>VZSC01001597.1:220581-319384 GCA_013398225.1 Steatornis caripensis
TTTTTTTTTTAATTATTGCAGTATCAGCTTTCCAGTAAGTGCTCTGTGAAGCTGAGAAGTTACCTTCCTTTCTGCCCATTATGGGAAGGAGTTATGTTGACAGATGTGGACTCCCTGAGGATTTGCTGAGCTCTTAATCCTGTTTGTGGGTAATAGTCCATGCTAATGTGGAAGGGCATCTCTTCCAGGATGTAAAGGTCTTAACTGCTTGCTACCTCAGGGAAATATGCTGTTAAAACGTTGTAGTTGTCTTAGCAGTAGTGGCAGGCCATGAATTTGTTGATGTAAAACTCTGCAACAGTGCAGGCCTCCTCGCTTTTTGGAGAGAGATTTTTACTTCTTAAGACAAACCCTAAAATAATTGCTGTAGGCAATAGAGGAAGCAGGCTTTGTATGTTGAGTGTGGCAAACAGCCAAAGATCAGATATTTGTGAACCCTTTAGGCACACGTTTATTCTGAGGGGGCGAAAATGTGTGATAGTATTCTCTTTGTTGTCTTTTGCCCTACCACTAGTTTAGTTTCAGGTGGTTTTTTGCCTCTTCCATCCTGCTTCGTTTGATTTCTTGTACGTGGTTACTAGTCGCAAAGAAGTTAGTCACTTTCTGTCTTTAAAATGCAAGCCCGGTGCTGTCAATGTGACTAGATGTTTCTGACCACTTTTGTCATTTGAAGTCTCGTAGAATTTCTCGAAGCATAGGGCATACCCCAGTCAAATTATTCTGTATTAAAGTTCTGAAAGTATAAGCATAATTTTAATTCTGTTAGCAACTTGGCAGAGACTTTTGTCTAGTCATCAGTATGCTAATCAAAATTTAATCTAAATAAATAGTGTGCAGTGATAGGACTTTGCCCGCAGTTTCATGTAAGTGTAGAAAACACCACTTTCTACCCCGTATAGTTGATGTATGCTATTGAAGGAGCTACTTTATTAAAGATGGGTGCTACGTTCTTGAGATCAAAGGAGTTCCATTGTGTGATTTGCTGGTGAGGTTCTTTGCGGCTGAAAAGCTCCTGATCAAATTAACCGCTTGCATTCCTTTTTGTTAATATGCAGTATTAAAGGCATGTACAAGATAAGTACCTTAGTTCCACGTTGACCAAGTGTTTGGTGGAGGATGTTGATAAAACCAGAAACGAGAGCTCGATTTTTAGATGCAAGATGGCGGGTAAGTGATTCGTGACACTGACTTACAGCATGCAAGACACTTTATTTTTAGGTTTCTCTTGAGTAGAGGTTGCTAACAGTGCCAAAATACTTGTATTTTCCCCTTTATATCAAGTCCTATCTATAACAGCTGCAAGGGAAGGCTTCTTCTGTAACCATGATGTATTCAGTCTATAATTGACTTATAAAAATTAGACACAATAATAGGGAGACGGAGTAAAAGTGTCAGTCTTGAGGAATTCTTTTTTTTCTTTAAACAGATGGTAACAGTAATGCTGGGCTTTTCTCAGTCCTTTGCAGGTGCCAGTGGACATCCTGAGGTGAAGGGATGTAGAAAAGGAGTCTGACTGCATGCAGAGTGGGTGGGTTCTGGCCCACTCAGGTGGGTATTGACTTTCTGCATTATGACAGAAGGTCAGAGGAGACGAGTATACAAGTTTTTGTGAAATGGCCAGATGTGCGGTAGCAGGAATGCTGAAACTCATTAGCGGATTTAGCAACGCCTGTGAACCAGGCTAGAACGTGAACTTGTGACTGGTGCCTTAAGCCTTAGTGCCAGCTAGCCTCTTATCTGCTCCCTTTCATGATTTTTGTTTTATCTTGTTTGGATTGCACATGTTTTCCATTAGACTTTTTGTAATGATATTTTCCTTTGCACTATAGTTATCTGTATTTTTCTTTCCTTTTTACCCCCAGCTGTTCTTTGTCAGTTTGTCTGATTTTTTTTTAATTGCATCGTTAGATTTTTCTCCTTCTGTGCACCTCCCCCATGTTGTTTACATTTGTTCCTCCTTTATTCGTCATCTTATATTTTTCTCCTTTTAAATCTTATCCTTAGAGGAACCAGTTTTACTCTTTGAGATCAGCCCTTTCTTATTGATTGCCAGCTGCTTTTATTGAAACTAATTTGCATTCTCTGCTCTTATTGTGCTAGACAGAGGACTAGTGATTTTGAGTAAAGCTCCTTCCCCAAAGGCTTTGCTCAGAAATTGTCTCTGTATTTCACAAAAAGAGTGGAAAATGAAGAGCAGCATCAGTGCAAAAGCTGCTTCTGCCTAAACCAATGTGTTTGTGTCTTTGTCATATGAAGAGTAGAAATGTGGCCTGCCCTGCTGCAGACACAAATGACTTCTCCAGGCTGAAACGAGCTGGTGGGGTGAGGGGAGTGCAGAATGATGTGGCTTTATATTTACTTATATGGGCACCCCTTAGACTCTGGCAGTAACAAACCAAATCCATTTTGATTGGTACTGTGTATTGCCTTGGTACTTTTGTTTACAAGCACTTGTGTAGCTGTGATATTTTTTTTTTTAGTTTTGTATTTGTCCATACGCAGCACTAAAAAAATTTATTACGAGTAAAGATTTACTACAGTTAAAGAGTTGAAGAGCCGTGGCTGCATGATGTCAAACTTGGAAAAAAATGAAGTCAGAGCAGGTGGCTGGAGGGGCTTTAATGCTTGAAGTACTATCTGCCTTCAGATAGGCTCTTTGGTAAGAGTCTTTAATAAGGCTCCTTGAGCCTTATTAATTGCTAAATATTAAAATCTTGTGTTCAAGCCGTGTTTATTTTGAGCTTTGTATCATGCTAGAGGTATGGATAATCATGATTTGGATGTACCAAACCTCAGGGTGTATATCTGTCCCCTTCTCAGACTGCTTTCTGTTTATAAATTGGTCTCAGTGCCTTTTCACCCAGCCTCAGTTTGTTTTTATTTGATACCTTGGCTGTGTTTGTATATTTGGAAAAGACTTCTCTGACCATGGTACAGTGCTTAGTATCAGGTCTGGAGAGGAGGTGTGCTGTATAAATCTGTTATTAAACCTCACCGAAGTCCTTTGCCTCTAAAATGTTTGTTCCTAGCATGGTAGTTAGCACAGCTAACTACCTAGCGTGCTTACTGGTATTTAGATGTCAATAGCATCTTACACTTTATATAGCATCGTTGCGTCATGAAAGATCTTGTCCTTCACTTTGACACCCAACTCAAAGGATAACAAAATAAGGAACTGTTCAGGTGAAGCTGCAGGATGCAGCTTTTAGTTATAAAATTGCACGCTCAAACATAACTTAGGTACATGACTGTCATGATACGAATAATAATCAAGATCCCAGAGCCTTTTATTAGACCTTACTGGTGCCAGTATAAAATATGGCTCTGAGCCTGCAGCTGTGTCACAAAAAAGGCTCAGGGAATTCACGTGTAGTTACTTGTTTTTGCAAACTTAGGTCTGCTTAGAAACCAGTACGCTTACTGTGCTGCATCATCTTGATGCAGTCTACTTTGGATGGGAGAGCACACAGCTTAGCATAGTTTAGGACAGAAACTAAACGATAAACATCTGTCTTAAATGGCTGGAGGGATTTAGGTGATCATGCTGCATAGCATCAGAAAAACTCAAGTTTACTGAATTGATACTGTTTGAAGGAATGGCTTGTAGTTAAGCTGTTATAATCCATGAAGTATGTTTGAAGGCTTGGAGACTTGGCGTTACTTGCGGTGAAGGACTTTAGCATGGGGGAAAGGGGATGCACGTCAACTTCTTGTCTAAATATTTGGGTTTGATACCATTATTCAGAAGTCTTGATGCTGGCTCTTGCTGCTGAATTGGGATTATTTCAGGCTGCAGAGCAAGCCTTAGCCAGTTTCCCTCCATTGTTTAAGCCTTTCCCACAGTGGTAAGAGAAATAATTAACAGGATAGGAAACAGTATCTGTAAAAGTAAGATTTGCTCTGAAATCTGATTGCCTGAACTGTTTCTGAGTATTTCACATTTCTAAAAGTTGAAGCTGACTTACTACTTTCTGTTGCTCATTTATTGAGCATGTTAACTCATTGTAGAGTAATCTCCAACAAACATGCTTTTGCTTTTTTTTAAATGACATTATAAATGGGGCAAGAGAAACGGAAATATTTGTATACAATCATTTTATTGTTTTTTTGCATGTCTTCCAGCTATAGCACTGCCTTCCTGAGTGGGAGAAAGTGAGACCTTTCTGTTCTGTGTCCAAACAGAACAAAATGCAGAAGCCAATAGTGGAAGTAGGAGTGAGAATCCATTTGACTTTCAGTCCTTGCCTTTGTTAATAACAGGATGGGTTATTACTATTGATGATGATTTTTTTTAAAAAAAGAAAGTTATTTAATTTAGTGTGTGCTTAAGGGGGAGCAAAGCAAGTTCCAAACACCCAAAGAAACCTCCAAGAATAAATCTTTGGAGCAAATTTGGTAGGAAGCAGAAATATTCAAGTTGGTCTGTACGTCTTAACACTGATCTCCTCCTGAACTAATTATGCCCCTGTTAACACAGATTGGGTGTAGCTATACAGTGCCTGGCAGAGTGACCTACACTTCTCTGCCCACACTCCCAAATAATTAGGAAGGAGTTGAATCTTCTCTGTAAGCCTTCTACCTTTGTTATTTCAGCACTGTGCTCAATTTAGAATGCAGCGCTGAGAGTCTGGCCTTTCTTAGCTTAGGCCTAGCATCAGTCTAACAAATTGCTGCAGCTTTTGAAGTGGAGCTGGTTTGCATCTTCTCTGAACGCGAGTGAGGAAGATTGGGTCTGCCTGTACCACCCCATTGTGCCCCATAACTGGTTCGGGTAAATCAAAGCTGTTGACAGCTGGCTTAGCTGTTTATTAAATTTTCCCTTCCTCATTCTCTGTTTATGTTCCTGAGCTGCCCAGCTGCCTTTGTGACTTTGAAAAGCTTCTGTGGGGTTTTGCGGGGTCGGTGTTTTATTTTTTTTTTTGTTGGTTTGGTTTCAGGTTTGGGGGGATTTTTGAAAGAAGGTACCTGTGCACTTGGTGCTTAAATTTTTAATATCTGGATGTGTTTTCTCGGCAAAAACTGTTTTTCCAGTACCTTTTGCAACAGTGAAAAGAACCTACTGGCCTCTAAAGCATTTCTACTTCATGCACTTCCTTGACCTTTTCAACCACTTCATGGTTTTGCAAGGATATGATCCTGGATATTTTATGTATCCCATGTTGCTGAACTAAATAACAATTCGGGGGTTTTGAGAGGTATGAGCTTTCATGATAAATGTGTATTTTTCCCTGTATAACTTTATCTTTGTAGTGTGTGCTGGGCACTCCTGAAGGAGAAATTCAGTGTGAAGAGAGGTCTTCTGGCAGTTTTGGCTTTAGCAACCTTTAGAAGCACTAGAGAGGAAGAATTAAAGAAAGAGCTGCAATGTGCAGAGTCTGAAGAATTAACATCAGTATTTTCAGTCCCTTTTTCATATAATGTACGGAAAGAGGTAACTGGAGGATTAAATCTTTCCTGTGGTACTAGCAGAGAAGCACAGACACTATTTGAGAGCCAGATAAGGCCCCACAAGCGGCAGAAGCGTATTACACTGCAGAAGCTTTCTGGGCTGTGATCCGTGTTCTAAAATATGGTTTAAGAAACAGTCAATAAAATATGTTTTCCAGGGGTTGAAAGGACTTCCAGGTAGTGATTCCTCTTCATCTGTAAGCTTCAAATGTATTTGATAATCCCCATATAATGCAATTCAAAAGTATTTTTAAGCTTAACCTTATTTTAATTAAAAAGAGACATCATGGCAGGATATTCCACGCTGCATGTTTGCTGAACAACGTATGCTATCTGGATAATGACTGGAAACTTTGCTACATGGTCTTTATTTGCTGCTGTCTTTTGTGTCAAATTTTAGTTGTTGCTGGGGTTTTTCTTTTTTTTGTGAAATGAACGGGTATGAATTTTTTCTGAATGTTTTCATTCTCTGACTGTTTTTATTCACCATGTGAAAATAATATGATGCTGTGTTACTAAAAATAAAGAAAATTTAGGTTGTAGGCATATATTGTAATGTCATCTGCTTTTTTTTTAATCCCCCTCCTGTAAGAATTACAGTAGATTCTGAAGGTTTGTTAAGCTTGGGGAGGGATATAGTTGCTTTCCAAAATAAATACTATTTATGAAAGTTTATTTCAAGTTATCTACAGGAGAGTGAACATGCAAGGAGGGGGTATATAATGTTTTCTTTCTAACATACCTTTGCTAAGGTTGATAATGTTTCCTGCCTAGAAAATGAAGGGAGTCAAAGAGAGGAGGAGATCATGGACATACATGTTACTTCAGTGCTGTGGCGTTTCTATGACTTCCATCTCCTACACAGTTACAAGCTCTGCAGGAAAGGGATATGCAGCTTGTGTTGAAAACTTTCAGGTTTCCTGTTTCTCTGAGCGAGCTGGTTTCTGGCTGAGCCAGTTGACTTTTACTGCTGGGCCATCTCTCTGTATTTTCCATTGCCCTGGAAAATTTGTGGTCTCCACTGTTCCTGACCACCTTGGATAGGTAGTGATGTCTTTCCTCCAGACTCACAATACCAGCAGTGCAGCAGCATCAACTATATGCAAGTCTGAATTCTGCTGTCAGTTGTATTTCTTGTGAATAAAATGTTGCTGTTACAGAATTCCAGGGAGCCCTGAATATAAACGTATCAATTATGTGTCAACACAACAGCATCTGTCGTTGAAATTGAGTATCATTTATTTGACATCAGCATAGCAAAGATTTGGCTGACAGCCAGAGTAAAATATTCCAGCAGAAACTGCTGCAACAGGAGCCATCTCTGAGGTAATTCTCTAATTCAGGTGCTCTAACATCATCTTTTAATAAATTCTTAAGACATTAGGGACCTTAAGCAAAAAGCCTTTCAGGTACCACATTCTTACCTACTTATATTTATTTTACTTCTTTTTCATGTCCTTTTTTTTTTTTTTTTGTTCCTGCCCTCCAGAGAGATACATACAAGTTTCTGGGTTGTATATATTCTGTTATTTAATATCCTTTTTTGACTTCCATTTCATATTCCAGTACTTGTTTACATAAAAGTTCCAAATGAATGTAATCAGTGATGTCTTCTTTGGGCAAACTTTGCTTAAAAGAGAAAAGGCCAGGCTTTAAAAGAAAGAGGCCAGGCTTTCAGAATAGGCGAGTAAGAAATTATATCCTTTTTCTCCTGAAAGATATGTAGTTGTTTGTTTTGGTGTGGGTTTTTTTTTCCTTTTATTAACTTAGTCTCTCTAATCTTCCTCTCTTTTTCTTAGACCTTATCTAAGTTTGTTTTACATACCCAGAAATGTGAGTCAGTCAAAATGATAATTTCAGGAAGTTAGGAAAGCCCCGAGTCCGTAAGACACTCCATTTATCATGGGCAGAATTGCGGTGGTTCAGTAAATATTTTAGAATACCTGTGGGAAATCAGAAACTCAGATCACTTTGCTTTTATGGATGATCCTTACCATACTTGAAGGAGGTAAAGGAGTAACTCTTCTGTTTAATGGCATAGCTTGTAATAGTCAGCTGGTTGATTCTGATGTAAATATCTTTTTAAAAATGAAAACAGGAAGATTGGAGTTGGAAAGCAGAAAATAATGTCAGAAATACTTGGGGTCATGTAATGTATCCAAATGTTTACCTCGTGTCTTTTCACTGAGTAGGCTTCAAACAGTCCCTATCCCTTCACCAAATTAAAGTTTCTCACTTGTGTGGTAAAGAAACTGCTTTCTAGGAAAGCGTTAAGAACAATATAGCGATAAAAGTAGTTGAGAGAAAATATGCATTGGATTTCCAGTGCTGGAAGAAAAGCTTGTAGAATAAAGATGAGCTGGGTTTTTTAAAGGTTTTGGTTTAGTTTTTTTTTTTCCACTGAGATTTTAAGTCCTGTGAAGCTCAGTTTCTCTCAGAGGGGAGAGAACAATGAAGGGGAGGGAGGTCTAGCATATTCTCTGCATTTTAAATGGGTTGGTTTGTGTTTGGGTAGAAAAGAAATAGTAAATTTTGATTAACTCTTGAATTTCATACTTTCAAAATCACAAATCTAGAGTTAAGTAATGTCTTTAGGAAAATCAATGCTACTTTTATCCAAGCTCAGTTTATTCAAGAGGTCAGCTTTGTGGCTGCTTTGGCAAAGCTTGAATTTAATGATTAACCTATTTGTGACTGTTCATGTAACTTCTGGCTTTCCATCTGGTACTTTATATAAGCATAAGCCAAGATGATAAAAGAGTGCTGTAGTAGAGTNTGTGGCTGCCTTGGCAAAGCTTGAATTTAATGATTAACCTATTTGTGACTGTTCATGTAACTTCTGGCTTTCCATCTGGTACTTTATATAAGCATAAGCCAAGATGATAAAAGAGTGCTGTAGTAGAGTGGTATATATACTATCTGGGAAAAAATCTCTTTCCAAATCCTATATGCAGTATGCATCAGCCCCAGTGAAACTGAGAGAAGCCCATTACAGAATCAGATTAGCTGTCTGTTCTCTAGAGGAGTTAAAATCTCTGCCCAGTGTGGTAATCAGCAATGTCTAACTGGTAGTTTATCTGGTAATAGTGCTGTCACCTTATAGAGGCACCTTCTTTTGCAGTTCTGCCAGGCATGTGTATTGATTTCAGCCACGTATAACATTGAGTGTCGAAGTGATACCCTGTAATAAATTTTAAAATTCTCTTCAGTGCTGAACCTCGCACTGTCTTGTTCTGTTGTGTCGCCCTTCCATTCAGCAGATTTCCTTGTGAGATCTAAAAGTGTCATGTAAGCAGTAGCATACAAGAGAACGGAGAGTATGCTTTGTGTGAAAGCAGCACTGAAAAGTGCAGCATTAGGTTCAAGGTTCAAAGCAAACTATTGTCAAGAACTAGACAGTGTGCTTCCTCTAGCAGTAATAATCTCTGTATTTTTCGTCAGGTTAAAAGAAATCCATATAATCCTGGGAAGTAAATATGAAAGATTTCAGAAGTAGCTTTAGTTACTGTGATAGCTTGTAAAGTCTAAATTGTTTTCCTGTTAAAATGGAGAATGTGAGGAAGAACAATTCTAATGCCTACAGTCTTTGATGTATTTATCTCCAGAAAATACAGATCTGCTCTCCGTTTGATATTCATAGATGCTCATGTCTATGGAGAGACCTGGCTGAAACCTGTGGAGCACTGCAGCTGTCCTGATGGTTCGTTTTTTTAAGTGCTGCACACTTTTTGCTCTTGGGTTCCATCAAGTTATGGTGATCTTAGCCAGTCCTTTCTACCTTATTTTATATTTCATTCTAAACTTGCTATCCTGAAATACATTAATACTGTGTCATTTCTGTCTAGAGGTTTTTAAAAAATTTTGACCTGTTCCTAGCATCCCCGTGATTGAAAATTTAGAATGCCCTCAAGGAAAGTGAGATCATACATACGGTACAGTACAGTAGATGAAAGGCTATGCTTCTTCCTTCCCCTTTTCAAAAATCTGCTTTGTGGTTGTAGTTCTGTTTTCAAGGCTTGGTTAATTCGCAAAAAAAAAAAAATCTCACTCCTCTGTTGGACAGAGGGGTAAGCAATGGTTGATGACCTGTAATCATAGGAGGAGTAAGTAGGTGTAGATATCTTCTGATATCTCTAGGCCTTTGTAAGAAAAAGATGGTTCTCAGAGTCCTGCTGGAGGTGATGTCTGCTGTCCTCGTCTCCAAATGCACAGAATGCGCTTGTTGCTTCCCTTGGTTTTTGGAGAGCCCATGCTCAAGAGTATGGGTACATTACACTTGGCTTTATTTAAAATATTCTGGTTCTGGACTGGTTAGTAAGAGGCTCTGTTAAACCACTGTCTGGTCTTCTGTCCAGATATTTGGTTTATTTGCTTCTCCATGTTGAACCTCCATCCCTTTTCTTAGTCTCCCCTCTTCCTCTCAATTCAAATTAGTGGCAGTTTTTGAAGAAAACAACATTTTCCTTTTCCTTTACGCTTGCACTAGAAATTCAAAGGACAAAATGTCCCTTCTTCACTCTTAGGACTGAAGTGTTATTTTATAGTATCCTCAGATTAAACATTGGGGTCGCTGAATCTACTTCTGGCAGCGTTGAGGAGCAACCTGTTTGGAGCAGTGGGACACCTCTCTATTACCAAGTCAGTACTGCAACCTTATATAAGCCAGTCTCCCTCCACTTAACTCCAGGACAACTTCGATGATCAATATTTATATAAAAGGTTTCATGTTTTCACAGTGAAATTGTCTCTCTCTCAAAAGAAAAGATGGCTTTTTCCCTGTTGACTCTGTGTAAAAAAAAAAAAAAAAAAAAAACTTGCGGAGGTTTTCAGCAGCACTGCATCTGAGACAGGCATCAGCCGAAAAACTAGGGTCGTCTTTAATTCGGTATTTCATTTTGTGAAATTGCCTACTCCGAGAGAAATAAAACATTTACATGTATATTAACCAATGTTTGCCAGCACTTGGAATAAAGCCAGTTCTCCCAGGGCCAAACAAATGCTCTGAGTGAATGAGTAATAATCTGCTATTGTCGCTCCTAATTTATGGATGGGTAGATAGAGCAATGTTTGCCATTTTATGTTGCTCGATTCACTTGAGAGACTAAAAATCACGATTAGCTACCGGCTTGGAGTATCTACAGCATGTCTGTTTATAGTTGATTTACTTAATATAACTGTTGCAAAATTTCAAGACCTCCCCACGTGATGAGAAGTAATTGTGGAAGAGGATGAGAACGCATGACGGTTACAGATGTTTTGGGACAGTAATTTGGAAGCTTCAGCCAGAGGATGAAAAAAAGATATATGGCATCTCCTCCTTTTAAATGACATGCAAGATCCCTGTGCATTACTTAATTTCTGAGGAAATCTGTATAATCTCATGTTAATAGAAAGTTAAAAATGTATGGATTCCCAAAATAATGGCTATATTGAGCTTTTGTTGTTGATCTGTAAGAAAGAGGAGGGTGTAATACTGAGCACCTTACAATGATGTTTTCCTGTGTCTGTGAGCCTTTTGATTTGCCTAATTTTTCAACAAATACAGTTAACAGTTTTGAAAACTTGGTTTTATGCATTTAGGAGCATGCTTTTCTCATTAAGTTACCAGGAATTTTGGCAAGATTGGGCTGAATAGAAACAGCAAAGAGACTTTCTTTTGTTGAGGAAGATGTATGTTTTTAATGAGAGCGCTTAAAATCCCACCACTTTAAGGCCCATATTAAATATTGCAGAGAGGCAAATAGCACAGCATCCCTCTGGAATAGGAGTTTGAGGCATCAAGAGTCCCTCTGAGATTAAATGGTCCTCAGAATGTCCTGTGAAGTTTTCTGTGAGATCTCCTGGCAGGTTGTGGAGGAGTGTGCTATATCATACCTGAATACATAGGTAAGAGAGGGATGAGAAATGCAAACCTCACTTGTCAGCCACTGCGAATAAATAAACTCAGTGTAGAGACGAGAATGATAATTGATGTCAGTCTTCCCTGATGGATTATCTCTTCCATCTGCTTCTTTTAGTCTTTATTTCACTTCCATGCAGCTTTGCTTCCGTGCATTGATTTCTTACCTTTTGTTTTCCTTCCTCTCTTGCACACTAAAGGGGCTTTCCTGCCCTTTCTCTCTGGACTTCATGATCTCACTCACTTGTGCTGCATCACAATTTTTTTTTCTTTCCCTCCACTGCATTAAAATTCCTGTCTGTGATCTTGTTAAATGGAATAACAGCAAGAGCGGCTGGTGTTGATGTCAAAGATACCAGGATGTCCAAAGCCCAGGGTGCAGCCATTAATATTTTGTCTGTAAGCTGTGGAAGAGAGACTCCGAAGAGACACTTACAGACGATTCCTCAGCCCCGCTGAAAGGTCAGATGTAGGACTTAACTTCTGTATTGTGCAGCCTTAGCTGTCACTTGGATTTCACAGGCACTTAGATAAGATTAAAAACTAATATATCCCTGGTTTGAGAGAAGGTCGAATAATACGTGATCCAAACCATGCATCTGCTGCATCACAGGCAGAAACCTTTAAACACCTATTCCCTGCACACCCATGGTTGCCAAACCGTCCGTGGGCCCCAACACTGACTTGGCTGCCGTTGTTATGGGTTCAGGGAACAACCTGAAGTTGTTCAATTGTTGAGTGCCTGCTGTTGCATTGACAAGAGGGAATTTAGCTGATGAGAACAATGAAGCAAAATGAGTCGTATTTTTAAGAGCTGGTCAGCATCTTAATAAAAATGGGAAGTGAAGTGGTGGGAGAACCAACAGCACCACAAAACCTACAAAAAAGCCCCTCTAAAGAAAAAAAAAAAAGACCCCAGAGACTAAAAAAAACCCCCAACCAACCCCCACCCAACAGCTTGGAGCAATGCTTCTTGAAATTGCTCTAAAATATGAAACTATTAAGGTTAATCTGATTTAATCTATACAAAGTAAGAAAGATACCTGCTTAGATCTCAGCAGCAGCAGGTGCTTGCAGTATTATAAATAGAAAGCAATACAAATTGAGGTGCTTATTAAATTTGCCTTTATGATGCTTTGAAGAATTGCAGTGGAACAGAAAAGAAAAATTACCAAAGGCTCTGGCTTAGAAGGGTTACTTAAATAGCTGTGCTGCCAAAGGAAACGGAACGTAAACTAGGATAAGTGGTAGACTTGCTGAAAAAAGGTTGTCTAGCAGTGATTTGCCCTTAGCGTGGAGAGGTTGGCCAAGAGTTTTGGAGGGATGTGATTGAACAGGGGAGGGCTTAATTTTTTTGGACAGTTTTAATACAGTATTGAATTTTAATATATTTTCCAGGAGATTGCACTGTAATCCTTTCTAGCACTCACGTTTCTCAAGTTTTTCCTTGTTTCCTTTTTCCCCTTCTGCCAGCTGACAAAAACTAATTCTGTGGGATGTGTTCAAGTTTGGGAAACGGGCTTATTCAGAATTTTTGCTGCCTTTTTGGATAAGGTTTCGGCGTGGATCCTGTGTGTCGTTCAGCATTTTCTAAAATTCTTGAAACACTGTAGGGCCTCTGCAGAGAGGTGGCTGAGCAGAGCAGCTAACAAATTGTCTAGTAAACCAGATCAGAGCAGCAGGCTCAACTGGCAGAGAGACTATTAAAAATGAATCAAAATCTGCAATGTTTTTTCCTTTAATGAGCTACTCAAATTGATTTAATTTGGCAGGGAACATACTAGGAAATCATAGTGTGGGAAAATCGGTGCTTTGGGGAACAGTGAATTGCCCTGCGTGAGGTCTGAGATCCTGCTTTTTAATGTAGCGAAACACAAGCAGGGTTGCTGGTGGAGAGGAGGTCTGCAGTGGCACAGTGTTGCTCCCGCACCCTTCTTGTCTCAGTTACTCTCTTGGAACATGCCTGGCGTACAAACGGTGAAGGCGTCTAGGTTAGAAATGGTGATAACACACGTGAATGGGCAGAACAGGTTGAGTCGTTATCACAGAGCAAAGCAGGAAAGGGAATGCATGCGGGCAACGGGACTTCTGGCATCCACACCCGGATCTCCCCGGCACTGCACCTGTGGGCTTACACAAGCATTAAGTGGCTTGTATGCCATACCAGCCTTTTAACACATTCTACCTGTGGTTAAGAATTCAGTTGCATCCGCATGCTCATGAGTTGTACAAAAAAGACGTCTTAGGCAGTGCACGAGCATGACTACCCTTGGAAAAGTTTGGATCTGTTCAGCAGGGAATGATGCTGGTGTCTTGCACTAACCTTAATGGGGTTAGTGCGCAATTGCGTATCATCGTGACTCTCTGATAGCACTGTGAATAGAGCGGATTGCTTTAAAAATAACCAGAGTGGAAAGGAAGGCCGTACAGCAATAAATGAGAAGGGAGAGTATGAATACTGTTATGTAGGGAGATGTAATGTTTTGGTCTTAAGAAGTGCTTTAAAAGAAGGTCGCTTGCGCTTTACAGCGGCTGAACTATGGTACTGATTGATAGATGTTTGCTGAACGCTGTAGAGGAACTTCGGAGACATCCTTCACTGACTACCCGGGCTTGCTTGTAATTGACTTTGTTACACACTCAGCTCCATAGTGTTTGCTTTTTCTTCTGAGTTTTTGAGCTGGTGGAAGGTCCTGGCAGTAGGACTGTAACTAGGAGTACATAAACAGGTGGTGCAAGAACCAGTGTTGCAGAACTGATCAGGCAAAACCAGGCTTGTGTTTAGAGCATGGCTTTGCTGGGAAACTCTTTGGTTAGACTGTGCAAAACTTTTATTTCTGTCCCTGTAATTTTATTAAGTCTTAATTAAACTTTCTGCATTGAAATTAGTTTACATTAATGTCACACTGTCTTATTATGTGTATATTGACAGACACTAACAGGGATTTGATCAGCCTAATCCAGCTGTATGTAATTATGTGCCTTCTTAAATAATTGCAAACAGAGTCTATCAATCATGGCGGGAAAGCCTGCTGCTTTATTATAATGTGGGATTGTTTAGTGAAATGTAATAAGACTTCAGGTTTAAGCAAGGAAGTAAACAGAATGAGATTTTAATGAGACCAGTGACAGGAAGAAAAAACTCTCCCCACCCATCCTGTATCGAAAGTCTCAGTTCTTATCTTCCCTTCTCCCCCCCAAAAAGGTGTCCTGATTGCATTGTAGTCATGCTTGATGTTGAGAACATTTCTGTAATTTAAAAGGAATTTGGGAAAGGCGCAGATTTCTGGCTGCCGGAGGAAGAGCTCTGGCATAAACCTGTGGTGCTGTTCCAGTGTAAGGTGGAGGTTTTTATTTCATTCATTGATAACTCGATTACCTGGATCAAATGAGAACGCGTAGAAGTTAACAGAGGTGGGAGGGAAATCTGCCAAACCGCAGCACTGCACAAGCTCTAAAACACCTGCCCTGCTTGGAAAAAAGTAAGTAAGGGAATAACACAGGCACCCTCTTCAGTGATTGTATCTGAATTGATTTCTGTGTGATTTAGTTACTCTCTGGTGTCATGCAGTCCTCTCCTGGCACGTGTACAAGCAGGGAGAGAAAGGCACCGTGCCAGCAGTCTTTCCTTAGCCTCCTACTGGAAAACCATCCGTGCCAAGAAAAGCTTGAAGAAAAACTTCAGACAAGTCCTGAAGGGAGTGAGTTTGAGATCTGAACCCCTCATTCAGCAAGCTCTGGCATTGCATCCAGCTTGCTTTAAATCTATGAATACCTCCATGTTACTTTATAAAATAAAATGGTAAGTGCTGCTGTCGATGAAGCGCTGTCCATTTTCCCCTGCAGGACTGTCTCAGGGGGGTTTCAGGAGTCTAGGTACTTGCTCACCTTACTTTCTCCTGTCGTGGGTAGTTCTGTATGTTGACCCAGAACAGGGAGATGTTGTTTCTAGATGTTGCCCTGGTATCTTGGGATCTGTTCTTTCAGCTTGTCTCTTCTGTTGGTCACTCTCCATTGTTCCCCTCTCTGGTGCACACACACGCGTGTACGCACGCACCCCTGCTCCCCAGGCTTGTCCCTTGCCTTTGTGTTTTTTGTGGGTTTAGATTTAACAACCCATTCTTGCTGTAGGCATGGATTTTTTTTGCCTGCCAAGTTTTAGCCTAGGCTGAATTTTCAGTGCCAAAGTTTTAATGACAATAGAATTATAATGAAAAACAGTGACAGTCGCTCAACTCTCCTGTTTGCATTACAAAACTGTAACATCAGGCTTTGGACTTGCTGGCGTTCTGCCTGGTGTGTGTCTCGGGGATCCATTTCAAACACGTTTATAGTGATGCTGGCTCACAGAGTGACTGTGTTGGGAACCTGGTAGTTTGAACAGGAGAGGTAATGACCAGACCGCACACTGGTTTGTAGGAAGTGTGTTTCCCATCTAGGTCGTCATCATCTCAGGGGATGAGCACTGCTACCCTTGAGTGACGGTTCAGCTTGTGATGTGAGCTAGCAGCGACAGTCCAGGTCTCAGTGGGCTCGTGGCCCTGATGCAGCTGTACTGGAAAACAGAAATGTTATTTTCACACTGGATTNATCTCAGAGGATGAGCACTGCTACCCTTGAGTGACGGTTCAGCTTGTGATGTGAGCTAGCAGCGACAGTCCAGGTCTCAGTGGGCTCGTGGCCCTGATGCAGCTGTACTGGAAAACAGAAATGTTATTTTCACGCTGGATTCCTAGTACTGCACCTTCTTGCAGATGCCAAACGCTTGGGGTTGATCTGGGAGAGCAGCACGTGAATTTTGAGGACACTCTGACACCAGTGACTTGTTTATTTTTATTTATTTATTTAGCATAGCTATTTAGAAATGGACTGAATTTCCATAAATACACTGTAAAGATAAATGTTTTGTACCCAAAGGAGTCTTGTCAGGAACAGCTGAGAAAATTACTTTTTAAGAAAACAGCTGAGCAAACACATATCAAGTCATATGCTAGGTGTGGTGCTTTACTGCTTTTATGTGCAAGATCATCTGTAGCTGTATAGATGGCGAATGGCAAGCTCTTCTCTTACAGCCTCCCCTAGGAATTGAATTCATGCAGTGACAGAAATTACATGTTTGTTTTTCTTGGTTTTTCAGTACACATTAGTCGTATTTTTTCACTGGACTGCCTATTGCAAAAGTTGTCTTGATGCTGGTTCTTTATCTACAAAGAAAAATACGGGTTATATATCCACCTGTTCATAGAGCAAAAGGACTTGCCTTTTGATTTTTTTTATTTTAATTGAATTCTGTTTTGTTGCTGCATTCAGGGCAGATAGGTTTGCACTGCAATGCCGTATGCGCCAAAAATACCGTCACCTCATCTCTGTTTAACAATGCCTTCCCAGATGCAAAGATCCGTGGCTTTTTGTTTCTAATACAGATTACTTGCTATATCCAAGTCCTCAGAATTGTGAAAATCATATCGAAATAGCTTTTTGCTTTGGCGACCTTGCTCTCTCTGACTTTCTGGCAGCATTCAGTGCTGGCTTTCATTTTCCAAATGCTGTGAGTAGTTTGGAGACTCTCAAAGCTACATTTACAGTAAATGTGATGTTGCAGTAATGATGGGTCAATTCAGATTTGGGTCTGTAATTTGGCAAAAAAGCCACCACCCCTCACTAAAAGATCATGTTAAGCTGACTTCACACGGCATCTTAACAGTTCCACAGTGTTATGTAATTAAAAGCTTTTACCCTTGAAAACAAGGTTGTTTTGATTTGCTAATCATAATTCAGTCAAATAGACTGAGATAAATTTTTGTGATGCTAAGAACTGGCCTCATGATGTAAGATGAAAATACATTTTTCACAGAACAAAAGATTTTCTCTTAATGCTTATCTTCATTTTTAGGACACTGAAATAATGGCAGATAGTGTCACTGAAACGTGAAGATCTCAAATTTAGCATTGCAAGCATTATCTTCAGGTATGTGTCAATTCTGCTGTGCAACTCCCCTTTAACAGTAACAAACTGGGTGGCCCAGAGCATTTGACAGTGCAGAAGCTGAAGTTGTTTGTGTGGCTGTTCCTGCAGAGTCCTTGCTTGCTTAGGTTGCTCTTTTTCGTTAGAGGGACGGCTTGTACAAATGAAAAGTTTCTTTTTTAAGCTGGCAATAATAATTTCCTCTTGTTAGTGGTCGCACAGAGCTCTGTTTTGGTACCAAAAGGAACTGTCCTGCAACTGGAATATTCACTTCATCACGGGGCTGCTATTGTGTTGCTGGAAGTGGGTTGGCTGGGGAGGTTTGCGGGAGGGAGGGAGGATGTGACTGGGATTAAAGTGTTTTGTTAATCCTCTGGGCAGGCTTGCTCTTTAGGGTTCAGCTCTCTTAGTCAAACTGGCAAATCTCTGCTCTATCCATCTTTGTCACCCACACAAGTGATTACACAGAACATTTTCCTCCATTAGAGCCTGTCAAATAATGAAGTTTTTTTAACTATCATTTTACATTTAGCGTTTAAAATGGAGTGTAATAATTGTGCTCGAATGTGATGGAAATAGCGCTGGACAATGCCTACTGCAGTTGCATAAAAACTTTTACAATCAGGCTTTTTTTCTTTTAAAAAGTCCCCTCCTCAGAACCAGGTTTGCAAGGCATTAGGTGCCTAATGCATCTGACACGAACACAGGAGCAGATTTAGCTTGTGTCTCGGCGTTAGAGTTGTTTGTGAACCGGTCTGAGTAATCGTGTAAATCCTACCCAGGCAGCAGCCATCTGAAGGGATGAAGGCGTTATTCATGAAAGATGTGAGGGATTGTTACTTTCCTCTCTTACACCTGACAAAACTGAAACAATGGAAAAAACAAGTGACAGAGTTGGACCTGTGTGGACGGAAAGGCCACGTGCAGAACTGAGGTCCTTGGAGACCCCGCCTAGAGCTCTGTGCACAAATATTCCTGTTCATAAACCTGTCCCAACCTCCTACAGAAATACTTTTTAAAATTCCCATGTATCTGTGTTTCTAAGCTGACTAGGTCACCTTAGAAAATGGTGATGTTGCTGATGCTACTCTGGCTATGGCCAGAAATTTGAGCTGCAGGAAAGAAAATTCCCTGTCCAAAATGTGGTATTTCACCTTGAGGTAAAATCACTTATGGAGTAATGATAAAAAAAAAAAAAAATCTGTGTTCCATGGGGTAGTCTAAAGTTTTGTCCTTTATTAAATAGTAAGTAGGGTTTGTGTAACAGTATTACATGCATTTCAATCATTTATTTAAAAAAACCCTAAACATTTGCATGGTTTCAAAGGTAGGAAATAATGTGTTATCTGTTGCTTAGACTCCAATTTAATTAAGATCAGAAGCAATAATGGTATTACTTCAGCCAACTCGTTGGTCCCAGGCTCCCCACACTGGCTGGGGCAGCATGTCGTTTCCTTCTGCACTGTCAGGAGCTGCCATCTCCTTGCAGTGACCACCGGCTTGGCCGCAGTGAAGTTGCAGTTGGAGGAGGTAAGGGAGGGTTAAAGCCTCCTGTGTGGGAGACCCTGCACAGCTGCTCCTGGCTGCCCAGCACCGCTGGGTCTGTTCTGCTGGGACCATGCAAGCAGAGCGCTCTGCGCATGGGCTGGGGCTTCAGCAGCAATGCGAGGAACAATCCTCTTTCACTGGTGGGAAGAGTGGTCTTTATCATGAGGCGGAGAGGTGCTCCTGTTCTAACGACTGGTCAGTGCTGAGCACTGGTTCTCTGCTAGCCAGGGTTCCTCTTGCCCCTTGGGTCCTCACCTCCTCCTCTTTCTGTGGCTTGGACTCCACTCTTCTACCAGCTTCTGCACAACAGCTCTGGCTGTAGTACCCTAAAATAATTGGTAGCAGAAATAAGTAACAAACTGGTAAGATTGTTCGTTTTAGTTCTTGACTCTGATGCTGGTGTGTCCTGGTGATTGGAAACTGCTGGGTTTGGGGCTTTTTACTGCTAAAATAATCTGAAGAGTATTATCTGCTTGGGCGTCTTGTGTCCTTTTTCCCCACTGCTGGCAGGCAATTTGAATACAGCATGTCCTGACTTTTGCTGGTTTGTTGGTTTTGGTGGGGTTTTTTTGGTTATTTTTAATGTGTGAGTAACAACCATGGCCTTAGGGGAAAACTTAAATTACAAAAATTAATTCTTGTCAGATTGTTTGCTTGACTTTCACAATGTTTAAATGTTACAGTATCAGTAGCGGGTTAGACCAGGTTAATTCAAATTGGCTTGCAAACACTTGTAATTTTGGATTTGGAGAAAAATTACTCAGCTTAACACGGCTAATACATTCATGCTGTAAGGTTGGTGATAAGTTCTGTAGACGTCTAGACGTGCGATTACACTAAGTGCAGATAAACGAAGTCTTTTGTGCCCATGTTGCGTGTAGGAGATGCAGAATTGCAGTACTCGGCAAGTGCTGGTGCAGCTGGAGCCAGGGCTGCTGTTCCTGGCTCGCAGGAGTAGCCCATGTGGTGTGACGGGCTTTTAATTGCAGATTATTAATGGTCAGGGTTAATTTTACAAAAAAAAAGGGAGACAACCAGACAACTGATTGCCATAAATTCTAGCTGGAAAATTGTTGATATGTCCCCACAAGTTTCACTACAGCCTTCTGGTACAAAACTACCCCTGGTTAACCATAGCTGACTTGCTTTAAGATGCTGGCAAATGCTTCAGCATTGGTATGAGTGACTTCAGCAAGTCCACTGATTTGTGCTCTTAGGTTCTGAGGTTGGCTCTGCAAAACAGTTCAGAGTAACTTAACCCAGAAGGTAGAATGAGGAGCACTTTTATATAAAAGTAATTTGGATGATTGGCAAGGAGAAGTGTAATTGCTGTACACGTCAAGCCAGGGCACTAAATTTGTGAATTTTTATTATGTTGAAGAATGATATCTTTAAGTTTGTCTTCAGTAGCTTGAACTTTTAAAGGTTTTGTTCTGCTTGAAACTTTACCTTTTCAGTGTCAAGTTGAGCACTGCAGTGTCAGAGAGAAGAGGTAGGCTCTGTCAAATGGATATACCAAGCCAACACTCATTTTCTTGACTTGGCAATCGAGATGGTTTCTTTCTAGCCAGCAGATTCCTGCTTTTGGGGAAAACTTTGCTATAGTGAACTTAAAAATAATCTCATCACCCCATGCAATTTTATTACCAAATTTTAAACTGTGGAATTCATGAAAGGAAGGTGAAGTTATAGTCTCTGGCCAGTAGTGCCAGGCTCTTGTCATGCTGTTGTGGACTATGGATATTCCACTTCTGCTACAGTCTCTTAATCCCTTCTGTGCTATTCCTATAAATGTCTCAGTTGAAGGAGTATAAGCAGTAGTTGAATTAGTCTGGTGCTTGTTTCCAGCCTTGGCAGATACTTGGGCCAGGTTGAGCGGTTACTAGAAACAGGAAGCAGCCTTAGGGGGGTGCGTATAACCTGCGGCAATGACCCCCCTCCTGTTTGGGGGAGACTAGGAATGGAAAGGAGACTCCCCGCTTCAGTTTGAGGAAATAAGGTGAGTTTACAGTTCTTCTGCAGTGTGAGGTTAGCTGGTCACAAAGGTTCCAGTTCCCCAGGATTGAAGGACCTGTGGGACATCGCTTTCTCATTGCTCTTCTGAAAGCTGCTTGCTCTGAGACATTTTAAATGGGCAGTGCTAACTAGACTGTTAATTACACCCATTCCAATGCTGTATTATTTCCTTCTTCTCTTTGCTTGAGTTTTGCCTTCCCAGTGCACAAGCAGGGTGATGACTGGCTGAAGGAGGACATAGCTCAGTAATGTGAGATAATTTGTTCTCATGGGCCACGCACGCCACAGGGAACGAGATCCTGACGACGTAATCCTGGCCCTGGCCCTGACTTCATGTACTCTCTGTATCTTTTTCTTCCTTTCTGTAATTGTCAGTAGTCACCTGCCTTCCAGTGCAGTCTTTGGGTGGCTGATAAGAGGCTTGGCAGTGAAAGGGGATAGCTGTGCCTCTCTTACTCCTCTTGCACAACACGGGCTGTAGAATTTCATCTTACACAGCTGAGCACTGGTTTGGAAGTACTGTTTTCTACCAGCATGAGCATAGCAGCACATACAGCATTCCAGACCTTTCCTGTGGGGGAGCGTTGTCTCTTGCAGAAACTGTCTAATACTGGGAGTCGTGTCTGGGCTCCTCGCAGCAGCAGGGGCTTGGCAGCAACTTGCAGACACTCGCTGCTTCCGTTTTATGGTTCAGTTAAGATGAACCCTAAGGCTCATCTCTCTGAAAACTGTGGGCCAGTTTCTGTGCAAGTCCATCTCTGCCAGTAGCAAAGCTGAGTAACCCAACCTACTGGAAACGTATTTGGCGATTGATGCCAGATTCCCAAACTGGAGAGCATCAGCTTGCAATTCAAATGGTGCTGACATTTGCAGGAAGGCTTTCTGTTCTAAGCCGTCAGATGTTAGCTAGTGTATGTAATTAACTTGGTATGATTTTGCTTCAGAATGAAATATTCATTCAAAAGAGACTTAAAAAAACATCCTGATGTTTTTAATGTCTGGGTAGCAAGTGATGCTGCATAGAGCAAGGCATACATTTATTGTTAGAGAAATTGGTTTCATGGCAACTCCTGTTTGTTACTGTGGTATACAGAAAGTCCCAAAGGCTTTTACTGTCCATCACTTCTTGGGTCTTGTGAGTAATCCGGATACAAAACCCACGGATGAACAGTAACAGTGGAGACAGAAAACAGTATGAAAATACTACAGCCTGAAATGCTCTGGTCGTCTAGTTACCCCGAAGTGTGAATGCAAAACTTTATTTTGCAAAGTATTTTTTCTGGAGTTTGGTAATAAAGCTTGTGACCAGAGCAGGAGGAGAACAAAACAGAAATGGAAGATTTGTTTTGCCCCAGAGGAAATTCAAGAGTTAGCTAGGGAAGCGATAAAACAACAAAACCAAAGCAGAAACCCACAGCTTGCAGAAGGTGGAATACCAAGGACTCTGCCCTGAATCAGTAGGAAAGCTGAGGATTTGCTGAGAAGAAACAGTTATGAAAGTTTAGAAATGAAGTAGTCTCATTTGATTAAAAGACTGGAACAGAGTGTATGTGTGTAGTTGCTCCATCCAATTCCTGTTTACCTCCCCATTATGAAGTTCACTGACCACTTCTGGTCTCTCTAAACGTTATGGATGTCAATTCTAATGCTGCAGCTTGCAGAAGGAATTGGTTCTTTCTAAGACTTGAACATTGTTGTTTCCTCTTTTGAAATTCATCCCAATCACCAAAATTTTCCTTTTATGCTTTACCAAAACTGAGTGTTTGCCTCAGAGTCCAGGTTGAATGGGCAAAGTTTATGATCAGAAAAAAAAACCTCCTTGAAAGGTGTGTGTGCGTGGGATGCAGAACTGAATCCAGCAGAACACTGAGATTCTGTCACGCTTGATGGCGCTTTTTCTTGTTTTGTTTTGGGTTTATTTTTTTTTAAGATTGTGTCCCAGAAGGACCATGTGAAGACAGAAATCCTGACCCATTGAATTGCTGTTGATTTCCTAGTACCGCATGATTGCTCTGATAGTCTGGTCACTTCCATAAGTTCAAGTTAGTAGAGTTATTCTACATTTTACCCTAATTGATGCAATATCTCATCAGGCTAATTGGCTGGATGAGATTCACAGCAGGCAGATTGCTGCTGCTGTGAGAAAGAATGGAAACTCCTTTGTAGTTGCACATAACCTATAGGTGGGGATTCTCGTTTTGTATATGAGCATTTTAGCTCGGTTTTGCTTCTGTTGTCAGGTGGACAGATAAGGTTGAGTGTTAACACCAACAGAAAGCATCCCACTTTCAGTGAAAACCTCTTCTTTTTTTTTAATTGTAGTCATAAGACAACTTGCAACACTGACCGAAGATGACACACGAAGAGGAAAACATGTCTGTGGTGAACTGAGCGAGTTTTGCAGCTTTGCTTGTTGACACATGCTCCTCACCTACAGCAGCACCCTAAAATCATGTTTTGATATAAAGAAGGGGGAAAGAGGCAGTTACATTAACTCACTAATTTATATATTCATTTTATTCTGAGTGTGTTAGTGATGGAAAAACATCGGTTGGCAGTTTACTTTCAATTCAACTCAATATTTGACACCAGTAATTATCACCTTTCAAATTTGTGTTTCGATACATCTGCCTGTATCAGCTATTGTGCTGCTGCAGCAATGGGGGTGTGGCAAAGAGGAATATAGCTGAACAGTAGGCCCCCTCACTCCCAGCTGCACAGTCAGTGCATTACACAGCTTAGGGGTGAAAAAACTTAGGGTATGGAAACATTAACCTACTAGTTCTCCTTTTTTTCAGAGAGGCTTTCATACCATGCAGTGTTTTTGTTAATGTCATTTTATAGATTCTTCTGCTTTTAAAAATTGGTCTAGTAGATGCTTCAGAACAACTGCCTTATTAATGACTGCTTGTCTACAACTGTGATTTGTAAGCAAGCTGGTTATCGTTTGGGATCTTTTTCTTATAAAAACGATAGCTGTAATAAGAGTGACAGCACTGAGTCATGTTATGATTTAGACTTTGTTCTGTGGCAGCAGAAGTAGAAGTGTGAGTTCAGCAGCTCTTTCCCCACATTTCTTCCTGTTAGAATACCCCTTATTCCAATAAATACACCTGGTGAGAATGATAAATGCTTAATGCTTTTTCCTTACGGCAGGGTGCGTGCTTGCCCTTCCTCGTTCTGTAGGTTTGTCGGGAGCCACAGACCTTTAGTTGGGAGCCTGCTGCTCTTAGAAGAAGGGGCAGCTGGTACTCTGTGTTGATGCAAGACTAATTCATAGTATTTTCATTAAGTCTTTAGCTGTGTTATCTTGTTTGCCTTAGAGGATGAAATGTGTGATGCTGGGCTTTGTTTCTGGCTTAACAGAGTGCAAGTTCAGTGCTCTTGGACAAATACACGCACCGTGATGAACTGCTGTAGTTTTTCTGGGGAAAGTGTTATTGATGAGCTGAGCGAGTGCACTGCGATTCCGTTTCCTGGAAAGAACCTGCATAGATGTTGGTGCCAGTTGGATAAATGATTTACCAAGTGGAGCTGCAAATGGTTTTAGTAACTGGAATACGTGTAGATCTTGCTTCAAAGAATTGTTTTTTGCCTTCTCTTGCAGTTTCTTGTGCAGCCAACCACTTGACGGAGAAGGAATTCAACTCATTGTTTCAAAAGACCTTGGACTGTTTTCTGCTGCTCAACTCCCTTCGCTCTGCCGTTTCTGTGAACAAAAGATCCTAAGAGGAGGATGAGGCAGCTAAGAGGAAAACCCAAAAAAGAGACCTCCAAAGATAAAAAGGAGAGAAAACAGGCAATGCAAGAAGCCCGGCAACAGATCACCACCGTCGTGCTTCCTACGCTGGCTGTTGTAGTACTGCTGATTGTTGTATTTGTTTATGTAGCGACTCGTCCAAATACAACTGAATGATGCAGCTTTTCAGACTTTCTAGCTTTGGGGTATTAATAATTTTATTAAGACCCAAAAGGAACTCTCTGCTGCTCTTTTAGTACTTTACAAAGGAACGTGCTGGTATTTTCAGTCTTTCTCTTGGTTAGGGTCCTGCAGATTCTCTTTAGGAATGTAACATAAAACGTATTAGTGAATGTGCCAGTACGTTTTATGGTCCAGTTCATGTGCCTTTCAGACTTTTAAAATTGTGTTTTTCTTAAATCTGTTTGAAGCTCTATATTGTAAAAGGAAATCGTGTTCTGCTATAAATTTGTAAAAAATCAGCTTTCAGCTTTTATCACTGTTAAGGATAATGTTGCTCCCATGAGCTCTTGTATGTCTATTCCAGAACTTCCAAAGAAGTACATTTCTTCTTTGTACTTAATGTCATATGAAGTGCTTTGATTCAGAAAGGATATATTTATTTTTTGAATAAAAGAGAGAAGTCTTACTTGGAATCTTCAAATTATTTTGCAAAAAAATGCGACTTATTGTGAAAGCCTACATTGTGTAATAATTTTTTTCATTAAACACTATGTAGGTCACTCAAAAAGAATTTCTTTTTGCTGTGAGAGGTCAAAGTGCAAAGCCAAATACTTCAGGATCCGTTGGAAGGAATCTTACAGAAGTAGGAAAGGGAGGTTCTACCAATAACAAAGTACATAAACACAGATAGTTGTTTAGCTAAATGTTAAATATTTAAATCTGTATAAAGTGGCGATAAAAAGGTGATTTGGGATACAGCCCTTGATTTATTTTTTTAACATGATTTTATGTTAAAGGAAGGAAACGTAACATTAATATAACTTAGGTCTCTATTTGCTGAAGTGAGCTGTTATCTGACATCCCCCTCTTCCCCTCAAAGGAAGCTGTGAGCACAGCTTAGCCCGATTTATTCCAAGAAATCAAACTATAAATTCTGATCAAAATGCTTCAATAATCCTGCATTCTTCTACAGTCCTTTTATCATCCAAATATTTTAAGGCACTCAGTAAGCATTAACCTTGAGAAGGCTTTGGGGAGGGAATCTGAGAACTCTTAACTGCTGATTAAATACAGGCCAACCAAGGAAGAATGCAATGCTACAGTGCACTGAAGCATAGCAGGAAATGTTTCTGTGCTGAAAGTCAAAGGGCCCTTCGAATTTTGACTTTATGTTCTGTCTTTCGGCCTGGGGATAGTCCCAGGGAAGTCAATGGGACTGTTCTCATGTGTGCTGGTGAGAGACCGTGCCTTGCATCCTGTGTTAACCCTGTGTATTGTTCCTGTGCAGAATGCTGCTGCCAACCAAAGTTGTGTTGCAAAATAATAATTTAGGCAAGCAAATGCACTTCCTTGTGGTAGACTTTGCCCTGAGGCACGTGTTCCCAAAGCGGGGTGACTCCATGGCCAGCTATAAACTAATCCAGTTCAGAATGAGATCCATTGATGCTGGGATGGTCACAGCTCATGATGCTCGCTGTGCCACCACTGTCGGTAGTGCCTAGAATGAAACTGGCCCTGCAGACTAGGATACTTTTGAAAGACAAGATTTGCTAAAAAAGAAGGGTTTGGATTGACTGTTAGGTTGGCCTTTTCCCCCTCAACTTGCAGCGTAGTTGGGATACAAGCACAACAACCTGCAAAGACAAGATGGCCGTCATGGTATGCCCAGAAGAGTGTTTACCCACTGAGTGACCAGCGGGAAGGCTGCTGTGGAACCCCTGTGCTCACCGAGCCATGTGCTGAGACTGAAAACCATCTGTGCTTTGGTACTGAGAACCGCTTCCTTCAACCGGAGAGATCTGAAATGACGCATCTGTAAAAGTAATTGCTTCATCTGCGTCGTCTCCCAGCTGTTTCTGTTCTCCCAGACACCAAATCCTTTTTGTCCTGTTTTTATTTTATCCTCAGTCAGGGATGGCTGCAATGGAGCTCTGACAGTTTGCCCTTTTTCAAAAGGAGATGTTGAGCTTGAATGAAATTTGTGCCTCAGGAAGTGAACAAAAGTGTGTGTAGTTTAAATATGTGTGCTCTGCAGGGTGCTTGGCATCTTGGGCATCTAGAATAGAAGCAACCTTTCTGCTAACCTCTTCCATAGATCCCTCTTCCTCATCTTCCTCTTCCACAGATTCTTAACCAAGGTTTTCCTGTCCCTGCTCGTTCTGTGATACTTTCCGACAGCTCTAACAAAGTCCCTGTGACTTTCCTATCTCCGAGAAGCAGGTTTATTTCAGTCCGTTCCACCCGCAGGGCTTTTTGTCAGCCCAAGCAATAATTTTATAATTCAGAAAGCTTTCTCTGAAGCTGCTCAGAGTCATTATGTGATTTTTTTCCCCCTTCATTTTCTTCAAGAGTTGAGTCTGTGACACATAAGATCAATTAACTGGCTGGTAACAACTAAATAGATAAAAGTTGGGTTAGATAATATTTAAGATTACTTCTCTAATGAGATGTTTCATTTCTGTTGCTTTTTCTTATGCCCTCCCTTTATCTCTTGTCATCTGCAAATTCTTCAGGTCACAATAATGACCTTTTCGGAGCCAAATGTTTATTATTATTAATGCTAATAAGAGAGATTGTGTATTTCAATTCCTTGAAATGTGCAATTTTGCTGAGTGCTGAGAGGAAAATACTGTTACACATTTTGCATGGTTCCTTATGCAGAAGCTAGAATTTATTTCACCATTTGAATCTTTAAAAAAAAAAAATTTTTTTTTTCTCCAGTAAACAACGAAGTTGGATTCTGACATTTTCTATGAAATTCCCTTTTACTAGTGTTGGATGTGAGAATGTGCATTTGGAAAAATGGTATGAAGCCTCTGTAGACAGAAACTGTCAAAATTCACTGGGAAATAATCAGGAAGTAAATTAATGGCAGTTGCCCAAATGTCAAGTCCTGGGAACTTCTCAGCTGAAGGTGTAACTATGTCTCTGGTTTTTAACTGTATATATTACTCCATATGTCAGTTGCCTTCAAAAATGTCTTAGAAATAGGGTTTCAAACCTTTTCCAGCATACAGTAGCTTGTGGGCAAAACTGAATGATTTATTACAAGCATTTTACCAGAAAACTCATGCTGAGATACTTCTTCAGCAGTGTCTTATGATACGGTTTCCAAGAGTGCTCATTACCAGGTGAAGTCATTAAAAACCTGCCATTGCCTCCTGATAAATCAAATTATAGAAGCAATTTTTTAAAACCAATTTTTCAGAGCATAAATCAAATCTGAGTCAAATACGTAAAGATTAAGGTTTGGAGTTTTATAAATGTCTTCTAAGTGCTAAGAAAATAAAGGAATCATGCCAGGTATTCTCACAATGGGTAAATGCCCATCAGTGTTGTACGTGGTTCCCAAAACCAAGTGAGAGAAGCCAGCGACACTGCCCGTGGTCTGAAGGAAGAACTACACATATTTTCGGAAGTCAGAGAAATTGGCTCTTGGTCTTCTGTTTCAATCCATCTACAAGAAAACGTGTAGTTATTGACATCCTGATGTTCAGAAAACAGCACTTTTAAAAACATGCAGCAGAGAAAATGCACCATTCTTTTTTTCAGATTATTTATGTTCGGCGCCCGAATAGTACGCATACAGGTTTGAACACTCCCGTAGCTCTGGAAGATGTGAACTAGAGCCTGCACTTTGATTCTCTGTTTTGGACCTGCACTACAGAGGTGTTTCTTACCAGAAGAAGTTTCTTACCAGGGCAGGCAGTTCCAGTTTACACATCGTGCACCAGCAAAGTCCTGCCACCCATGTCCCAGCCGAGTGTCTTCATTGTCACCACAGATGGAGCTGTTGGGTGATGCTGCCTTCTGTGCACCACCTTTATTTTGTTGAAAAGTTTCAACCAAAATAATTCCTGTAATGTTGCTTACGTGGGATGTCGAGGACCAGGACTTCTGCAGGATTTCTTTTTCCATCTGGGATTGTACAAGGTTTCATGTCAAGTAAAGTAAATCCTACATCTGCTGCAGGAAATGCAGTGGTGGGATGGTTTAGGACTGTTCTTTGCACGCAAACATGTTCTTGTAAGGTAACTGGACAAACACGTTCCTGATAAAACTCTTTCAAAGCCCCTAGCAGTTTGGTTAAGAGTAGATTAGAGGAGCAAACTGGTTGGTTTGTTGGTTTAGGAAGGGAGACTGGAGCATAGTGTATCAGTGTCTAGGGGCATTGCTCAATGCACTAGCAGAAATTTAGATGCAGTGTGTTAAATTGCAGCCTATTTATGGATTTGAGGGTGTCTATGTGATTAAATAGTAACTCAGACACAGTGAACTTTGACATTTGAACCTTGCAGTGAGGAAAAAACAACACACAGTTCCCACACTGGTATGGCCAATTCAAACGAGCTCTGCTATGAACAATCTTTAACCTAGCATTTTCTAAGCACACTGCGGTGTCTGAGAAGAAAAAAACTTCCTGAGCACCAGGAAGCTGGTATAAAATCTAGTGGATAGCTATTCTGCAAAGAATTAAACGGGGGGGAAAAAAGTGATTTTGAATGATATAATTGGTTGCTGTAGGTTGTAAAGCCAGACAGGAAGGTAACCCCATCAGCCGTGTCATGCAGGCTAAGGACCTTCTCCCAGTGCCCTCTGCCTCCTTCCAGCTATTTGGTCTCTGAGAGACCCAGGGGCAGAAAGCAGCAAGACCGAATGGAGTTCAGCACATACCTGAGCTGGCTGTGTAAATAAAACTGTAAATAAAATGCTGACTGTCATGACATACCACAGGTGTAAAATCAGCTGTGGCCCATCTTGTTAGATGTTCTGTGTTGATTACTCATTTCTCATCCCTGCTGATGGTGTTTAGTCCAGTTTTGAGTTATAAGTGGTGGTGGGCTTGACTCTGTGCGCTATTGTACCGCTGTTAGGCATTATAACCAGTTACACTGCAATAAACCCAGAACAGTGAGACTGGGGGTTTAGGCACTTTCTGTAGAATCTCTGATTACAGCAGAGATTTGTTAGCCTTTGAGTGGGTGTCCTGGTTTGAGCTAGGACAGAACCAATCTGAGCTAAAGCCATTGTTTAAGTTGACCCATCAGAAAAGCAAGAAAGCTGTGCCTGTGATTTTTCATGTTTGCCCATTTTTGTATTCATTTGGCAGTGTTTTACTGCTGCTGTTTGCATTCCTCTCTGCGTGGTTCAGAGTACCTGCCGTCTCTCTGACACTCTCCCATTCTTACACTCCTAAATTTCCCATACGAAAAAGAAGAGAGTAAGAAATGGATGGAAGAAAATGTGCTAAATACCCAACTTTCACGTGAGCCACTTTTAAATCTTTCTCTTCAGTTACTGTCATTTCACTGACAGCCCCATCAGAGTAAGTTTTGGAAAGGGAATTGGACAGCAATGGTCTGGCAGCTCTTTTACCACCAACTATTTCAAAATTGTATCTCGATGAAACACGTTGGCAACTGTGGGTACATGACCTCTGTTTTTCCTTCAGTGAAAAAAGCTAGCAGCAGCCTGAACCATTGTTCTTTTTATTTAAAACAAGTCTTTCAACTGAGAGACAAAAAAATGCTTTTCAGTAAAGCTTTGAAAAATCATAAAAGAAGTCCAGCAGCTTACAAGAACATTCCATTGCCCGGCTGTTCACAAAGTAGAATAGAAATTTTCTGTATGTTTTTGGTAATCTGTAGCTCCTGAACATTGCACCTTGTGCTGTCAAAAGAAATATGATTAATAATGCATTTTTTTCATTTTTATTGGTGCTTTCAGACATTTATAGCCTTGGACTCTTCTGATTATTCCTTTTTTTGATGATATACCTACATCTCCGATGCCTGTTCATAAGGTGTATCATTTCTCAGTCTTCATTATTTCTGCTGTCCATCATTATTTAAAAAGTTTTCCAAATAACTTGAAATGTGGTACATGTTGTACACACCTTTTCTGGCATGGTAACATCAGTAGTATGTATTTTCCTTCAGAAACCACTCACCAGTTCAATCGCTTCTACCTTTCAATACAGTTAAAGCATTCGGAAACAGTGGTGTGGCTCTGACTCTTCTCTGGCAGCAATGGGTTCTTGTTTAAATCGGTGATTGTCAGATGAGGAACTTCTGCTGATTTTGGCTGGCAAAGGAAAGGGTGACCTTTCAAGTAAGTATGTGTTAAAAAAAGGGCACTTTGATCCATACTCTCTCAGGACATTTGTGGTATAAAATGCTCTGAGCAGGAAATAGCAGTAAGCAAGAAGGCCGTGCAGATATGGGTACTTTGTAGTTTTCAGTGCTTTTCACAGGGAGTTTATTATACAGTGTTACACAAAAGCCAGGCTGAAGCAAACTCTGTTGTTTCATTAGCCAAAGTTAGTGACTTGGCCAGACCTTAAAAAGCGTTAGAAAAAAACCTTGCTCTTTTTTTGGTAATTTCATTCATTCCCTATCATCACACAGACCTGTATCATGAGAGGGATCCTCAGGCCTGGACTCGGACACATACTTTTCTTTGAAGATCTGGAGCATACCGTCTTGTCGTATGTTTAAATCTTGCAGTGGCAAAAGAATCTGACTAATTGGCTAATATCCCATATTTTTTTCTCTTGTCCTTCTGAAAGACAACATTTTGCTGTCTTTTTGCTTCTACAGATCTTTCTCAGCTTAAAATTTAGCTTCATTTCCGGAGGTTCCTGAATTTCTTCATTAGTTCTTTTAAAACTCCCAGATGTATTTCCTCTTAAGTTGAGGACGCATATATATTTAGTTTGTTCAGATGTCCTTCCATCATCTTTTTCTTCAGCCCTCGTTCCTCCAGCTGAGCCTAGTAATTTTCCTGAATTTTCGTGTAAAAGGTTCTTTGATGTCCTCATTTTCATTACTCTTTTTATTGCAAACTGAGCCAAACCAGTATTTAAAATCTTGGTATTTTGTGTAAGTGTGATGTAGTGTATTTTGTCTTAAAGGAAATATAGCTTCCAAAAACAATTTACGTTTTTGCTGCGGCCTTGAATATTAATGAGACTTCTTTTACGCAGAAACTGGAGCTGTTTGACTGTCTGGTATTATTTTTATCCAGATTTTTCCAAGAAGTTGGCAACCATATATGCTGGAAAGCACTTCTTCAGTATCTCTTTCACTGAAATTGGTGGTTCATCAACACTGTCTGTAATTTCTGTTTCGCTTGCACAGCAATAGAATTCAGTATGAATTGCAAATAAAAGGAATCTCAACATTCTGCAGTTTTTTGGCACATGGAGTTGAATTAACTCTGCTCAGTTTTATGTTTTCTTATGTTGTAGAAAAATATAGAGTTTAGGCCCTTACCTAAACCAAGCTCTCTGAAGTTAAAGGTTTTTTCCCTATTCCAGTGTAGTTAAACAACAAGCGAACGTAGTATCAAAACATCAGTACCAAAACAGGTACTTCTGAAGACAGGATGTAAAAATTGTAAAGGACTACTGTAAAGCATGTAAAGCACCTGAGATCAGGCTCTGCCCCAGGTGAAGTCTATAGGTCTGGTAAAAGGGGCAACACGGGTGGCTTCAAAATATGTGCTTTGTCTATTCCTTGTCCCCTCATAGACCAGCATGTCTTAGAGCATCAGAAAGAAAGAGCCCAAACTTCTCATTTCAAAAGTCCAAAGGGCTATTTCTATAGCCAAGAATAACCAGAGCATAGATAAGCTGTTTATGCTAGAAGCTATGACATGGCTAAAGGCCCCTATTATTCTTGTTCTGTGCAATCTAGAGAATTTCTCTTGGCTGATTATATTTTCAAGGGAATAATTCCACTTATTAGCCCTCTGTACATCACAGAATTGGAAGTATCTTTCTTAATTTACAGTGCTGCAACAGGGTCTCTGCTGCACACAATTTGACTATGCAGAATCAACCTGTGTATTTTAGAATATGCTTAGAGTACGATATTTTGTAATATACGCAAGTTACAACACACCTAAATCCGAAGGATAATTATCTTATTGAAACCTTGGTGTTAAAAATACATGCTATCGGCAATGTGCCTGAATACATTAAGCAGCTAGTTGCAGATTTTAGTTCTAAGAAACTAACGGCTGATTACTTGGATTTTCTTAACTGTGTGGCTGGCTTAAGTAAGCCTGCTTTGCTGTATCCTGACATATTTTTTTAGAGTATTTTCAGAATGTCTTTGTAGTTCTTCAAGGTGCAAATTTAAACATTCTTCGAACTGTCTTGTATGTTTCTCTTCCTCTTGAAGGAACTGTTCTGTTGTTGCAAGGAAGGACATCTCAGGGGGAGACTGAGCAATGAATAGAAAATCATGTTTAGTAAAAATCAGCAAGTAGTACAATATGTTTGCATTATCAAATTTTAGATTTGAAAAACATCTTAACCTATAGCAGCTAATAATGCTGTAATGCTTTATATCTCTCCAAGAAAATGTGAATTTGGGCATACATTTTTAAAGGCATTCAAATGCCTAAATGACATAACGTGAACATGATGTTTGAATACCTACGATATTCACAGCATTAGGATGTAGATTTGCCGTTAAAAATTTAAATATCCCACTAGACAGAATAAAGCTGCTTCAGAAACTCCAAGATCTTTGGATCAGCCAAAGGTTATGTTCGTCACTTGTATAATTTACACCAGGACAGAGGACAATAATCTGTTTTTTGGAATTGCAGAATATAAGTAGTGTTGGGTATTGCTGATTGCCTTCTGTAATTTTAGCTCTCTGCTTCTGTGATGTGATGCTTTCTCAGGAAAGGAAGAAAACCTGTGCTCATTTCAGTACTGTCAACTTCAAGTCTTGATATTCTGGAGAATGTACTAAATTATGTTCGCTGCAACCAGTCAACTGAAAAATATTTCAGTTTAATGAGCATTTAGTAGACTGAGACATAAACCATAGCAAAATTGGTCTTAAAATGTTTGTCACAGGATGCGGAGTTGTATAAAGCATGACATGAGTGCGTCTTTGTTGGAATAAGTTCTAAAATTTTAAGCAGCAATTTTTGTTAATTCTTTTTGCTAATACTTAAGATGCATTCATTGGAATGTCTTTATCAAAAGAAATATGAAATAATTTTTCTTTGCCTAAAGATATTATGCTTGTTTAAATAAATTCAATGTTTATTTGTATAAATAGAATTTTATGATATGAATTTTTAACAGTCGACTGAGAAAAAACATAGTATAGGAGCTGTAATATTGAGCAAGAGAAAGATCATTTTCTGTCTTTATATGATCATACATTGAGAAAGATGATTGACATTTATTATCTTAATTAAACCATGTGCTAAATAGTTTTAATCACTGATTGAGTTATTAGTCTAGAATCTCTGGTTTTGTTTTTCCTAGAATGTAAAAAGGAGAGTTTATCTGTCAGCACATCAAATAGGATTGGCTTCAAATGAATTAAATATTTAAATGTTTTGTGGAAAAGGCCTATTCTATCACACCTGTAAATTTTTATTCTAGACTCCGTTGTATCAGAATGGGGTATTTCCTATTTCCATGGCAACTAGAGGCAGATTTGGTCTTTGTTTTCAGCCTCGTTTAAAACTGCCCTTTAGCAGCTTTTCAGGCCAAAAGATGCTAACTAGAGAAATGCTTTAAAGCACTATTCTATTCAAACTCTTCGCAGCAGACCTTGAGATGAAATTTAGAGATTTCCTATAGGAAACTCCATTTCTTTTCAAAGTACAGCAAGTAAGCAATAGCCGGAAATAAGTTCTGAATGTAATACCATCCTTCTAGAGTGAGACAAGCTTTCTGATGTATAGGGCTCCTAAAATGAAATTCACAGATAAAGCAGAATCTTCCTTTCCTTAGTCCCTCCAAATTAGTGTTTTAACAGACCAGGGAAGAAAAAGTGGCATAATTTGCCATATAGGAATAAAGAACCCAAAGGTATTGGATCACTTTGTTCCACAACACTCTTCTACCAATCCCTGTACTAACAGGGCTAAGAAAGAATGTTAATCTTCCAATGCTTGAGAAGCTCTGGGAGGAAGATCACCTGCCTTCTGGTCTTCCTCATAAACACGTGCATGATTTCCCATCCAGAAGTCACCATTGATTTCATATGAAGAGTTGTTCCTGAGATTTTGAATGCCATGGCTATGTACATGTTTATTCCTTCATGGGCTAGGTCACAAATATATCTCCTTGTGATGTTTGGATTCAGTGATAGAGTTGACAGTACTGTTTCAAAGTATTTGAAGAAGGCTTTTGTATTGTGAAGAAGACATTCTATTTAGAAGCTTTACTTAAAGAATCACCATGTGTTTCACTTACTGAACACCAGCTCTGAAATCACTGATTCAATACGGAGCAAATAAAAAACTTCCAATGAGAAGCGTAAGAAACAGGGAAAATGTGAATCTGAAATATGAATTTAATATGTGTCATCACTTGGAGAAAAAAAGTCATGTTGGGCTTTTCCATATGGACAGCAGATGTATATGAGTGCTAGTCTTCAGGAATGTTACATCAAGTTATGAGAGATCTCAGAGATTCATTATAACAATGTTTACAATTACTGACTTGTCATTAGAAACGTATCAGCCTCATGATCAAGTTATCTTCCTAAAATGCTAGTGTCCTTTGCTTCAACTGGTACTTACTTGGATGTGTTTTTTCTTGAAATACACTGTAAACTCCAAATGAGGTGTTTCTGAATTTCCTCAGAGTTGAGAGAAGAATGTATATCACTTAGAATAAGCAGATAATGGTTCCCTACAGCTCCTTACCTGAGGGTCAGACATCACTGACTATCGTTTTAGATAGGTCCCTAATGCACGGTGTTTTATGCACTTTGAGACAAGGTTGTATCTAGACAGGTCTAAAAGGTAACATTTCTTGTTAGCAACTAAGCTTTGCTTTCCAAGCCTCTGGTCTGTTCTTTCACTAAGTTCTTTATTGTCTTTACTTGCAGTGCCTGAGGAAGGAAAACCATAAAGAAACTGCTTTAATCCATGTCTCAGATGAGATTCGTGGTCCCTAGTTTCGAATTTCTTTTCCTCAGATAAGCCTTCTTTTATGTCTTTGGGTTTTCTAACTGCAGCTGGATAGAAATGGGTTCCTTGGTAAGCTTTCAACTTAACTTGTTTGGGTACTTAGGCAACAAGGACTGTATTTTTTTCATTTCTACAGTGTCATCTGATCCCATATTTCTTTGGTGTAGACCAGTAATGAGAATCACCTTTTTGCTTCATCATTTGCTGAACACGAAGGAGTGCACCTGATAGAGATGCATACAGAGATGCATATTTCCACATATGAAATACGTGCTAAATACATCATTTCCTTAAGCAAGAACTACCTAAACTGCTCACGAATTAACTCTGGATTGCTGGGGAGAAGCACTTCAGGAAGTGCTAGATCTATTCTCTCTCACAGACTGCCTAATTAATTTTCCTGGAGTTAATCTCTTTCTTGCCCCATGAGTTGTCACAGCATTCTTGGATGCACCTTCAGCAGGCAGCAGGAAAGCTTTAGCACTTGGGATATTCTAACATTTAGTGGTCAAATCATGAGTGGTCAAATCCCAGAGTGTTAAAGTCTCCTCATGTTTAGCCCCTTCTACTTCCCAGAAAAGTTCTTGTAACACTGAGACTAGAAATTGGTCTGGCTAATTTTAGTCTCACTGTGACTAAATTTGGGGGCTTTTGGGGGTAGTTTCTTCTAACCCTACGCTGCAATATATCTTGGGCAGCAGGTACAGATGCCTGTTTTCAACATGCTTCTGCTCATATATGAAAATCAAAATTGAGATGCCTAGGAAATTGCCAAGCCATATCGGAGGGGTTTTAGAGGGCCTAAGTACCTAACTAGCTAGGTAATAATAATACCTAAGAGTGAGAGGCATAGACCACAGCATGCCTCAGGGTAGGCTCAAGACTGTCAAAATCATTCCTAATAATGTCCAGTGGTAGAATTTCCACAGCTTTCCATTGCAATCTATTTATTAAGCAATTTCCCATCTTAATGTTAGAAAGTTTCCTGATGCTTAATCTAAATTTTCCTTGCCACAGCTTAAGTCTTTCTTGTCTTTCCAAGACTTGAAAGCAAGAACAGACATCTGTCCATTGTCTGAAGAGAAACAAGAGAACATATTTGTGACTACAAGTTAAAGATCCAAATTGGGAAGCACAATGGACAGAACTGCTTGCTCCAGCGGAAATGGAGAAACTGTGTAGAATGGACTATTCTGAAGTGGGAAATAATTTTATTGCCTTATTTATTTATTTTCTGTTGGAAAGATTAAACTTGAAGCTGGACATTGGACTGTTCTATGGAATAGTCTTACCAGCGATTGGGAATGGATCAGGCAACTATTTTCTGAAGTTGTTGATTTCAGAAAGACAGCACACCCCAAAGTACTGTTCAGAGAAAGAGTATTTACCTAGATTTGGAAAGCCTCAAAAAAAGAATTTTTGGGGTTATGGGAATTTCCACTGAATCCCAGCTGAGCTTTCTAGTTTACTCTAAGGCAGGAGTGACTATCTCTACGCATGTAATCTCTAAGTAGGAATGTGAAAGGACAGAGGTTCCATTGGAACATTTACTAAGGTTGTCTGAAGACTCTCTACTGGCAGGAGAGATATAAATCTTTGTCTAAAGCCCTAGAGACTATTTCCCCTCTTCCCTAAATACCAACAGAATAATTTTAGTAGGTATCAGGACATCACCTGCAATTCTGATGTTTTCAATTGGTGCTACAAAAATTCTTCAGAAAATGGTCCATTCTAACATCTTCAAAAGTTTTGAACATACTGGAGATTTCACTTATGTGAAACATCAGTCCTGAAAAATCTGTCGAAGAACTTTGGTTTACAACATATTGTATGGTTTTTTCCTCCTTCTCCTTGATGCAATGGCTTTCTGTTTGAACACAGACCTCCAGAGTAACAGATTGTTGAATCACCTCTGCACTAAAGCTCTGGTATCCAATGTCAATCTGAGTGATGATTTAATTTTGATGATCTTCTGAACTTGTACCTGCTTCAATGCCACTGATTTGGACTTTGAGACTATATGAAAATTATCCTTTACTTAATAGTTTCATTATGTACTTAGCCCACACACCAGCTGGAAAGTGTTTTCCTTATAATCTAGTCAACTGCCTTGGCATCGACCCCGTCCTGAGTGCCAGCTGGGAAATAGCTTGCTAAAGTGTCTCAGGACATTTTCCCTGGGCAGGCTGGAAACAGAAGCTGTGTGGTCTGGTGTCTCTGTCTGACACTTCTGACAAGAGTGGAGGAGAACTGGTGTTTATCGCCTGAAAAAGTCCAAACAATTCTTTTCATGGTTAGCAGTTTAACGAGGAAGACTCCCAAGCCAAGAGAAACCAATAGCCATTTACTTTAAATTGCTGTGAAGAATAAGAATAGGAAAATGGAAGTGAGGTCAAAACACCCAGGACCAGATGGTTCTCTCCCTGTTCTCTGATTACACAGCTGTTGGGACCATGGTCAGTGAAGGGCTGCACTGCAATCTCTGCTTCCCAGGCAGGCCATCACTGTAGTGCTGCCTATCTGCAGTGAGATTCTGGGCTGTGAAGACAGTCTTCTAGCAGCCACATCTCCAACAGGAAAGGATGTGCGTCCATTTCTGAAGTGGACAGCAGAGCCAGGATATGACAACCACAAACTGCTTGAAGATCATTGTTGGTATCATGATGCCTCTTCTCTTCTACTTAAGGAGATGAGTGGCAAGAAAATTACTTACTGATTCCCCTCAGTAAATGTTGGTCTTCCCTCCTCTCTCTCTATAGGCGCAGCCACACAGCTGCAGTTCAGGATCTCCTGGGTACAAAGATGCATGTATCAAAGATGGACAGAGAAACGGCTACAATCCATTCCTTACTAATGTGTTAGTTCCATTGTTTAATGATAGTGTGATCACATGGTTTGAGGTCTGGAAAATAAGTGCTAAGTTTTCAAGTAGAAAAAAATAGTGACCTGTAGTGGAGGTCTAAGGAAGAATAGAAGATACTAAGGAAGAGGATAAAGCTCAAATTTAAAGAGAGATCTAAAGTCAAAGAATTTTGGAAAGTTTTTCCTAAGAAGTTGCCGTAGGCAAAGTGGGATTGGTAATCTGCAGCCTATGCAGACTGAAAGAAAGAACGCTGCACTATTACTCTTTCATTTCAAGAAAAATAAGGATTATGGCAGTTATAATTTCTGTTCCTTTCCAAATACAATAGCTAACACATAGAGAATAGTTGTTGCAATTCCTCTATTTTCATCCATCAATCAAATGCTGTAGAAACTTGATTTGTCTAACAGCACTTAAGGCAGGAAGTTTGCAGGTATTATGGAAATACTTAAAGCGGAATGCTCATACAGAAGGGAATATGAACCAGTGTGCCCCAATACAGAAGGCAATGAGCTAAAATGTAGAAATATCTCTCACACTCACATAATGGCAGGTAATTATCATCATAGTTATTAGTACAGAGGTATGGCCCAGTAGGGGATGTTTCATCTCCAGAAAAACTGCATTTATGTTAGGATAAGGTATTTCCATCTTTGCTGGGCTGGCACCGTATGAATAATAATGACAAGGGTGATCTAATTTTTGTCTCCTTCAAGGCTGCATTTAGTCCACAGATGGATCTTTGAGAATATATGTGTTATAGAAAAATAGTTACTTACGGATAATTTGATTTCTTCTGCATTGTAAGCAGGGCTCAGTAAGCTGCCTGTTCTGCCCCTTTCAGGAAACAGCCTACCAAAGCCCAAAGGATACCCCACTGGTGGTGATGGAGATTTATCATCTGTATTCTTTTCCTGACCTCTGTCAAGTGTATAAGAAGATAAAGTGCTATCACTTTTTGAACCAGTGATATTGCCTTGGACATACAAGGCAGGAATACAGTTTCTGTGGTATCCACTGGCTGGGAACATTGCAGTCTGCTGATGTTCCATTTCCCATGCATCTTTTGTCTGGCAAGTTCTAAAAGAGAAAAAAAAAGTCAAAGTATGAAAAACAGTTAAAACTCTAAGCTATCACAGTAAAGCCAAGTTTTTTATTTTATTTTATTTATTTCTACATCAAGTTATGGGCGTAAGATTAAGCATTACCAAACTGCAGCAATTTAGCAACTTTTCATCTAAGTTACTGTAAATGTCTGAGTGTGCATTCTCTGTCTGCTTCAGCTGTGACTTAAATCACACTAATTTAAGCCCTTTTGCTGGAGCTTAAGTGGAGTAGCCTTGCCATATAATTGTGGCAGGACAACAGCTACAGCACAAACTCGCTTCAGGTATTGAAGATACCAACACCACTGAAGTGTTTGTTACCCATCCTTCGCCAAAGGTTATCATCCCTTTAGCTTTTCAGTGGAAGGAGCTATGTAAGCACTCTTCAGCCATGTCTTGATTAACTTAGCTTACAGTATGATGGGAACTAGATGGAAATAGCCACACAAACACAGAAAATGAAATATGAATGTAGAAGTGAGATGGGAAACAAAAACTATTATTAGTGGTTGGATAATTAGTCAGTTTTGATCTAATATCACCTTAAACAACTATGTTCAAATAGCTGGAGTTTGGAATAAATGCTTAAATAAGTTAAATAAAAAATAATACAGGAATATTTGATCCTGCATTTTTGCTGCAATACTAATTTTGCCACTGATTTAATCACAGAATCTCAGAATCACAGCATGGTAGGGGTTGGAAGGGACCTCTGGAGATCATCCAGTCCAACCCCCTGCTAAGTAGGTGCCCCCAGAGCAGGGTGCACAGGAACGCGTCCAGGCGGGTTTGAATATCTCCAGAGAAGGAGACTCCACAGCCTCTCTGGGCAGCCTGTGCCAGGGTTCTGTCACCCTCACAGGAAAGAAGTTCCTCCTCATGTTCAGGTGGAACTTTCTGTGCTCCAGTTTGTGCCCACTGCCCCTTGTCCTGTCGCTGGGCACCACTGAAAAGACCCTGGCCACATCCTCTTGACACCTGCCCTTTACATATTTATAAGCATTGATGAGATCCCCTCTGGGTCTTCTCTTCTCCAGGCTGAACAGACCCAGGTCTCTCAGCCTTTCCTCATGAGAGAGATGCTCCAGCCCCCTCATCATCTTTGCTGCCCTCCACTGGACTCTCTCCAATCATTCCCTGTCTCTCTTGTACTGGGAAGCCCAGAACTGGACACAGTACTCCAGATGTGGCCTCATCAGGGCAGAGTAGAGGCAGAGGATCACCTCGCTCAACCTGCTGGAAATGGTATCACATTGGATATTAAGATGAAAAATACGGACATTTTTAAAATACACTTTTTAAAAAATTGTACAGGAAAATGCTTTTGTAACAATAAGCAAAATCTTCATGCTTGCAAAAGAATTTTAAAGTATTTTATTATGATGTTCCATAACTCTTGTATCGCACTTACAGTGGTCAGAAGGGATGTGAAAGCATATATTTGTATTCATTTGTAGTTCTGTGAAGCAAAACCTATTATGGTTAATAGCACCTTTTAAAAAAAAGAAAGCTATTTTCTTCCCATTCAAAATACCTTCTTTTCCTAAAAGTCAACTGAACAATTCTGAAACCATCTTGATAAGAGCAGAAAATTTTGGTACCAGCTTGCCCAGATGTCTGCTGGATTAGCCTAATTTGCAATTACATCTTTACTTGTATTATATACAAAAACATGCAGAACATATTAAATTATTTCACATTTTATTATATTCCTGTTACAGTATTTCTGACTGAGGTAAAAATTTCCATTCTACTGAGGTCTGTGCTTATGATAAGTTTGAAATTTTAGTCTTGGGAGGTACCTACTATACTTAAACATGATAGCTGTTTGAAAAGATCCTATCATTGCAAATATCCTAAACCACTTTACTAATTTGAAATGCAGCTATAAAAGCTTTTAAAGATCAAGTTCTCTGCTACTAAAATACAATTATTATAAATATTCAAGAGTATGTAGTGCTGCTCAGATCCAAGTAAAACAGCTTTTTTTTTTTCTTCCAAATAAAAAAGAAGAATTTGCCAAGCACAGGGAAAGGACACCGTTTTCTGCAGAAAGATCACACTACCATTTTCTAACCTTAATTTAAATATTTGGTGCTAGGAGAGGGTGGCTGTGCAGTCTTAATGGACTGCCTGTACAGAAGCCCTGAAACATGAAACTGAGTACTCCGTAAATGGACTGGGCAGAACGACTCAGAGAACTAATGAAGAACATATTTTTCTCTGATCATAAAAGAAGTAGAGATTAAAATGCTCTGAATGTTACAAGAAAGTAAATTATAAGCACGATACTATAATATTATTATTATTACTATAATAATATTATTATACATTCTAACATAAAACTCTCTGAGAATATTCACCAAACCTTCCGGTTTTCTAAATCACTTAAAATGTTTATCTTCTGGGGGCCAGAGTTCTCTCCTTTCTTTCATGCTTTTCTTTAAATAAATATATTCTGCTCTTTGGGCACAGGAGAATACTTTTTTTCTTTCCCCACCCCCACCCACCACTCCCCCCAGCTATTTTAAAGTCCATTCCATCTATTGTTTGGATGAAGGGCACAGTGAAAAAACTGCCATCATTGAAGATAGATGGCATGAATAATAAAATCACAGATTTTTTTTCATCTTGTATTCTGACCTTTTTGGAAGTAATTTCCTCTGTAAACCCACAGTAAAGTCTATGTGATCTGTGTTCTTTTTTTGCCCAGAACTGCTTCTCTATGTATTTAATAACAGTTATTACTGTTATGTTACAGCTTGCTTCACTTAGACCAGAATTTTCAGACTTGGGTGCCAACAGTTATGGTAGCTTTTAGATAGTAAAAAGAGACACCCCCCCCCCAAAAAAGGACTGATTTTTAAAATGAACTCCGCATCCTACCGTAATCCACAGAATTGCTGGGGCTGTTTGCTATCTTGGAAAAACATGACACCTATATTTAGGTGCTTTGATATGGATACTGTGCCTTCACTTCAGACAGATTTCACAGTTGGGGTTTAAATTTCTGCCAGTTCAGTGCAAAATAGTATCTAAGAACAGAGTTCTAGTTTGAATACAAATGTAAAGGTAGGAAAGTATCTGCAAATTTGTAAAAAAATTGCCATTTGTTAACGCTGGCAATGCAAATACATAATAGCTGCAGTTGAACAACTTACGCTTTCAGTGGGTTTACTGTCACAGAGTATTTAACATATACACATACTTCACAAAAATAATATCAGTGTTGACATGGCGACATACGGAACAAGAAGTGAAAGAACAATGCCCTTGCAAAGTGAATTTATATAGACAGGATCAATTTTTCCAGAGTCATATATAAAATCAGCTTGGTCCCTATGCGATCAATGACTTCAGTGGTGTAAAACAAATTCCTTACGCGGGTGGTGCTGGTTGACATACCTAGTCTCGAGAAAGAAAACAACAGGTCTTTAACGACCAGAATGTCTTCAGAATTCGTGTTGTTGCTTTTACCTTGCAAGTGTAACTGCTGGCTTGATTTTTAAAATGGTTAAAAAGTATTTTTCTAAAGAGATTGTTTTCACTGCTTCCAGTTTATCTATTGCAATAATTGATACAGGGATGAATATGACTAAGAGTGCGTGACCTCCAAAGGGTAGTGAAAGCCTCCTTAAGACAGATACGCCACTGTCAACACAGATCCTTTAAGAGATCTCCAGGTACCTTCGTAGGCATTCAGTCCTAGCCTTTACCCCCTCACTTTTGCCACATTATGAAAGTGCACTTTGGCTTGACCAATTACCTACTTTGTGTATATTTTTATGGTAAATAAGTAGCCTTTCATTTGGGAACTCACACGCAAATTTTAATTTTGGAAGAAACAGGCTAAACACATCAGCTTCATTAGAGAAAGACATCTTCAACCATGCCAAAATTTAATTCACTGTATGTGGCCAAGGTCTAAATAAAGGATTTAAATCTTGAGGGTGGCAAATGCTTATGTAAATGGCAATTAGAAGTAAGTCAATTATCATCTATGACAACAGTAATTACTTAAAGTAGTTATAGGTAGGATGTGGCCAGAGTCTTTTTTAGCAAAAAGATGCCACTCCTGCATATCTTACTTTGTAATATTTAAAAATTCACTGTATACTGAAAGAAAGAAAAAATCATGCCTCTTTCTAAATCGCCAATATAACTTCATGCAATTTCCTGTATTTTCTCTAGAGGTCTCCTGTCTAACTAACGACTGTACTTGTGCCTAGGTTTCCAGTATTGATTGTGAGGCACGACTGAAAAATATTACAGAATATACTTGGTTGAAGACTTTTTTTGTCATTGTGCAAACCTGTCTAGGTTTCTGAATGCAAACAGGAAAAACAAAAAGTACAGTTTCTGAAAATTACTATTTAAAACACAATCACACGCCCTCCCCTTCCACAAGCACCATGTTTTCTATTTTTTCTTAGAGAAAAAAAGTCTTTGTGCCCTTTTTCCATTGCCATAATTACCATGGAAACAGAACTGCAAATTAAAACAGAAATAACATGGTTTATGCTCACAATAAAATAAAACATACTCCAGAGTTTAACTTAACCAACATCAATTGTCTGGTTTATCTGCATACATTTGATGGCTGAAAATTAAATTTTAGTTTTCTGAGGTAGTTCCCTGTTTGGGAACAGAGAACTGACAGTATAGAGAGGGCCCAATCTTAAAAAGACTGGCTGGCTGATGTGTATATACAGTACATGTGGAATTTGCATATTTTTTAAAATCTGTACGCATGTATTTAATTAGCTAAATAGCTTTTCATTTAGGAAATCAAATGCATGTTTTAGATCCTGAAAACCAGGTTCACCATATCTGTTTCATAAAACTAATTAGAATCATAATTTAAATTGTGTTCAGTAGTGTGGTCAATATTTGTGTTGTGAGGAAGGTTAGCTCTCCCAGATTTCTCTCCCAGTTTTGCTTTAACTTTGGTCTTCACTGGCTATGAAATCAAAATCCTGCAAATTACCTGCACAGTTCTATTGTCTCTTACACTTAAATTCTCATGAACTAACTTTCACAGTTCCTCATGTACAGCGGGTGTAATTCCTAAGAAAATGGGAAAAAAATCTTACTTTTTCTCACTTAAGAAGAGTGGAAGCATAAGCAAAAATTGCACTAACCAATTTTTGGTGAATTTATGAGACCTACAGGTGCAGACCAGTCTGTATCTTGGTTTCTAAATATTTTTTTCAGTAAAATCTTCAACGTAATTTGAAATGTAGTAGGAAAACAGCCATATCTGCCACTTCCGTATATATATGTGTGTGTATTATATGTATATATATTTACATACATACATATAATATGTATATATTTACATATACATGAATACTACTAAACACTAAACATCATATTTAAAAGGAACTTTTAGGCAAGAACGTAGCTACATATAACAGGGCACCTTTCTATTTTGCAGAAAGAAAATCACTTTAAATTTTGCCAAGGATAAATGTATGAGTTTGAAATCTTAATTCGTACAATTTTGGCTCCAATTATTTAAACTTTGCTTCACAGGACTGTTTCACATTAGCACTATCATGTAAGTTATTTACTACAAATGATCAAAATATTTAGCTTCCTATTAATTTTTACTGTCCTGTCCTGTGAAATATTGTTTAGCAGGGAGTTTAATTTTCTTTTTATTACTGCAATGCTATGATTATAACATGTTTGAAGGTAATTCAGTGCTTCACTGAATACAGGGAATTAAGAAGGAAGTCATCACTACAATATGTTTTCTGTGAGTCTTAAGTCTCATTATTTTTCCCTAACAAGGAGTTTATTGTAGTAATGATTTATTCAGGGCATCTGAAATTATGTTTCTTTCAAAAATCAGGTCACCCAAAAACCCCAGAACTAGACAAGGCATTAAAATACATTTAATGAAACTTCTAACAAAAGAAACTGGTGGGACACAAAGCTTTTCAGCAGGAGTTGTAGTTCAAACTGCTTATTAAGATAACCTCCTGTAGAGCAGTTTACCTCTCATATGTTTTTTTATATCCTTTCCTTGTCTTGTTTTTATTTGGCAGTAAAAATACAGTTCTGTCCTGTTTTGCAAAACCTGGAACTAAGAATAATGTAAGCAGCACCTAAAATTTTTTTTAAGTTGTTTCATGTGACAAATATTAAAATAATGATCAGACATTTCTGGGACTTCATTTATTGCCAAATTCAGTTAGCCACCCAGAAAAATTTAGGAACTTCTTACAAATACTCTAACTAGGTCTGCTGCTTATGTTTGTGGGAGTTCTGACTGAACAGAGACAGAAAAAAAGCTTAACAGTTTGGCCCAGTTAGATGCTTCCAAAAAACTTCCAGGAAGTTTAATGTATGTCTACAACCTAAATATTACCTCTCTTCCTTTTCTTGCATCTTTGAATGGGTTTGGTAGCTGTGCTCTGTTTCTCCATATGTATCCATGTGACGCGGTATTGATGTTTCTGTGTCATTTTGTAGTTTAACAAGACTATTTTGTAATCTTATATTCTCATGTTCCAGTTTGTGAATGGAAGCTGTGAAATTTCCATGTTCTTTGCTAGAAAAATCTATGCTCTGTGAAAGGAGATAAAACCATCATTAAATAGTTCTTTTTTCCACAATAAATGGATGTTAGTATTCTTAACAGGTAAACACAAAACAATGTTCTATGCTAAAGACAGACATAGCTACCATATATAATCATGCAGCGCTTATAGCAAACCAAGAAAATTGCCTCCAGAAAAACCCCCACTGTAGATAAATGGAAAAGAGGGATAACAGCCTCTATAACACAACAAACCAAATTAAAATTTCTCAACAAACATGTATCCAAAATATTATTGTTGTAAATTCATTGCTTGCTTTGCAAAACTTATGACATAAAAGCAACCATAACAGCTATAGCTGCAGACTGTATTGCTCCCTCCAGTAACAATTCCACCAAAAATAACAAGAAAAATTACAGAAGTTCATTACTACACTAGATACAGAGTATGTCTATAGGCACAATGTAATATCTGTGTCAAGATACAGTCACCTTCAGTTTCAGAAGCAGTAAAGTAAAGCCACATTAGCATAGTGCTATCTGTCTGTGTTACTAAACCCTGCTTCTCAGTTGGGTTAGCCCACATGGTATACACTCAAAATACTGAAAGCATGAGCAACACGTGCACTGCGACCAGGGGCTAAAGAGGCCCATCCACTAGGATATCAAGAGGAGAAGATCAAGATTAGCTCTGGAAGTTGACTAGCCAGGATATCCTATTCCTTGTTTGTCCTCTCACCTATTCCATGAAGTCCATGCTGCACACCTGAGCTAGCTAATTTGGAACTACGTCTCTGCAGAATACTGTATTGCATTGTGTAAATAGATTTGCAGTAACGATATACTGTCATCAACAGAAAATGCTCAAAAGATTTATCAGATTACACACAAAAGACTACAAACCTATACATTTTACTACGTTGCGTTTTCATATAGATTTGCCTTATTCTTTTGCAACCCAGTAATGCATGAGTATTAAGGATCTAGTTCTTTTGCTAGCATAATTGAGCTCCTGCACCTGAAAGCTTGTCTATTCCGTGCACTAACTGATCTGATGTCATTTCTTCCTGTAAATCTTGCCTTGCTTAGCTAGTTTTAGGGGAAATTTATGAGCTAAGCTGGCATGGAAGTGCCAGAAAGTACAAGAAAGTTTAATACTTTGTGCAAGGATGGGGGACAGGGGCTCAGCTACATCTCCCAAGTGGACAGAAGTGGCAGAAAACAGAGGAAAAAAGAGTGCTAAGTCACCCTACTACCATTAGGTCCAGAATCAGTATTGTTATAATGGCATGAACCCCAAAACTGAGCTGGCACACCTACATTGCTTTTGAAATCTAAACAAGTAACCCTGCCTGATGATGCACCACACCATGCTGACTTAGGCTGGCACTAGTTTGAGGGGTCTGTGTAGTGCTCTACTGTACTGTACAAACACATTGGCAAAAAAATCTCTCCAGTCCCTGCAGTCTTAATATCAAATACCTCACAGTCCTTGATGTTTAGATCCTCACAATACATTAAAGTAGGAAAGAGTTATTAAGTCCACAAATGCACTGATATGTGTAGTGGCCTCAGTATATCTTGTAACAGGATTTTACTGTTAAAATTTAACAAACACGTGGTATCTACAAGGATTCTTCTTAGACAGCTCTTCTCAATCTTCATGAGGAGTATCACCGTAGAGAAGAGCTAGACATGCATACGCATATCCATGTTTCCACAATAATATACCATATATACACATACATATACCCACCATATTGTATATGCATGTATAGGTAATACATCACTGATACACACATATGCCATTTTAAGGGTGTGGAAAATGTGACATTCTTTCATGCATTTGTCAGTCTACAGAAAGACAATTAACAGGCTACAAATCCCCCAAAGATGTATTCACAAGCAACATTCCAGTGTTTTTTCTAGTGATAGATACAGTAATTGCAGATGTTCTGAAAGCTGGGGATGTTTTGAAGCTTTTTGTGCAAGGCAGTGTATACAGTTTTATTATATCCATATAAACTGTAGACCTACATGATATTATGGCACACTTTTTATTAATTAAGCTTTAAATATCCTCTGTTTGGAGAGAAATAAATACTAAACTGAAAATAAGCTGGGTGGGAGCAAAATGTGTCAGATTTTTACACTGTTATTTAAATATCATATGAATAAAGGAGTGAAACAGTAAAAAAGGGATATATGTTTCTATCTGTGAGAATGATGACTGTTTAAAAATAAATATTTTCTGAAATAAGTGACACCACTGACAAAAAACAGGCTCCCAGAAACTGTTTAGTGTCAAGATAGTTTCTGAAAAATTTAGCTTACTTCCAGTTTACTACAATTAAGGTCAAAATTATTCCTAGCTATACCTATCTTCAGGCTGTGTGTGAATACCACTTGGTTTTGATTATGTCACAGACCTTATTTTTATTTATTTATTTTACGCAAGCCAGAAATCTCTAAATCTGCCATGATCTCAATCTACATTTACAATAAATATAAGTAACTGTTCTGTATATAGCATAGATTTAAAAAAATTACCGTGCAATTTTTACACTCCTGGTTTTCCACCATCTCTTTTAGATGTGTGTTTTCAGATTTGATAACATTGTATCGGAAATTCAACAACTAGGAAAAGATTCAATTCTTAGTTAAATACACAAATATTACTATTAACTTGAAATAACACTGAGTATAGATACATTTTAGTTTTACAAAATATACATAAAGAATTATGAAACTATAATAATTTTTAAAAAATGCAACAGCACTAAAATACAAAGAAGTCTTAAACCACCTATAAAAGATACACAAATGCAATGCCTCTGATTTTATTAACCTTTCTGAAAGAAGTAATCACTTAGGAAAATAAGGCATTTCACATGCAGTTACAAGATACGAAGAGGGACAGATTTTGCAAGCCACTGAAACTGGATGAAATCCTAGTCATGAAGCCTAGGAATGACATCCACTCTTTCAGTGATACGATAGGGAGAGTGCCATACAGTGGCAGATGCCTCTCATTTTCCCAAATGCTAACTTTCCTATTGTCAAAAGTTAAGTATTATATTAATCACAATCTTCAATATGCAGTGAGCCTCTCAGAAAACCCAGAGATATCCAGAAAACTCTAAATATGAAGGTTCTTCTGGTTTATAATACCAAGTAATGAAGATAACACACTTGTTTTTAAAACTGAAATTTGCCATTAAAGCACTGGGATCTTGCAGTTTTCAGCTTTAGAATTACCGTAAGTTTCTAAATATATTTCAAATATTCTTCAAAAAGCTGTAAAAAAACCTGAAAAATTAGGAAAGGTTCTAGATAATCTAAAAAATGGTTCTATTGATAAAGCGCATATCATAACAACAAACTGGAAGTTTTCAAGATCTTTTGCATGTTAAAATGGTAGCCGCATTTGATGGTCAGAAAGAATTGCAATTTAGATGTACAATTGACATTTACTGGTGCTTTCTTGTTCCAGCATCAATTTGGCTGCTTTAGTAATATTTCACAGATATTACAGCACTGCTGATGAAAGCTACAGCAAGAAATGTAATGTCTTTCTTCACAGATAATGTATGTCATTATCAATAGTGTGGAGTAAAATGATCTAGGCTGGTTTTGCCTCCTTGCACACCTGTTGTTTTGCTAACAATTTGTCTTTTATCTCTAACTCCATTTTTAACTGTCTTTCCAGAAGACTAGCTTTCTCCATGATAGTTGCTATAGTGATCTCCTTCTGATGAAGCTTTTGTGTCAGGTCAGAGATTTCTGTCTTCATTCTTTCCTGCTCAGAGCGATGGGACTGCTCTTCTCGATGAAGATGGTTTCTTATCTGCAGAAAATATGTTTCAAAAAGAAAAAATGTTGTGCAGTAAATATGATTGCATCACTTACTACCTACTAGTGACTTTTTTTGCTGTTGCTTCCAGGACACCAACTCTTCTAACCAAATCAGAGATTTTTGAGATTTTATAATAAAATGTCTCCATGAGTCACTGCACATAGCTTTACTTTTACATCTTTTTTCAACCCTTCTCTTGTGTTTTCATTTGCCTATTTAGTATTAGAAATGAACAAAATACACAGCATTTAAATTAACATTTAAAAATAATACAATAAAAATGATGTTAATTTTAAGAATTGGAATTTATGGTAAAGAATATCCAAGGAAATATCAATTCAATAAACCTAAGTATGATTTATTAATATTGCTCCTAAGTTAATTTCTCCTAAGTTAATTTAGGTTTAAAATAAGTTGAATGCAGCTTAAATTAACTTGGGAGCAATATAAATAAATCAATCTATCTAGAGACTCTTTAATGAGAAACTATGTTAGAAATAAAGAGTATATATGCTAAATCACTTTATGAGAATCTTTCCTGCCAGTATATACAAAATTTAAGGTCAAACTTTCTGCACTATCATCTCCTGTGCAGAGTTCTTCATAGAATCAACATGAAGATTGTTTTCATAATCTTTCTACTCCACCCAACAATTTAGTACTGATAGATTTTGGTATTATGTAAGAAGTAAAAATACAAAAGCCAGAATAATAACCTTTGAACCCATTTTAATAATTCCTCACAGTACTGTACACAACCAGTAGCAGATGGTATTTCATTTTTATTTATGCAAACTACACAGAAATACTAGAATTGTAAACAAATAGAAGTAGATGTGAAAAATCTAAGACCTGGATTATGACTATCATGCCAAAATTGCTGCATCCGTCAGCTGCATCCAATTAGAGAAATTCCTGCTTACACTGCTACTCAGCACAACCACAATATGCCTGTAAGAGGAGTTCTGAGCATCCTCTACTCGCAAAGTGTTTTGGCTTCCAAGCCATATGCCATTCCACAGTGCCATGCCACTACTTCTTGCACAGAGCATTTCTGAAATGTGCAATGCCATGCAATGCATAGTTCAAACAAAAGAGCGCTGCCCTAGACCGTGCAGCAAGTACCTGATTAAGCTTAGCCTTGTGTAGGTACTTGCCTTAGTGACTTGTATCAGCTGATCTGTTGGTACATCTTACATCTGAGATGATGACCTACAAACTACTACTTACCTCCTATAGCTTATGAATTACTCATAGCCTTGGAGGGCTTATTACTTGCAAGGTATTACCTGAATCACAGTGATGCTTAAGCATGGTGTCCTCCATTATTTCAATGAAGTAGCTAGCTCTGCTGTTAGTACACAGAATCAGAATGTCAGTTGTACAGCTATACAACTACTTCCCGAAATACAACCATATATGAAAACTTGTTTGTATATGAAAACTTCATACTCAGGATCCTGAAGCCGCAATTTTTGCTCCTGCTCTCTTCTGCATATGCACATACCCAAGGTCAGGATTCTGCTCTCTTTTTAAAATCCCATATTGCAGTTAAGATCTGGAAATACATAACAATACGAAATACCTTGTTTCGCTCTTCTTGTTGGTGTTCTTGGCTTTGCGCCAATAGTAATAACTCAGCATCTTTATTTTCTAGTTGCTCAGTAAGTTGCGCACAAGATGATTGGTGCCTTTAAATAAGAAATATTCAAAACATGAAACAAGCAGAATGCTGAATAACCTTTACCTTACAGTATTCTCTCCTCAGTATAAAACTGTGCAAGACCTGCTTACTGATAAAAACAACCCAAACAACCTAAAGATTTGGCCTAAACCAGGTTCGATCTTGGAAGATACCTAGAGATTAAGGACAATGCAAGTGCATGCAGAAAGAATCCTGAAATATCTTGTAGATTAGTATTGCTGATAATCTCAAATAGCTATGGTAGATTAGATAAACCATAAAAAGATGAACATTTTACTCAAAGGAGGTTAGGGAGAATCTTAATTGCACTACTTCCGAAGTATTTTAATGCTGAGAAAATGAAAGGCACTGTAAACATTTAAACAGAAATTAATAAAATCCATTGATTTGTAAAGATCTAGGCAGCATTAAAGCCTTTAACAGAATCTGCATCTGTAGCCTGCAATAATCATATATAATTGCTAATGAAAATGTTTATTCTAAAAATGTTTAGAATCTGACATCTGAATCCAGAGTATCTTTTTAAACAGACTTAATTTAAATCAAATGTAAGAAAAGTTATTAGCTCAGAAGTAATTGTGAATTTAAATATTGTCTTTAACATACATACTTTATTTGAATTTCCTGCATATCTTTATACTCCCTGATTTTCAGCAATTCTGTATGCAACTGTTGGCACTCCAGTTCTATCCTTCTCCAGAGAACATCCCATGACTGCAGCTCATTTCTTATTTCTGAAATGTTGGCCTCCATGTCCTAAAGAAACATGCAAATAGTTAAATAAAATGAGACAGTAGTAGCTCAAAGTGTTGTATTTCCACACATAATTTTTGATACCTGTATGATTTGTATGAAAGGACATGCATGCTTTTGAGTTTCATTTCTGAAAAAGGCATTGCTTTCATGTCAATTCCTTTCTCCAGCAATGTAATCTAAAAAATCAGATGCTGAATATTCTTTAGCTCTTGCAATGGTCCAATGCATCTGTCTTTGAAACTATCATAGGAAACATAATTCAGAAGTTCTTTATTGTACTAAATGATCTAAAATACATAGTCTTCGTGTTTCAGCAGGTTCTGCATCCTAGAACATGTTTCACATGCAGGAATTAGTGCCATAAGTAACTTGCATTTTCTATTTTCCTAACAGCATTTCCAAATTTATAAGCTTGAAAAGCACAAGGCTACAGAAAGGCAGGATTAGATGCATGTCTTCATTAAACATTGCCTGGAAGCTTGGAGCAGATGATACATCTAGACTTAAGTACTTACATAAGTGTGTGCTCAATCATCTCCAAAACTAGTTCTATACGTATGGAGCTAATTGCTTATTTAAATGAATATCACAATATTTCAAACAATCACAAAGTGATTTTTCTTAGGGACTGTACAAATCTTGTCTCTATCTTACGGTTAATTTCTGACTGATAATGCGATAGACAACCTGAAGATACATGGTATATCTGGCATCATAAAATCAGAATTCCCCCAACATATTCTGAAAAACATACTAAAGAACCTGGAAATATAACTCATAAATAACAAAAGTAGCAATAATAATCAGATTATTGCAATAATAATATCCAGAGAATACTTATTTCCTCTCACCCAAGATCCAAAAGCCTGTTCCAAATTTAAAAAAAAGAATTTCCCAAGGATGTTGATCCTTTGCCTTTAAAACTTTTGCACTAAAAACACTAGTTATTTTTCGTAATTTCTTCATTTTGTTTTAATACAGTTTCCATGTTTAAAAGGAAAAATAAAACCTTTAAACTTTCAAAAGACAACTGGAATCCAGAAATGACACCACAAGCAAGGAACTTCAAAGGTTTGTTTCCCTTAGAGCCTCATATTAGAATGACCTTCCTTCCAAGAAGCCTGTGGTTTTCCTCTGGCTGAAAGGGCTGCTGAAGACAGATACAGAACGCTTTTACGTTTTTTATAGGGACTGCATATATAAATTAATTCGTCTTACCTTTGTTAAATTAAGGCTGAGAGCACTTTTTTAAACCCTGAAATGCAAGTCTGGACATATTCAAGTGGAATTAAGCTTAATGAATTGTTAAAATTGTCTGCAAGTCATCTTCATAACTTCAACATTCAAGAAATAGCCACAATTATTTTATAATATATGAATTTAGGGGAGGGCTACCCCTGTGATTTAATTCTGGGGTGGATAAGCAGAATGAATGCTGCACAATTGTGTGGTGGAAGTCGTACCATCTGTGGCAGACTGCAGTCATCATACATATTTACATAAACTGTATTTCCTTCTGTGAATTATAATAATAGCAGGAGCAGCAGCAGCCACAGTGGCAGCCACAACAAGAATTGAAACAGAACTTCAGGTCAACAGTTTCACACATCACTTCAAAAAAATCATTTAGATATGTATCACTTATTTTTAGGAAATATCTGTTGCATCTAGTTAAGACACCAAAATGAAAATCAATTTTGAACCAGAAGACTTCAGGGCTTTTTTAGAAAATATGTAATGAAATATAACTTCTTAAGAGTCTGTTTCAGGTTGAAAAATTTGCCAAATCCTCTCTTTTCTTCTGTGAAAAGTTTTGCTTCAACTAGCTTGCTGTGTTTGATATCAAAAGGAAGTCTCAAAAATTTCCTGATCAGCTCCTGTTCTAATTCTACTCAAAGCTGTTCAATCTTTTTAATACAATTATATGCTGTATTTCTATGTAAATTAGTGTCCAGCAGCTGACTTAATGCAGACTTTCCATGAACCAAGCCTTCTGTGTGATGTTTTCAGTCTGCCTCTCGTGTATGGTTGTAATTAAGTTTGTCAGATCATGCGTAAGGTAGAGAAATAGTTTGCAGTCTCAGTTTGGAACTTCTGAAGTTCATATTTTCTGTACAGCCAACAAATTGGTCTTCTATACATTTAAATTTATCACTATTTCCTTGCTAATTAATAGTATGAGAGAAATATTTAGAAGCAGACATGAAATGGTCATAGGCATAGAAGATATATGAGGCACAATACTAGGCTTGCTGCCGTTGCCATCGGCCGCCTTCACACCAAGATTCCCATCTACTCCTCCCTCCCACATTGGGTCCAACTATTCTCATCTTCCACCTAGAACTCCTTCATGCAAACCTGTTTACTTCTTCTGGCTGACAACAGTCCTTGCACTTCCTTCTTTCTCATACAGACATTCCTAAAAAAATATTTTCTCTGAGCTACACGATTTCACCATACATTGACTTTACATTAGTGTTTCCCTCACAGCTATTTGCGTATGCGGCTTTTCTAACACAGCAGTATTCCACACCACCAGCACACTTATTCCACAACTTTCTGCCCTCTAGCTGGTAATGTTACGTACATTTAGCTCCACTTTCACTTCAAATGTCTTCAGTGCTTCCTACAGCTCCTGTATTCTATTCACACGATTCCAAAAATCCTCTTGCTTGAAGATTTTCTTAGAAGGCTACAGCACAATGACATCTACTCTCTCTGTTGTACAGCATCTATCCACCTACTCTGATTGCCGTAGCATAGAATAGAATAGAATAGAAGAGAATAGAACAGAATAGAATAGAACAGAATAGAATAGATCAGTTGGAAGGGATTTACAACAATCATCTAGTCCAACTGCCTGACCAATTCAGGGCTGATGAAAAGTTAAAGCATGTTACTGAAGGCATTGTTCAAATGCCTCTTAACACTGGCAGGCTTGGGACATTGACCACCTCTCTAGGAAGTCTGTTCCAGTGTTTGACCACCCTCTCAGTAAAGGAAGGCTTCCTAATGCCCAGTCTAAACCTCACCTGGCGCAGCTTTGAACCATTCCCACGTGTCCTATCACTAGGTACCAGGAAGGAGAGATCAGCACCTCCCTCTCCACTTTGATTTGTTCCACTCCATATTATAGTTCCGCTGCTTTTGATGGCAGCCTTTTTAACAGGCCCCAAAACAGAGGTTTTTGCTTGCATACCGATAACTTGTATGCAGGCAAATGACTCAGTGAACTAACATGCTTGTACAAACAACACATGTGCTAAACTTGGCTGTTCTGACAACACCTGAAATTCACCACCACCACATATATGTTAATTCCCACAAAGCATATTGCATACAAAGTTATAACTCTGCAAGGTTGTCTATAAACAGAAATAGAATATCTTTCTCCAGAAAGAGTCAAAGTCACTGTAGGCCACTCAATATATTACTGAATCTTGAGGTGCTTAAATGAATCAGCAAAAGCATGATTTATATTCTTTTTACCAGAAAAAAACCAGCAACGAGAATCTCATTCCTGATCTGTTTCAAACATAGCTAATAAAAAAGGATGTAAAGATCTTGTATTATCTCAGTCTTGTCAGAAATCACATATCACAATGAAAAGAAGAGACCCAAATGGCTGTCTTTGATCAGTGCTACGTTGAAAAATGGTACACTAGGGATAAGACAAAAACTGATGGCTCTTCACATGGCTGGCAACTTAAAAATTCATTGACTGCAAAATCTTCCCTCAATAAGAAAGTACACCATACACTTTTCTATATACTTATTTACTAGCTATATGGCACAGTGTACATCAAGGCGTACATCAGATAAAGAGATTTCACAGAAGTAATTTATATACAAGGAACCAAGTGAACTAGCTCCTGTAGATGTTACGGATATAGGAAAGTTATAAAACCCTAGATAAACAAACAAGAATAAAATACACTACTACATGTCAAATATATTTCTGGTTTCGTGCTAAGTGTTACTCAAAAAAGGGTACTGTTCACAGCTTATTCTGTGTTCCTGCAAAGAATATACCTAACGCACAGATCTTTTATATAGGTATCTCATTACAACTTTTTCAAGTACACTCGTGAGTAATTAATGCTCCAACACTAATTCCACAGTCATCCTGAAAAAGAAAAACTGTTGCTACCTGGCACTGGTTTTGGTACATTTTTTGGTCCTCCCAGAGTTTCAGATTTTCCTCTTCTAGTTGATTCTTGTGTATTGCTATTTCATTTGCAGTTGCCTTTAGCTTTTCAATAATCAACTCATCCTTTTCACTTTTGGGCTGGCCACAGGTAATTACCTCTTCTTGGTTTTGTTTCTTATTGCTTACTTGGAATTGATAGTTCTGGGTCTGCTTCTAGAAAACAAGAAAATCTTTTAAATAAAATTCAATAATTATATGTAAATTGCTAGGACCAAACCAGTACTACTAAAGTCAGAAAGCTATTTCCATTTTCACCAGTATTTGCTTAGAAAAGATGGCACAGTTGGAATAGTTTGCATTACTTCTCTACAGGATGCTTCCTTTTTTTAGTCTCGAGTTCTTTGCCCTCAGTAAGAAAGATGTTCCAGAAACGTTCAAGGGCACAGAATTTTTTCAAGGATTTTTCTGTGCTGCTGTGTATTTCCCTAGCACTTCATGCTAATTATCCCCAAATGTGAAAAAGGTGATTATGATGACCTACTCAAAGCAGTTACCGATAAAAAATAATTTGAGAGAAATGTTCTTGTTTGATTTATTGAACTCAGTAGGAGTTCTGTGTGTGTGCTCCTCAGGATAGATATTAACCTTTGACTAGAGGGCTAGCATTACAAAGTTCATGTATAAACAGCTCAGTTACTACAGTAACTGTACTTCTTTGGTATCACTGTCCTTAAACTGGGGGAAGAATAATTTGCACATTCTGCAGAGTCCCACACTCCATTCAGTTTCTTGTACTAAATAAAATCCTAAAACCAAAACTTCAGAAAATTGATATTGCCAGTATTTGTGAATTCAGAGGCATCATGAAGAAGCATAAGTAAGTACTACGGTAACTGCTTCTGCTGTTTAAAAAATTATCCACATGGATCCCTCCACTGGGAGATTAACAAGCAGCACTAATCTTTCAGAAGACGGAGAATTAGCTGAAAAATGACAACAAAATATAACCTGGAAACCATATATCATGTGCAGAGATCAAGTTGAGCAAGAAAGTGTATATTAAAAATAAATAGGGTTACAAAAACCATATTTCATTGATAAGGACTGCAAAAAGGCATGCTTTAGACAAGTTTTGATGTCATTGACTATGTTCTCATCATTTGTGTTGGGTGAACACCTAAGTAGAACTGACCACCGGCTGCATATCAAATAAAAGACAAAAAAAAATTTGCAGGTAAGTTTAATTCCTATAGAAAATAAATTAAGGTCCTCCTGACATCTAAGTTATGGAGTCTTACACACCAAAATGTCAAAGCATCCTGTGAAATACATAGTGCAAGACTCCAGCTGGAAATCAAAGACCTCACAAAAGAGGAATTTGAGACAAAGACACAGGACCAATTATTGCTTTTGAAACAGTTAAGGGCTAACAGTCCATCAGACTTCCGTTTAATAAACTAGTTGGTGTTATGTTACAGCTGTGAAGAAAATTGTCTTCAAAGAAGGTTCACTGACGGCACTGATGTAAGCCTCAACACAAAAATGTGAATGATCACCCCGAGTACTCTATTTTGACTTGTTTTAACTATGTAATCAACATGCATCAGTCAGTAGTTTTGTCTAGTCAAAGCCTTGCTTTTTTAACACATTAGTATGGAAGTTCAATAGTTGTAATATAATGTTTCAGCATCTATAAACAAAGCTTAACAGTCATCCTTGGAAACTCTGGATATGGATGGAGTTACACAGAAATTGTTAAGAAAATATTTCACTAGATTAAGATCCAATGACCTTAGTAACAGTGGAAAAGGGGATTATGTGTCAGCAACGTAATTGGCTTCTTAATTTTTAGGCTCTCTTGTGACCCAGTTAATTTGTAAGTTATTGTCTTTTTTTTTTTTTTAGAGCAGGATAGGTCATGAAGACATCGTTAAATCAATATTTTGTTCTGGATTGTAAGGAATTAAAAAAAATAAAAATATGCTAGATCAATAGGCTATATAAAAAAAAGTAATAAGCAAATTGGCAAGTAAAAAAGAATCACAAAGTCAACTAAGGACTGAATGGTAACTTGAAAGCTGAAAAATATGTTAAAAAAGGGATAAGGAATCCAACAAACAACTCCCAAGTGTGATTTTGAAGTAGCATATAGAAATCCATTTTTCTGCATAAATTATATTAATGTATATTTATGATCTTCAAAAAATCAAAGGCTGTCTAGATTTGAGGGAACTTTGTGTTTGATTCAACACATTAACGGCATGTACTACTTGGTAGGATACTTTTCAATCACTTGTCTTTACAATTAATTGTGTATTAGTAAACAGCACAGAAGATGAAAGTATCTCCAGAGTATACTTAAAAAAGTAAAAAGGAACATGCACTGCTTTTTGCATTTTTAAAAATGAGAAATATTGTAATCATTTTCATCATTGTACTTATTTAGTTTCTCATTTTCATGAGAACAATAAAATTAAAATAGCTGTATGTATCATTAGATCCTTCAGTATGGATCTGCCTTACCTAAAGCAATGTATTCACTACCAATATATCCATGTATTACCAGATTCACTATAAGCTTAGTGGTGTTCAGATTTTTTAAATTAAGTTAAAATAGCTCTAGCTGAGCTAACAGCTGATTTAATTCTCATTTTCTTCCTATAGCAGGAAGGCAGGAATTTTACCTGAAATAAATGACATTTCTCGAACAATAATTTTTGTTGAACATCTAGATAAACAAGACAGTTTCGGCAGATTGTCCCCTTCTTATCACATTCTCTTGATTTTGCTTTAAATTCCTGAAAGACAGCAAAACAAGACTACTAAACACAGGGAAAATAACTTTTTTCCTTAATCTAAATAACTTTGTATAGTTCTAAGAAAAATCTAGTTTTTTAAATTAATACATAATCTTTCCATAATTTTGGACAGAAGAAAAAAAGAACAATGATATAAACCAGCCATCCAGCCATCCCCACCAGAAAAAATCCAGTCTTAAGGGCTGTTAATCTGAAAAAAAAAATGGATGGTAAACATAATCATTGAATAAAAAAGATAAAATATTTTAAATCACTTCAATTGCTGTAGATCTTAGAGTTATGACTATAATACACCCATTTTATTGGAAAGTAACTCCTGTGGCTTTAAAGCTACATCAGTGTCAAACAGAGTAATCAACAGGGAACCAAACCGTTAATATTCAGACAAATGTTTTGAGTGCTTGCTTTTCTCTTCTTTGTTTTTTTTTGAACAAATAGGACAGCAGCTACTGTGAATAAATTTTACTTCTTGTTGTCTTTACAATTGCTGCTTGTGGTTCTGAGTTCACCTAGTTTAAGCAAAAACTCGTTTAACAAATTCTATTATATCTGATTTACCTAATACTGTTTTTGTATTTGCACTTATATTCCTATTTACAGTGTATTTGAATTTGCTCTTAAATCATACCAGATTTTATACGGTCACAATCTTAAAGGCAGCAACCCTACAAAACAAGTAGAACTCCAGTTTCCAGAGCCGTTGCTCTTTTAGTTTGAAGAAATAGCAAAGTAATAATATCCTGTTTTATAGAGTGAAAACTATAATACCTAGAAGCTGTTATGAGAATGTCATTTTTCACAATGGAAATGTTGGTTCCAAAAAGATATGGGTTTTTTATAATTATCCTAAAATGGCATATTTCCCAAATTTTAAAAAATAAGGTTTTATTTGCTACTGAAACAAAATCTAATGCTTTCTAACACAGCTTAATAGAAATCTTCTCTTACAGGTTTCCTAATATCTGCTTTGGCATTTTAAACCAAAAACACCTTCTACTTTTACAAAATGTGATACAAATAGAGTTTCAGACTACTTAATGAGGACTGCAGGTTCAAGGCCTTACTAAAGCACTGCTGAGCTTAGTAGATTTTCAATACTAATTATTTCCTGAATACTAGAATTTGCTGAATATATTCCAAGCACTCATTTTTCATACTGTATAAGTAATCAAATTATAGCATCGTGTTACATTATTTTCACGTTTTAATCTTGTCACAGTCCACTCTGTGGACGTGTGATGGTTCGTTTACTGCGATCTCGAAGTGCAAAAAATCAAGGAGACCACGCCAAGGGGTTTTGCTTCGGCTTTATTGTTTTGCCTGTAAAGCGGCGTGCAATAGATAGAGTGACAGGAAGGGAAGAAAAGGTAAAGTAAAGGCAGGAAAGAGAATTACAGCTACCACCACGGGTCCAAGGCATCCCTATGGTCCCAGGTCCAGGCAGCGTCCCACTGGTCCTTCCGATCGTCGTGATCCTTGGTGGGGAAGATGTCCAAAGTTTGGTTGCTAAGGAGCCATCTTTTATGCTAAGCGATACAACTTGCTCCTCCTCTGTCTCAAAGAGGAATGTCCGAGGCATGGTTTGCCTTAGAGGTGGGTAGCTTTTCGTATTATAATGATATTATAATGAAGAAAGTTCACCCAAAGTTTACGTTTTCTTGCTCATTGCTGAGACAGCAATTGTGATCCATCTTCTCAACAGCAGCAATACGGCCTTGTCTCGGTCCGTTTCTTCGTGTTCCAGATAATGGAGAGCAGCATAGTACTCCTCATACCATGCAGTTCTCTTTCTCAGGGTGCCCAGATAACAGAGAGCGGCATAGTACTCCTTGTACCATGCAGTTCTCTCTCTCAGGGTGTCTATGTCTCGGTATCAATAGAGATTACATTCCATCTCCAAGTTTCTGACGACGATGTTGAGGCAATACTGTCCTTCGGACCTACTCTTACAAATCTTGAATAAGGTCATTCTCAAATTAGCTGGATCAGATAGTTTCACAGTAGTGATATATTTAGTCAACAATAGATGTATAACCCATTTATTTTTCTTGTAGTAGCAGATGCTGGCAGCTATGCTGCAGTCCAAAGCGTAGTAGTTTTTCTGATGGTAAGGACTCTTCCATGTGGAAGAATCTGGAACATTACGTAGAGCTAAGATGTATCTAGGATGTGTCCTGCTATGTAGGAACAGTCACATGAAGGTCACAGAAGTTAATCCTGTATCTTATAGAAGTTAGTCCTGTATCGTATAGAATAACATAGAAGATAGGCAAGTCCAAAATAAAGATTCTAAATCCCTTCTTAATTGCAGCTTAAGTATGAAAGTACTTAAAATCTATTAGATCTTAAATTTTTGACTGTAAAGTTCTCAAACTGTCTAAATAATCTATATGATGAATCTACATCATAAGCCTGTAAGTCTTCCCAATGCTTAGCAACTAGCTCACACTTCCAACTGGTATTCCTCTGCTTACTTTCCCTGTGGGAGCCAGTTTAGTAAACGCTCGAAGCACACACTACTTTATTATGCTCTTTACAAAGGACACTCAGACAAATTGTAAATATTTTTGTGCTCTTCCTACGCTTCATCAGACTAGTGGTTAGACTGTTCTCCCCATATGTGGAAGACTCTAATAATCTTCTCTGCAGACAGAAACTGAACCAGAAACTTCCAGTGTTAATTTTCTACCTAAGAAACAAATGTTATTTTTCAACAGGCTCTGGAATTTTTCCTTCTGAAATTGTTTCACTTTGCACAGGACACCAGCAAGTTTATTGGATAAGCAACAAAGAAGAAGCAAAAATTAGTACAGCTAGAGATTATATTGCTCAGTTATAAGAAATGAGACTGGATAACAGTTTCTGCACCAGTGAACGTAGCCGGAAGAGTATCTGGGGAGAAGCCACCACTTGGAGGCACACACCAAGTTATATGCCAGTTCTTTGTGCTGGCTGACTCTCCTGTTGGCCCAATAAATAACTGATTATTCCACAGATCACAAAGTAACTTCTAACTCTGAGAAGTCAAGGCCAGGAATTATGATCAGAAATCAGTATCTTCCTGTATCCAAGAATAAGTCAGCTAAAATCCATTTGGTGTCCAGAGGGATAGGGAATATGACTGAATCCTGTCCTCAGCGTCTCATAGTATCTAGCCCCCACTCAGTATGCTGGACTCTGTGGAAAGTATTTTTAAGTGCCTAATCCTTCCTCATGTGTTACCTAAGGAAACTAGGTACTGAGGTCAAGGTTGTGGATTGCCTCAGGCACAAGGGTGCTGACAAGATATGTATATAACAAACAGTTTTCCAATTCTAAATCCTTTTTCTATCTAGCCTTACATGCTCAAAGTTGTCTGTAAAACTTGAATGAATGGTAGGTATTATGTGACAGTATCCTGCATATGTTAAAGGTCCGATGCCTCAACAGATTATATTATCCAGTACACATATATTAATCAGGAAAAAAAATTATAGTTACACTTATGAAGAAAATTATCGATGTTAACTCATAAAACTACTAAAAACACTAGTAAACTTGGGATAAAAGAACAAAACTTGAATATTAAACTATGCATTTTTTCTTGGCAGAGCAAGAAAGTTCTACAATTTTTGTAGAATTATCAGGAAATTAAAGTTTACAGCTGTAAACCACAAATTAGTTCTAATGGCATATTAAAATTAGAATATAATAACAAAGTATTCTTACCTCCAGTTTCTTGTATAAAGTGCTCAGTTCAGATGATGTGTCTGGGCTTTCCTCACATTTTCCTCTACTTTCAACCTTTTTTTGTTTTAACAGGTGTAACTGCAGCTTTTCATAACTGCGTGTCAGCTTTGAAAACTAAAAATGAAAGCAGAGTTGAACAGGTAGAATCTATCAACGATGACCATGTGGCCAAAGTTTTCTTTGAACTAGAATAGCTGACTACAGCTTCAGCATTCTAAATATTTAATCAATGTAACAAAGAAACAATTAATAAAGTTAATTTCTTAGAGATGAACGAGATCAAGCTCTCATAAATGTTAACTAACTCTTTAAATGGGTTCATTTGACAGCTACTTCATTCTGTTGAAGTTGTTTATGGCACTGTTACCCATAGTGTCATTTCCTCTACAATGTTTACATGATATGTTCTACACTTGTTTACTGCCATCTTGTGTTGACATTTTAAAAGGGTGCTTCACTAGCCAGAATGAAGGATTATCATTTATGTATTTGAAACTTGCATGTTTCTTTTTCATAATGAAAATTGTTGAAATGTTATGTACGTGATGATTGCCGCCTTCTAGAACCAAAGAACCAAAGGGTGTCTATGAGAATTAGATGCTTATACTACTGTGCCTATTGATCTTACCATGAAAGCGTGGCTTAGGAGTCAGAGGCAGAGAAGGGACGGTACCAGTAAAAGTACCAGCCTCTTCAAAAGGTACCAGCCTCTTCAGAAAAATGGCCAGTCTGATCAACAGTTAGCTATACTGTACAAGCAGAGGGGCTAGTGGCCATTAACGAGTTTGATACAGCAAACTGACAGTGTCCGGTAGAGGTATGTACATCTGGTTTCAGGAAAAAAAGGAAACCCAAGGATACTGACCAAGGAAACACTAAAAATATGGTCTTGAGGGAAGAAGACTGAAAAAACTTTGCAAAGAATGTTGACAAGAAAAGAACCTTACAACTATGAATGCTGAACATGTCTCTTGTTGTTTTGCTTCTTTAAATTCAGGTATATATGATGGTTTACATCATCTGTAATAATTACAGCTTTACTTGAAAAATTCTGACTCCATAACATAAAGTTCTTTGCCTAACCAAACAAAATCTTATAATCTCATATTTTTGTTAACTGCTCAAGTGACCTACTGTCTGGAAAAGAAATTACTTCTAAGGAAGTAATAGGAAATAGAATGGAATCCTATTGAACTTACCTGGAATGAGCAATTGAGGTCTGTGCAGATAACAAAGATGGCCAAAAAAGTCCAGAAAAGATACAGAAGTGAAACTGGAGTTAAAAAAACATCTGGAAACTTCCTAGAGACATTTGAGATGATTTTGGGAACTCATAATATGGAACAGCAATAAGAATTTAAAAGATGACCACAAGATAGATTGTCCTAGATGAGAAATTTTCATGAAACGGGGAGGTCCAGGGATAGATTTGACCAACTGGAATTTCCGAATAGAAGTCCTGTAACATGGACTTACAGAGCTGAGATATCAACGGAAATCCTGTAACATGGACTTACAGAGCTGAGATATCACCTTCAAAACAAAATCAAAAGTCTTGCAGAGAAGCTGCCTGTATTTGAATTGACCTTGCCGGAGAACACAGCTAAGACAATATATTTAAAATGAGTCAGATTATCCAGGCTCAAACAACATGGAACTCACTGTCTTTGGAAGAAAGACATTCTTTTTCTAACAACAGGATTTTTGCTCTTGAATATATTATGGCACATGTGAACTGCCTGGGAAGAGCAAACCCAGATGAAGACAGGTATTAGACTGCTCATGCTAAAAAGGCTAGTAAATACAGGATCCAACACTTCAGTAAATAGTCTAAAAAGGATCAGAATGGTCAAAATGAGAAAATTTAGTTTGAATTATTAGATTTATTGAATTAGATTTATTCAATGAAAATAGGATATTTCAGACAGATTATAGTCTGGGTGTTATCACGACCAGGAAGTAGACTAAAAGCCAAGAATATTTCCATTTAATGCTAGATATTTGCTTCAAAAATAAGGTCGAAGTTGTTCTATTTACATGTTGTACAAGCAAAAAAAAAAAAAAGAGTCATTTCAGTGAGTTCTGGGGTAGGATTCATCAAAGTTTAGATTTCAGAAAGTTAGACATTCAAGTCTGAGCTACTCTGCATTAGAGAAAGCTGCCTCCCAAAAGCTTAGTCATTTCAGCTATCTTAAATCCTCATCATACACGGACATGAATTATATTCTTGAGATGTCCATTTCCCTCCATTGATTCTAAAGGGAGCCTGAGGTAGCTCAGACATAGTCATCTAGCTTTTAAATGTCTACGTGAGGCAATTAGTTGCTAAAGTGCTTAGAGCAAGAATGGATTCTTGTTCTTTTGCTGAGGGATTTCTGTCATTTTCAAAACGAGAATAACTACTAAACATTAATATAGCAAAAAATGAAGGAAGAAAGTAATGAAGATGAACGCCTGAAGTTTTTGTTACTTAGTTATGACAAAATGTACATTTGAATGAGTGCAGCATGTGGCCTAAGAGTTTCAGGTTACATATCAGGAATTATTTCCCTCATACAATAAAAATACAGGTTTTACTGCATTTGACAAGGGTACAATCAATTCAATGGGGATGTTGCTCATTAAACAGTTGCTTTTATCAATATCAAGGGTAAAAAGCACTAAGGACCACAGAAGCAGTACATCACAGAGAAATTTGTTCTGAATAGCCTAGCATTCTTAGAGCTAGAAAAAGTGATCCTTTCTATTTCTACCAAGGTTAAGAAGGAAGAAAAATTGAGAGGCATTTTAAGAATACTTCTGCAGAGAAAGATACAATGCTACTGATAAATAGTAACACTCACACTAGTGCAAAACTAAATTGTAGCTCTTAAGAGTATACAGTACAGAAGGAGGTATAACTTTCAAGTGAGGATAAGAACCAAAAGAAGGGAGACAAAGGAGATAAGGTAAAGATTAATATTGTCAGGGAAGCTCGATATTTTAGATACAAGCTCGTGGAGCTGAGAATTGAAGACATTAAAGTCATTCTATTGTAGACACCGCAGTAATTAAGAAAGAAACTCAATAGAGGAGCAGAGTGGGATAGTCCTACTGTCTAGCATAGGTGCTTTCTGTTTATCACCTAAAGAATCTAGGCAGGCCTCATAACAGCGTCCTTCTTCAGTCAACGTGTACTAGATACATATTTCATGAAGAAAGATGGTTTGGTGAAAGGGAAGGAATGGGAATTGGAAAATAAAAATGCAACCAGCATCAGTGCTGGAATCTTTGGTAAAATAAATAGGATGACTGAGAGAGAATGAATTGTTTGGAGGTATAGATTGGGAAAGTGATGTATATTCTTAAAAGCTAGAAATCCAAACTACTTGCATAAAGATAAAAGGAGAAGCAACTGAGAAACGCAAAGAAAGATTAGGTGTCTGAGTGATAACTAAAAAGAAGTATACCCAGGTTTACAGAGAGAAGCTTGGACATTAGGAAGTGTCAGATTCTTTGAAAACAGATTGTGTTTGTCCATGTGTATCGGGTTTGCGTGGCAAGGTTTTGATAGTGGGAGGGCTACAGAGGTGGCTTCTGTGAAGTTACTCGAAGCCTCCCCTAGGTCCGATAGAGCCAATGCCAGCTGGCTCTAAGATGGACCTGCCACTGGCCACAGCGGAGCCCATCAATGATGGTGGTAGCGCCTCTGGGCTAATGTATTTTAAAAAGGGGTAAAAAACCTGCACATTTTTGCAGCTGGAAGAGAGGAGTGAGAATATGTGAGAGAAACAACTCTGCAGACACCGAGGTCAGTGAAGAAGGAGGGGCAGGAGGCGCTCAGGGCACTGGAGCAGAGATTCCCCCACAGCCCGTGGTGAAGGCCATGCTGAGGCAGGCTGTGCCCCTGCAGCCCATAGAGGTGCACAGTGGAGCAGATCTCCACCCACAGCCCATGGAGGACCCCACGCTGGGGCAGGTGGGTGCCCGAAGGAGGCTGTGACCCCGTGGGAAGCCCATGCTGGAGCAGGCTCCTGGCAGGACCTGTGGCCCCATGGAGAGAGGAGCCCACGCTGGAGCAGGCTCCTGGCAGGGCTGTGACCCCGCGGGGTCCCACGCTGGAGCAGTCTGTTCCTGAAGGGCTGCACCCTGTGGGAGGGACCTGCGCTGGAGCAGGGGCAGAGTGTGAGGAACCCTGCGCTGAGGAGGAAGGAGCGGCAGGGACAGCGTGTGATGAACTGACCACAACCCCTGTTCCCTGTCCCCCTGTGCTGCTCAGGGGAGGAGGAAGAGAAATCAGGAGTGAAGGTGAGCCCGGGAAGAAAGGAGGGGTGGGGGGAAGGTGTTCTAAGATTTGATTTTATTTTCTTATTGCTCTACTTTGATTGTAAGATTCTAAGATTTGATTTTATTTTCTTATTGCTCTACTAATTTCCCCAAGTCGAGTCTGTTTCACCCGTGACAGTAACTGGTGAGTGATCTCTCCCTGTCCTTATCTCACCCACGAGCTTTTCATTATATTTTCTCTCCCCTGCCCTGCTGAGGAGTGGAGTGACAGAGCGGCTTTGGTGGGCACCTGGCCTCCAGCCAGGGTCAACCCACCACACCATGGAAGGGATTTGTAGGGTAATTAACAACTTCAAAATCAGAATCTTTATGCAAAATTACCTGGAGTTTCAATTTCAGAAAATTCAGTTTCAGTGAAGATCTTAGCAACAACATGTAACATAAAAGCAGTCATTTTTAGGATACGACCAAAAAAAAAAAAAGTGAAAAATATTGCAGGAAATGTGAAAAATTATGAGAAAAGAGAGATCTGCTATATTTTGGGGGCATAGTTCTGCATTGCTAAAAAACCCTTATAAATTATACGTAAAAAGTCATACTGTTTTTCATTGTATGATATTTAACTTCTCAATAATCATGCTAAGATGTTGTTTCTTTTTCTGTAATTTGTGTAAATTATAAAACAGCTTTTGTTTCTAGCTACTTTCCCAAATGATTAAAAGTGTTAATTACATAACAACCAAAACATTCTCTGCTTACTCACAGAACTGTTTGCCAAATCAAGAAAGAATAAATTAAAGGCAACATAACCTTAAAAATAAGTGATACATTCATTAATTTGATAGATTTTTGTGATGTTATCATTTCTAAATGAAAATAATGATATCCAATTTGTGAAATCCAAGATGATTCAGTAATAAGTGTGATGCTTTGAAATTTTTACTTCCAAGGAAGTAATTGGAAATGGAATGGAATCTTAAATCTCTGGTAGGAGAACCCAGTGAAGGAAACTGTAGAATAGTAGAAAAAATAATGTAGAATTGTGTATGTTAACTTGTTAAAATCTGAGAAACAGAACAGACTGAAGTTCACTAAGAATTTAGATTCATGATTGAAGTGGAAAATAATGAAGAAATAAAAATATAGGCACACAGCAAACACAGCCAAATAGAGTAACAGAATCATAGAATGATTTGGGTTGGTAGGGACCTTTAAAGATTGTCTAGTTCCAACCCCCTGCCATGAGCAGGGATACCTTCCATCACACCAGGTTGCTCTAAGCCCCATCCAACCTGACCTTGAACACTTCCAGGGAGGTGGCAGCCACAACTTCTCTGGGCAACTTGTGCCAGTGTCTTGCAACTCATTAAAAAAAATATTCTTTCTTATGGCCAATCTAAATCTGCTCTCTTTCCGTTTACAACCCTTGCCCCTTCTCCTGTCACTACAGGCCCTGGTAAAACGTCTTTCTCCATCTTTCTTATAAGTCCCCTTTAAGTATCGAAAGGCCACAATAAGGTCTCCCTGGAGCCTTATCTTCTCCAGGCTGAATGGACCCAACTCTCTCAGCCTGTGTTCATAGGAGAGCTGCTCCAGCCCCCGATCATCTTCCTCTGGACCTGCTCTAACAGGCCCACGTCTTTCTTGTAGTGAGGACTTCAGAGCTGGACGCAGTACTGCAGGTGGGATGTCATGAGAGCGGAGTAGAATAGAAGAATTCCCTCTCTTGACCTGCTGGCCATGTTTCTTTTTATGCAGCCCAGGATATGACTGGCTTTCTGAGCTGCAAGAACACACTGAAATAAGTAAAGCCAACATGCATTCCCAGTGTCAATAATCCAGGTTACTCTAGTTTTGACACTATGCTCCCTTATGGAAAGCTATTAGATCACTTTAATAATCCCTGTAAATCAGGCACACTAAAAGCAGCAAAAATTATAGCAAAGACATGNGCCAACATGCATTCCCAATGTCAATAATCCAGGTTACTCTAGTTTTGACACTATGCTCCCTTATGGAAAGCTATTAGATCACTTTAATAATCCCTGTAAATCAGGCACACTAAAAGCAGCAAAAATTATAGCAAAGACATGTCAAGAACAGTTTCAGTCTTAAAATTCCTAATGTGCATCAGAGTCTTATTAGCGTGAATATAATTATCTATTTTCTTCATTCACCAATGTTTTAGGTTATTAGTCCAAAGTCAGGAAATCGAGTATCTGCCTTTGTAAGAGATGCCACAATTACATCAACATTCATCCAAAGAGTTTGGACATGCCAGCACAGAAATTATAGTAGAGCCTAGTAGGAAGCTGTAGTCATCATCATTTGTACGGCACAATTCGTCTTTCCCAAATCCATAAAGGTACATCTATATCGTTAGGCATGTATAAGCTCTTTATACTGCAATCATAAAATAATGAAAGTGACATTTTTCTTACTTGAGATTTCAGTGCTTGAAACTGAGTTTCATAACTCTGAGCCATTTCATATTTAGTTTTCCGTAAGTCTTCCAGTTTCTCTCGAAGTAGTCCCACCTACAGTTAGAATAAGCATTCAAATTTATGATTTCTGAAGTGTTCCAAAATATGTCATTTCCGGAACAGTCATTTGAAACTTTGAAAGAAGACCGTTGCTTAAAAGATAGATATTAAAAATACATATACTCATTCAGTAACTTAACAATAAAAGTGGATACCACAAAGCTAGATTGTATCAACATCAGGTTAGGGATTTTATGGTAAGAAATCTCATCGTATGCTTACGTTATGATTTAACGATAATACTGTATGACTCTGTCACAAAAGACCATTGAATGAAAGCATTTCTGACCCAACTTATGAATGAACCGCTGCACCCTGTTGTGAAAATTTTGCTTGAATGGCTTATATTATCATATAAATGACTTGCAACTACTTATGCAAAATTATTGGGAGATACCGTAGACTCATTTCAGCTCCTTAAGTACAGTGCCATTTGAGACGTCTTTAATTATCTGAGAGTTTCACAGAGATCTGGGAAATATGACAAAGACCATATACAACACCTGTTTTCATGGAGAGGCAGCTGGAAGCTAGGTGGAATACATTGAAATATTTCAGGTAACATCTCTGTACTAGCAAATAAAGTGATCTTTTAAGGACTGGCTAGCTGAATTATTCTCTTGGCTCCTCTGACTGCAATTGACTAAGGGCAGTTCCTAATTGCTCATTAGGGAGACATTTCATTTTCAAAACTCCCACTGGCAGTTTAGACACCTAGATCACACAAAGATGCCCATATACAAACACCTGACTTCAAATGTCTTGGAACTAGAACTGAATGCTCTGCTAGGATTTACTGATGCTTCTGAAAGAGTATGCAGCAGACAAGACTGTGAAATACAGACCACATCGGGTACACTGGCCCTTTCAGTTTGATAAGCAAGTCTAAGTTGTAATACAATTTGATAATACAATTTGATTTTAACAATAAAATTATCATACAAAGACAGTACATCATGTAAAATTATAAAAATCAGGTATAAACTGAACTTACAAAGACATAATTTTGTGGAACTTTTTGAACTGTGTGTTTCCATTTAAAATTTCTGATGAAACTAGAATTGTTGGCATTTAGAAAAACCATAAAATTATCTTTTTACGGCTAAACTGAGAAAATTTAGGCAAACAGAAGAAACATGAGACTTTCAGTGACATTTTTACAATCAGTTTTCAGAACAGAAGCATACTTTAAAACAAAACACTAAGGATAAATAGTGACCTTTAAAGAGTGTTTGGTATTTTTACATGATAGAACAAGCAGGTCTCCTTATAGAGCATTTAGAGCACACTATTAACTAACTCCCAGAATAAATACTTTCTTTATAGAATGTGATATTATTAAATACCTCTTGACCTTTTTGATCCAGTTTGCTTTGTGCACTTGCTAATTCTTTTTCCTGGATATCCATCTGTGCTTCTAAAGCTTTCATCTTCCTCTCCCGTTCTACTTTCTTGCTGTTTACCATGATGTCAATTTGATGCACTAATTCCTGAAGTTCAGCTTCACATGGAGAAGCTCTAATAACATAAAAAAAAGATTGATTTTTTCAAATAAAGAATAAGAGAGAAAACAAATTTTTATTTACATTGCTAAGATTTGGTTTTAATTCTGATGGAAATAGTCACTTTTCAACATCAGAAAGAAAGAAATGAGAAAGCTAAATGATGTCTTCAAATTTAGGTGGAATCTCACTTCATCTATCTTAAGTTTGCCTGAATTCGAAGTAAGAGTATTTAGCATATTCTGGACTTTTTGCCTAGCTTACATGCTGTTTGATATCCTCTCACTCTCTCAGGGATGACCTGTCAAATCAGCATAAATTGAGCTGCAAGTGTCCAGGCCCAAACCTCAATGGACAAGAGTAGAAGATGAATATTAAGCTGCTTACAGGCACAGGACTTGCCACTAAGGGCACTTAATGACAAAAGCAGAGTTTGTTGGAGGAAGTTATTAAACAGCTGGCTTGAAAGCTAGCCACAATTCTTAATTGCTAGTTCAACATTTACACTCTGTTTTCCCATTCTCAAAGAGTTGCGGTCAATGGCTCAATGTCCAAGTGGAGACCAGTGACAAGTGACATTCCTCAGGAGCTGGTATTGAGACCAGTGCTGTTTAACATCTTTGTCAGTGACATGGGCAGTGGGATTGAGTGCACCCTCAGCAAGTCTGCTGAAGACACCAAGCTGTGTGGTGCGGTCCACATGCTGGAGGGAAGGGAAGCCATCCAGAGAGATCCTGACAGGCTTGAGAGGTGGGCCCATGCAAACCACATGAAGTTCAACAAGGCCAAGTGCAAAGTCCTGCATGTGGGTCAAGGCAATCCCAAGCACAGATACAGGTTGAGCAGAAAATGGATCGAGAACGGCCCTGAGGAGAAGGACTTGGGGGTATTTGTTTATGAGGAGCTCAACATGAACCGGCAATGTGCGCTCACAGCCCAGAAGGCCAACTATATCCTGGGCCACATCAAAAGAAGTGCGACCAGCAGGTTAAGGGAGGTGATTCTTCCCCTCTACCCTGCTCTCCTGAGAGCCCACCTGCAGTACAGCGTTCAGCTCAGGGGCGCCCGGCATAATAATGACATGGACCTGTTAGAGCACATCCAGAGGAGGGCCATGAAGATGATCAGGGGCTGGAGCAGCTCTGCTATGAAGACAGGCTGAGACAGTTGGGGTTGTTCAGCCTGAAGAAGAGAAGGCTCTGGGGAGACGTTATAGCAGCCTTCCAGTACCTGAAAGGGCCTACAGGACAGCTGGAGAGGGACTTTTTACAAGGGTGTGGAGTGATCGGATGAGGGGAAAGGGTTTTAAACTGAAAGAGGGTAGGCTTAGATGAGATATTAGGAAGAAGTTCTTCATGATGAGGGTGGTGAGACACTGGCACAGGTTTCCCAGAGAAGTTGTGGATGCCCCCTCCCTGGAAGTGCTCAAGGCCAGGTTGGACGGGGCTTTGAGCAACCTGGTGTAGTGGAAGGTGTCCCTGCCCATGGCAGGGGTTTAGAACTGAATGATCTTTAAGGTCCATTCCCCCCCAAACTATTCAGTGATTCTGATTCTCTTTGTGGAAAATGGACTTAAATAACATGGTGACTTGTGTAATAACATGGGGTTTTAATTCTACTAGGAAGCATAGAAGTGGATGCATTTTGAAAAAGAAATTGTCTTTGGGGGACCGTGTGCTGGGTTTTACAGAGATTTGTACAATATCTGCAACATAAATATTAGATTTTTTCCCAAAGCTCTGAGGTTAAATTTGGAATACATCTTTTACTCTATGCCTTCTTTGTCAGTGATAGACAATGTTTTACACGGTTGCTTTAGGAATATGGTCTATCCTAAGTAACAAAATAATGATATATGGTTAATTTGTGGTATATTAGAAGGGCCATCAGAAACTGAAAGCAGTCAAAGTTGCCCTCTTATACAGCCTCTTATGTAAGAGCAGTATATTAATTCAAAAAAATGAAACTTTGTCTGGACCGTGTCAAATAATGTTTAAATCAGTTGGTGTACACCATTTCGCAGATAGATACAAAGTATCCAAACTTTAGTATGGCCATTTCTTTATTCCATATCCATTCCAACTTTGTATTTAATGATCAATATAACAAAAATGTGAAATAAGAAAGATACAGATTATAGAAAATTTGGCCATGGACACTTTTTAATGCAAGAAATAGCATAATTATTTCCACACTCTAAAACTTTTTATTTGTAGAAATTACTATTTCACATCAAAATTATACAGTCCTTCTAGGGTATATGAGATTTTTTTCCTGAAGTATTTTGGAGAGCTTATTATTCAGTTAACCTTGATTGTTTTATGAACAGATAGCTTCCCTCAATCTGTAAATTTACAGCTGGCATTTCAGATTTGCAATGATTTATTTAAAAGTCTGAATCTTTCTTGAACTCATGAAGCTTTTCAACTTTCAGTGAAACATTTCAGTTAGAAAAAAATGTAATATCATAATTAAATAAAACCATTTGTTGAAATGTTCCTGAACATTTTACTTTCCTGACGTAGCCTCTTATCCACTTAACCTAGGATTCTAGACTTTGGGAAAAAGATAAAGGAGACAATGTACACTCCTGCCTAATTCCTTCCCATAACATAAAGAAGGGGAATTTTAGTCCATTAACACTCAGTGCTGCTTTTGGACTGTTACAAAGAAGAGTTAGCTATTGAACAAATTGCTTAACTATGTATATGAGCCCATACATTTTCTAGAAAACTTAATTTTCCTTGAGTCATATGGAAAAAAAAATCAGACTGTTTTCTAGCACTATGATTAATTACACATCAGCAAAAAAACTCTTGTCATTTGTTAATAATTGAAGACTTCAATTTGATCTCATTTTACTTAAATTGAGATACGAGATCAGAATTAGTTAAGACAGCATTTTTGATAACAGCCATTAGCAAACTCACCACTGTAATGCTTGCCTTGTGTCATTGAAATAAAACTATTTTTATGAACTTCATTTTTTTTAAAAAAATACCACAACTTCTAAGCATTTTTAGCATGTTCAGAGCTCATAGAATGTTGGATGTAGAAATGTTTATACTAAGTACCAAACGGCGCATGTATCTCACTGGAGTCAAGGAAAACCTTTTACTGTTTTTAGGCAGTGGAATAATGTGTTGAATATTTAAACTTTTGATGAGTAGCATCTTTTCATTTCACTTTGTATAAATGTTTACTTTCCACATAATTTTTTAGTGGCCTCTATTATCTGCATACCCTGTTCTCATATGAGTTAACTGTTGATAAATGTTTCTACTTCTTTTCCAGTTCTTTTTAGAGCTTTTTTTACACCTTTCTTGTTTACTGTTCTGGTTTTAATTGCTCTACTTTTTTTTTCTAAATAAGAGAGTCCATTTATAAATTACCCTAATATACAGCTTTATTAATTTCTTTAGAAGACATGCTTTTATCCTATCTTTATCACATATTGGAATGTATTGAAATGTGTCATCTTTAGTCATTGCAACCTTATCTTGGCCATGAAAAAAAATTCTCATTTAAAATCTTCAAAGTATTCTTTTCAATGGTATGATCAGATCATTGTGAAAATTTCTGCATTTTTCCCTCTGCAAAGATTTAGAGATTAGTGTATTCAATTACTGCTGCAGCTAAATGAAGGTACAAATAAAACCAATCTTGTTTCTCCACTGTCAACTCTCTCTCCCTTATCTCAACCAGTTACACTGTTTGTAACCTTTTAGTGGTACACTTGCTCTCTCTTCACTTTTTTCATCTGTCATAGAGACTATTCACTGTACAATTACAGTTTAATCTGCATTTAATTTCCATTTCCACATGCTGTTGCATAGTTTTGAAGTCCCTCATTTCTTTTTCTGGTTTTGATTAGAAGCCTATATTGAATTTTCTGTTGATAAAACCAGCATTTGTGTTCTTTCATAAATCCCTCCTGATACTTAAACAGATGCAAAAAATGTATTGTAACCTATTATTTTTCATTATAATAAATTTAGCCTTCTGATAACCAAGTTTCTTCACTCAAAATAATCTAAGAAAACTGTGACACTGTTTTGAATTATGGCATGTTCCATTTTCCTTTTAATAATATTATTTGTCTCACAGATAATTTCCCCCAAAGTGATAGCACTGGTTTTAATTTAACCGGTTCTTTAATTTCTAAAAATTTAAGGGCTGTGTATTCTCTTGACTGCTGATGGTATACACCTCTGTGTGTACCTCTATGCGCACATAAAGTACCTTTATGATCGCTAATCAGTTTGCAGTCATTCTAATATCTCTCTGGCATGCTGGTTTGTTAAAATGAGCATAGCTATTATTTTATGAAATAATTGCCATAGAGACAGTCACACAGAGACAAAAGATGGTGCAGCATCTGAATAACATAGCAGCAACCTGCAAAAGGGTTAATGATAAAAAGCACAGCAGTATGTCTGTAACCCCTCCATCCTAAGAAGTGTTGGAGAGGATTTCAACACCCCAAATTAGCACAGAATGCCATTTTGTGTCACAAACATTACAATCTGGCATATGTTTTGGGGGGACGATGTAACCAAGAATGTGCCAAGCAATTAGGAGCTCCACTTTCACAGAACAACACTTAAACAAACACAAGCGGAGCCACACAGTCAGAGGTAATATCTGTATCACCAGCGAGCCTTCAACTGATGAGCGTGCTGCCAGCACATCGATGAAGAACAGTAAGCTAGCTAATGTGCTCCTCTTATGTAAATGACTGTGCAAACCAAGCCCTAATGTAAGCAGATGCCTTTACTCCCGGTAGTTGATACCACCATCTTGTGTGAATGCTAGCATGAAAATGTTTCCTTTCTTTTCTGGTAATCTTTCACATCCCAGCTGTTCAGCCAGCTCTACAAATGCCTGCTCGCCCAGTGCCCATGCAGACACACTGAAGTCCCCTGTCTGTAGGCTGTGCTCTGAGTCAAGCACTGGTCCCACACACTCTGCGTTTCATACCCTGGATGCTCAACTTCTGACTGCACTACACTAAAAAGAGTTCCTTGATATGTGTTTACAGAATAACTTTTCTTGGTGCTTAAATGGTGCATATGTCCTGTTTTGATAATTATTACAGGAAATAGGATCAAATTTATTAGATTTACTATATCATAATTAAAACTCAACATGATTTTTTAAAGTAAAATTCTTTAAAACTTTTTTATACCAGCAAATCCTCAAAACTTCAACATTATCAATATTAAGCTTGGAAAGGCTTTTCAAATACACACATAAATCTTAATGCCTTTTTAATATTAAAACTGTTAGCAATGCTATTTCAAAATTTAATGAGTCATAGAATGATAATAATCAAAGTGCAAGCAAGTAGTACACTGTCATGTACACATCACAAACCAAAAATGCCCCCTTTCCAAGTGTCTGAAACTTAAAGTAGCATTAATGATGCAGCAAACTTTGATTCCCTCTGGGTGGAATATAAAATGAGATTTTAAAAAGAGAAGATGAAGTGATACTGCATCAGGACTACCTTTTCTATTACACTGGTAAAAGAACTGGGCTCTTCCAGCCTCATGTATTATCAGGTGGCAACACATTGGTGAACCACCAGCAATGACACTGCTATCTGATTTTAGCCTTCAGAAATAGGTAGTTTCCTTATTGTGCGTCACACGGATCATCTAAATATTGTTACGCAAGTTCAAATGCAACCTCCAGCCTGATCATCAGGTTACCCTTTCAGACCCACCATGGCTGACCTCTTTGTCTTTTAAATTTCACCTGTCATTTTCAGATCTTCCCCCACTAGGCAAGTTCTGCTGCTGTTGCTAGAAAATTTTCTCTCAAAGTTCTTGCATGTTTCTTGAACCTAGAACCACCAATATATAAAAGGGAGCCGCTGAAGGAAAAATTTCTTCCAAAACAGCTTCTCAGTCTACCTTCATCTTCTCTGTCTACTTCCTTACTTAGATCTTCTAGGTACACCTGCAGCTAAAAAATGAAAGCTATACCAGAAGATGTAGATTACTACTGCTGTTCTACTACAAGAACTACTCTATAAACACTATAAACAGATCTGCATAAAGATGTATTTGGCAGTTATCCTGACCGACTAGCATAGCAGTACTACTAGCTCTGTAACTATCATTTTAGTCCCTTTAGTGTTTTGAAAAGTGCTAATTATTCCCCTCAGAATACGGCCATCATATGGTACCACAATAACGAGAATTTATTTTGATCATTGGATGTAGATTGCGGAAAACTCTGGTATCTTTTACTTCACAAGCCATCTGGTAAACAAACACACAAAGAACAAGTTTTCCCATAAAATGAAGAAGTATGGGAGTTTTACCCATATGCATTCAAGTATTCCCACTTTGCTGAATGCCTACCTCAAATGGATTCTTCATACGTGAAGTGATGACTTGTACTTAAGCAGTGGCAGCTTTTTTTTTTGTTGTTGCATTTACTTTGAAACAGCTCAAAACACAGGTATCTCATTTTTAAAGTGATGTAGGCAAGCTCTTAGTCCTATTCTATTTCCATATTGGTGAAAATAGAGATGATTCATATTCTGCTGTCATTAATAACTATTTCTCTTTATGTAAAATCCAGATGTTTCCAAATCCAGACAAATCAAAATCCAGATAATGAGTTTTACCAACTCCAGGCCTTTATCACAAATGATTCTTGCACTAGTTAGACCTTTCTAGCTCTATTTATCTGTCTTTTGCTTTGGAGTTCTACACAGATCTGTATTTTTCTGACTGTTTCCTAATAGATACAGAAAGAGTATTATTGTCCATACCTTTACTTTCTTCCCTTATTACTCAGGTTTGCTGACAAATAGGAAAATACGTATGACAATATTTATGCAAACACCAGCAAAACCTACCCAGAACGATGTTAACAAAGATTTCCATCTTACATAGTACGTTCATTAGTTTTTGATCCTTAGCCCAGCTTCTAGAGCCAGTATTTTCTTTCACACACAATCTGTGGACGGATAATTTGTGATTCTTGCAGCTGGGATGCAATTGTCATGATTTCCACTACAATTATTCAGCCATCTTCCCAAAATCTAAAGCTATCTGCATTATCTTTGGAAGGCTGTCAGCACAGGCTGAAATGAATGTCTCCTATCATGGAATGTGTATTCTAAACTACTCTTCCAGATTCTTTTTATAGTTAATGGCAATAAATAGCTACCTAGAATACCTGGTTTATGGACAAATCACTCTCTAGATTAATCTGCAATGACCTGAAATTTCACATATGTCGATTGCAACAAAGGCCAGGCAGGATTTGAACTCNCATTATTCAGCCATCTTCCCAAATTTTAAAGCTATCTGCATTATCTTTGGAAGACTGTCAGCACAGGCTGAAATGAATGTCTCCTATCATGGAATGTGTATTCTAAACTACTCTTCCAGATTCTTTTTATAGTTAATGGCAATAAATAGCTACCTAGAATACCTGGTTTATGGACAAATCACTCTCTAGATTAATCTGCAATGACCTGAAATTTCACATACGTCGATTGCAACAAAGGCCAGGCAGGATTTGAACTCTTGAAATAGGCTTCTGACTTGTTAAAATAGTATACAAAGAATAGCAACATTTTGATTTTTTTTAAATTCAGATTTTTATATGGCCATATTTACTAATCGTATCACGAACAAAAAGAATGCCCCTCAAAGCCAAAAAAAGGGCCACATTGTTGAGAATATAATATTTTACTGCAGCAATTTTTTCTGTAGTGGAAAGCGCACACATTATTCTTCAGTACAACAGAGCACACTTTCAAATCCTATTAAAACTTTATTGGGCCAGAATAAGGTGTGATAGAATATGAGTGTTTCTGTTATTTTATGAAATACTTTTACACTTAATATGCATTGTATTACCTTGGACCGCTTCTTGGTAATAATGGTAGAAGAAACTGGCTTATATGAAAAGTAGGTAACATTTATTTACAAATTATAATAGATAAATATTCTATTCAGCTCATTATATGGGGAAGTACTTTTTATATTGCTGTGTTCCTTGACCAGGCTGGATGGGACGAGGTCCGACATCAAATCTCACCCATGTTTACACTTCTTTAGAAAGATTTTGTGCTCTACTAATATTTTTTTAGATTAACCCTAGAAGAACTAAACTCGGATTATGTCAAAAAAAGATGATTGGGTTGTGATGAAAAGTGCACTTAATACTTGGGAAGAATAATTACGGTTATTACCTGTGGAAAGTAAGACAAGGGCTTTAGCAATTAATAGGCTTGGTTTTAAGATTCTTGAATGTTTTAAGAGCTGTGATATGTAAGTTTATACGGCTGTAGCCTAGCAACTTGAACTACTTTTTAAAACAGTTTAAAATAACATTTCTTAACACCTTAATAAAACCCCACATAGCTTTCATTTTCCCCCTTTTGTTCAGGTATGAAGATTTAAAAAAAATTAAAGAACTAACAGAAACAGCCAGTAGATTATTAGCTAAAGCAGCAAGATGTGTTGTCTTAATTATCAGTAACCTCTCCAGTTTGCATAGAAAGCAGCAGAAGAAACTGAGAATCACTTTTGCTTCTAAAATCATTAATATTTTGTTTCACATTTTTAATAAACCCACAATTTCATTATATATTCAACCCCCGGACAATAAGTCACTACTTACTCAGCGACAGCCTGTTCCTGAAACACTTCTGAGTCCTGCTCCATATTACTGATTGTTGTTTTCACCTGTTGAAACAACAAAAATCAAATAACTCAGATTCTTAAATGTGTGCATTACACAGACAGGTGGTGCATGCTGGATAGTTCTTGCTTTCCTTTCAATTTCTGTAATTCTCCCATTGCAAACAACAGGGGCAGAGGAATGTAGCTCTAATTACAGGCTGGAATGAGCAAGATGAAAACTTCTGGAGTAAGCTCAGCAGCTCTCACACTTGGTGCAGCACCAAGATTACTAGATTGCGCTGGTGTGAGGATAGTCCTGGATTTCCATGAGGAAGTTTATTTTGGATCATTCCCTGTTGGGTGATGTCAATGATTTGCCAAGACACTTCAAAACACATAAATCTAAATTTGTTACAGATCCGTGGCTGCATTCAGCAACGATTTCTCATACCTTAACCTATACCCAGGCTATAACCGCTCTCAAACACAATTTTGGACTCCCATTGACTATTTGTTCCCTTGCTTAGCAGATGCGGTGCTGAGACACACAGCTCGCAAGTACCTCGGCAGAAACATCAGAACAAGACTGTTTTGGGGATCAGTCCAGTTCTGTGGGTCCAGTGGGACACAAGGATGTGGGGCAACACTGCCTGTGTGCAAGAACAGGAGGAACCAAACACATAACAGGTGACAGGGTGGCACGAAACAGCTCTAATTCCTCGTGGGGGTGAGCAGTGGCGCTCTCAAGGGCATGAGTACCAGCACGTATGGGTGTGTGGGCATCGCCATGGGGCACTGCAGCCTTGGCTCCACAGAGGACCGGCACCTGAGGTGACATTGCCCCTGGGGCAGTCGCGGCTCCAACAGGGACCGGCAGCTGACGTGACACAGGCACAGGGGCCCCAGCCTTGGCTGTGCCGGGCACCTGAGGAGATGGGGCACCCACAGCTCCCCCCGGGCCCCCGCTGCGGGCCATGCGGCGAGGGCGGCGATACCGCGCTCGCCCCCTCCGCGACCGTTACCTGCCGCGCTCTCCCCGTCGCTCCTTTCGCACGCGCTGTCGCTGTGGCGGCGGCACGAGCTCCGCGGGCCGGTCACGGCCGCTCCACCATCCCGCCCCAACTCCCGCCCGTCGCTGCCGCGGCCCGCCGCTGCCAGCGGCCGTTGCGGACAGCTCCGGGTGGCTCCTCCCGTCGCCGCGGTAACGCGAAGGGCGGCAGGGCGAGGCGGGAACGCAGACGGGTGGGGAGGGACGGCCACCAGGGCAAGGCGGGCGGTGAGACTGGGAGCGATGGCCCGAGGGGCGGACACCGGCTCCGGCTGGGTGCCGGACGAGGCGGCAGGGAGCTGCTGGAGAGCTGAGGGAAGGGCGGCGGGGCTGGGGCCGTTAGCTTATCCTCTTTTAATGTTCCCTCATCTGATGCTCTCCCGTGTTTGCTGAGGGTGGTAGGAACCTGCTGTGCTTGGACAACCTTTCATCATCATTCTCACTGGTATCAGTGGGTTTTTCTTCTTCTCATCTTGCTATCCTATCCTGCCCTTCAGTTGCGAGCTCATTTAGGCAAGACATCTTTTTCTAGCTTGCAAAGAGAAGAAATGAAACTGAAGATTGCTCATCTCCAAAGCTGGGAGGATGGGGACAAGGCAGGCATGGAGGTGGGAGCAGATGCAATGCCCTGATTCTTTGTATAGCCTTGTATCCCTTCTTTGCACCGGGGAAACGTAAAAAATTGTCTTAATTAACTAACCTGGAGTCCCTCCCAGTCTGCAAACCTATCTTCCAGCCTGCCAACATTGAAAAAGGGAGTGCTGCTGGGTAAAAGGGTCTTCCAAGAATTTTGAAGCATTTATAAATGAGAAAGGACCAGTCCTATAGGCAGGTTTGTAAAATTACCATAAATTGCCTAAATACACTGTTCAGGCTGTGTGACACTGCTGGGAGCAGGAATAACAGCAGGAAGATTGCAGATGTGATAGTAAGACTCTTGACCTGCTGCTGTCTTGCATAATAGTTGAAACTCAAGGAGACAGAGAGGAAACAGTTGTAGGGAAGCTGAACATAAACATTACCCTCTTCTTTCTGAATGACTAGCTATGCTTTTGTAAAATAACTTCAAACGATTTTCAGATTGTTGTGCAAACGAACTAGGTTTGGATGACACTTCTCTTTTTACATTTTTGTGGACTTCAGTCTGTCTTATTAAACAACAAAAGCACTTTTAAGAATCACAGCTATTTCAGCTTTTTACAGTAATAATTTGTGCTTCCAAACTTAGGGTTTATAGACCTCTTCAAACACCAGGGAATTTTTTATCAAGACAGTACAATTCACTTTGTATTTATTCTCCTGAAATTTCAAGGAGCATTTTCAGGAGATGCTAGTCTATTTATGTACACTAAATTTTGAGCTTTTGGTTTGTTTTGCTTGGACTGTTTACTTAAATTAGCCAAGTGAACTGTATTTTTAATATCAGTTATAAGGAATGATTTATTTCATTTGGTTCCTACCTACTGTGCTAAGGCAGATGGTTTTCATGTCAGCAGAAATACTGTTTCAAGCTGTGCATTATGAAAAATATTTTTTAAAATGAATAATTAAAATAAAATTACATGCAGAGTTCCAGGAAAGTTCCTGATAGCTTGCTTACTCATTCTAGAAAATAACTGACAATTTTCCCTTATAGTTTTCTTAAAGATTACTAAAAATGTTTTTATTTTTGCTTTACACCTTTTTCATTTTTTGTATTTCATTTCAGGAATATTGCAGGAACACTTTAGATCTTTATTTGTCAGGCAGCAGCAGGAGCAGCTGCTGGGTGAGGGCAGGCGAGCCCAGAGCTGAGGGGAGTGGTGAGGTGTAGGGCAGTGCTCTCCTCAACACAGCGCAGTCCCACAGCACCCAGCCAGAAGAGCAGAGTGGGGACAGGGATGGTGACAAGGGTCCACCACACCCAAGGGATGGCCAGACCAGCCCATGGCGATGGGCAGATCTGAGGTGACTCTGTAAGGCAAGTCAGCAAAGCTAGGAGCAGCGAGGTACGGTGCTGAGCACCACCCTGGCCCTGAGCTGAAATGCTGCTCCTGAGCTGTGGGCATGGACTCCCAACGCAACATCTCACAGCTCTGTCTTGTAGCAGCCTTGACCCCAGGTTATGGCTACACTGCATGAGAGTTGGCCTTGAGGACAGGCAGCCAAACCCTGAGGGACAAGAGGAGGAAGTTGCAGAATCTGTTGCTGCACTCAGAGCCCTGAAAACATTTTCTTCATTACGCTTCTGTAATTACACTTTTCTTAATTATTTACTTACTGTAATAGAATTAATGTGTAGAAATCCCACTGAAACACTTGCTTTTTGATACCTGAAATGTTTCAAATATAATTTCTTCTAACTGAAATACTGTTTTAAGATTTTTTTTAAATAGTGACATATAGGATGATTTATTTTAAATACTTAAATTTAGAATGATTTAAAGTATTATGTACTAGAAATGTAGCTGCCAGCAAATTTCGATTTGTTCATCTGCAGCAACTGAAGTGAATTTTTCAGCCTTATTCTCAGCGCATATATTTTAATTTCCTCCCTGTCTCATCCTCTCTCAGTGGTAATCAGTTATCCAGAAATTTATATTCCATCTGTCATGCCCAAATAGAAATGGGGAGGGCAGCTTAAAAAAATATAGACAAATAATTTTAAAGTTACATATTAACATTTTCAAAGCCTTTCAGGAGAACAATTCCTCTACCATTAGCCAGAGTAGTGTTTCTAACTCCCTGATGTGCCTTTAAATATCTCATACACTATATTAAAAAAATCCCATATCAAATTGTTGGCATTTTCTATTTGCTTTTGCTCATCCACATCATCTCTTGACTAGAGCTTGCCTTATGAGACACAAAACTTACTTGTTGACTTTACAGAACATGCTTTACAAATTATGATAGCCAGGAAAAAAAAAAAAGAAACTACTTTCAAATCAGCTTATATAAAATTATTGGAAAGCTATAAGCACATTTCTGTGGAAAAAAAGGAGGTAGGTCAGGGCAGGGACACAACAGAGTGTGACCAAATGTTGAAAAAGACAAGGTACAATATTGATATTTGTATAAAAACAATGGGAATTAGGCAGAAAGTTTCCTTGCAGAGGGATCTAGATAGATTGGAGCACTGAGCGATTATTAACGGGATGAAATTTAACAAGTCCAAATGCTAAATCCTGTACCTAGGATGACATAATGCCAGGCACAAGTATAAATTGGGAGAGGAGTGGCTGGAGAGCAGCCCTGCAGAAAGGGGTCTGGGGATGCTGGTCGATAGCCAGCTCAGCAGGAGTCAGCACTGTGCCCTGGCAGCCAAGAGGGCAAATCTCATCCTGTGGTGCATCAAACACAGCATAACGAGTCGGTTGAAAGAGGGGATTATCCTGCTGTATCCAGCGTTGGTGCGGCCTCACCTTGAGTACTGTGTGCAGTTCTGGTCCCACAATTTAAGAAGAATGTGAAGGTCCTCGAATGCATCCAGAGGAGGGCAACAAAACTAGTGAAAGGTCTGGGAAGAATGTCCTATGAGGAGCGGCTGAGGACTTCGGGCTTGTCTAGTTTGGAGAGAAGGAGGTGGAGGGGCAGTCTCATTGCTCTCTAGAGCTTCCTGAGGAGGGGAAGAGGAGAGGGAGGTGCTGATCTCTTCTCCCTGGTATTCAGTGATAGGACACATGGGAATGGTTCAAAGCTGCGCCAGGGGAGGTTTAGACTGGACATTAGGAAGCATTCCTTTACTGAGAGGGTGGTCAAATTCTGGAACAGACTTCCTAGAGAGGTGATCAATGCCCCAAGCCTGCCAGTGTTTAAGAGGCATTTGAATAATGCCTTTAATAACATGCTTTAACCTTNCTGAGCGATTATTAATGGGATGAAATTTAACAAGTCCAAATGCTAAATCCTGTACCTAGGATGACATAATGCCAGGCACAAGTATAAATTGGGAGAGGAGTGGCTGGAGAGCAGCCCTGCAGAAAGGGGTCTGGGGATGCTGGTCGATAGCCAGCTCAGCAGGAGTCAGCACTGTGCCCTGGCAGCCAAGAGGGCAAATCTCATCCTGCGGTGCATCAAACACAGCATAACGAGTCGGTTGAAAGAGGGGATTATCCTGCTGTATCCAGCGTTGGTGCGGCCTCACCTTGAGTACTGTGTGCAGTTCTGGTCCCACAATTTAAGAAGAATGTGAAGGTCCTCGAATGCATCCAGAGGAGGGCAACAAAACTAGTGAAAGGGCTGGGAAGAATGTCCTACGAGGAGCGGCTGAGGACTTCGGGCTTGTCTAGTTTGGAGAGAAGGAGGTGGAGGGGCAGTCTCATTGCTCTCTAGAGCTTCCTGAGGAGGGGAAGAGGAGAGGGAGGTGCTGATCTCTTCTCCCTGGTATTCAGTGATAGGACACATGGGAATGGTTCAAAGCTGCGCCAGGGGAGGTTTAGACTGGACATTAGGAAGCATTCCTTTACTGAGAGGGTGGTCAAATTCTGGAACAGACTTCCTAGAGAGGTGATCAATGCCCCAAGCCTGCCAGTGTTTAAGAGGCATTTGAATAATGCCTTTAATAACATGCTTTAACCTTTGGTCAGCCCTGAATTGGTCAGGCAGTTGGACTGGATCATTGTAGGTCCCTTCCAACTGAAATATTCTATTCTATTCTATTCTATTCTATTCTATTCTATTCTATTCTATTCTATTCTATTCTATTCACTGTCACAACTAGCTGGTAACAAGAGAGTATAGGGAAAGCCATGTAATGAACCAGGGGATATAATGTTCCAGGGGATATAATGATATAATGGATATAAGGTATACTTCAATAGCATGCCCCTTGCTCAAGCCTGGTCCTTGGATGCCTGTACCAAGGTGAGATTTACAGCTCCAGTAGAAAAACTGGAAGAAGCACTGTAAAGAGAAATGTTGATCTTTCAATATCTGCTACTCTGAATTTATTTTCCATTTTTTCTCTTTTATGTCGCATTGCAACACATTATTGACAGGTATACTGTAACCAACACAGTATAGGCCACAGACATTCCTGTTTTGGAGAGAAAAGTGAGTCTCGTCATACAAGATGTCTTTTGTCACTGGTGTGGGCTTTACATGAAGTTGTCAAGCTCTTGTCGATAATATTTGTGAAGCACATAGCTATTTTGATAGACTTAGCTGAGAGGAAACATTAATTCTGTTAACAAATCTATTCCACCACCAAATTGTAATAGATTTTAAAGAAGTCCTAAGTAAAGCAAAATGCTTTTAGTCTAACAATAATTCTGAGAGTTTGGTACATGTCTAATAATACATAAATAATATACAATTCAATATAGCATATTTCCAGAGCAGAATAGAAGAGGTGGTGTTAACGGAGCAGCATAATTGAAATGTAATTTGAGTGATAAACGATTATATACCTACTGCTTATACTTCCTAGATATTTGCCACTTGAAGTCTTCAAGATGTGTTAGTTCTGTAGTATAATATGTAATGGTAGGTAAAAGCTAANTTAAGGGAGCAGCATAATTGAAATGTAATTTGAGTGATAAACGATTATATACCTACTGCTTATACTTCCTAGATATTTGCCACTTGAAGTCTTCAAGATGTGTTAGTTCTGTAGTATAATATGTAATGGTAGGTAAAAGCTAAGTGCATTTGTGTATTTAACTTCAAATGCGGTTTTTATTTACAGGAAATATTCGTACCTTACCTTGCAATCTCAGATGATAAATTTGATTGAACATTTTGTTGCAGTAGGCTAGGTGTAATTCTCATAAGAAACACGCTCATTTCTTTAGCGTAGAAATCACACGGGTTTAGTGATATTTATGTGATGGATTCATAGCAGCTCTATAATAGTTTAATAATTGCATTCTCTATGTTAGTTTGGATGTTTATGAACATACCAACGTAACTTACAGATGCTCTGTTAGAAGTGACAGACAAAAAGGAAAAGGAATAGCTCAGTATAAGCCATCCATCAAGAAATATGCAGAAGTCACTGCGAGACAATAAAACCTATGGAAAAATCCCTAAGATAGAAGCAATAAGGGAAGAATGACATTTTAAAAAGAACCTTTGCAAACAGGATTTCCATTTGTGAAAATGAGACAGGCATAAAATCTGCCTGAGGATTCTGAAAGTGCCTAACTTACTGGCTGGAGGTGATAAATTGTGACATAATATAGACATAGAGGCAGACTGCTGTTTCTAAATATTTTGTTTCTAGTTTAAACTGAATACTACTCTTTTCTTAAGCAGCTTATGAGATCACTGAAGGGAAAAACAGAAGAAGCTTGGATTTAGTTGGATTTGCCAGGTAAACCAATAGATAAGTCATATCGTAGACTGGGACCTAGTCTAAAAGTGGAGAATTGTAAGGATTTATCCTGTAATAGGAAACTTGAAAATTAAGGGTAGTGCTCTGAGAGAATGCAGGAGGGGGATAAATGCACCATTAGGCCTGTTGCTGTGGCAACTACAAGTTAGTCTTTCTGTGTCAATCTTTAATGGTGACAAAAATTAATCATAGAATCATTTAGGTTGGAAAGACCTTTAAGATCATCAAGTCCAACCATTAACCTGGCACTGCCAAGTCCATCACTAAACCGTGTCCCTGAGCACCGCATCTACACATCTTTTAAATACCTCCAGGGATGGTAACTTCACCACTTCCCTGGGCAACCTGTTCCAGTGCTCTATAACCCTTTCAGTGAAGAAATTTTTCCTAATATCTGATCAAAACCTTCCCCAGCACAACTTGAGGCCATTTCCTCTCATCCTATTGCTTATTACTTGGGAGAGGAGACTGACCCCCACCTCGCTACAACCTCCTTTCCGGTAGTTGTAGAGAGCAATAAGGTCTCCCCTCAGCCTCCTTTTCTTCAGTCTAAACAACCCGAATTCCCTCAGCCACTCCTCATAAGACTTGTGCTTCAGACCCTTCACCAGCTCCGTTGCCCTTCTCTGGACACGCTCCAGCACCTCAATGTCTGTCTTGTAGTGAGGGGCCCAAAACTGAACACAGTATCTGAGGTGCGGCCTCACCAATGCCAAGTACAGGAGGATAATCGCTTCCCTCGTCCTGCTGGTCACGCTATTTCTGATACAAGCCAGGAAGCTGTTGGCCTTCCTGGCCACCTGCACACACTGCTGGCTCATATTCAGCCGGCTGTGAGCCAACGCCCTCAGGTCCTTTTCTGCCAGGCAGCTTTCCAGCCACTCTTCCCCAAGCCTGTAGCATTGCATGGGGTTGTTGTGACCCAAGTGCAGGACCTGACACTGAGTCTTGTTGAATCTCATCTATCTAGTGCTAGATAATGTATACACGAACGAAAAATCTCTATTTAAAAGCTTTCTGCTTATATTTTTCTGGAAGCTCATAATAATGTCTAGCATTACTGCAACATCTTCTAGTATGGCATAGTCTTTGTAGCTATTGCTACTGCAGCATAAAAATAATACTTTACAGTTTAGCAGCATGGTGATGGTTTCTAGTGCTCTACAGACAAGAATATTTCTTGTTAACTTGTTTTTACTTGTAAATATAAAATGAAATAGTGTCTTGTCTGTGATCTTGTCTGCAATTAAAAAAAAGACTGTTAAAATTCATATAATGCATTTTCATTCATATAGTGTTGCTATATATTGCGCCACAGTTGCTTCAGTTGCTGTGTTGTGCCACACTCACATAGGGATTTATTAAAACTTATTCTAGTTAAAATAGGCAAATTATAGGAAAATATAAGCTCTCTAAAGCATAAATTTGAGTTTGTACTGTCTGAAGGGACTACAGGAAACAAATTGTGCATTTTGTTTAATCTTAAATTTAAATTACTTTATGATATCTTTACAATTTCAGTTTTCAATGGCATGAAATGTGGTAAGGATTGCAGAAGCTGCTTTTGGTCACATTTAAGTTTGACAACTGAAGGGTGGATAATTGGAACTTTTGTAATCTTGCCTGGATTTAAGATTTACTTTTTTGACTCAAGAACATTAAGTGAATATTCTGTTGAAATAACCTGTAGAGAAATAATTAACAGTGCTGACATTTAAGTTGTCATTCAGGGTTTCAGAGTTAGCAGTTGAGGAGATGACATGGGAGTTCACATTACTCACTTGCATAAGAATGTATTCATATAGAATGCGACACTGTATTGGTTATATTAAGATGGTATTTTCAGGTTATGCTTGGATGATCATGTACTCTGCCTAAGTAATTTTATTTTTTTTAATCTTTGGGTTCATCATTTAGTTTTATAATGATCTGAATGTCATTATTTTCAGAATTAATACTGGGATAAAGTGGTAGAGCAATTAAAATGCATTGCTATGTTGCCTTTTGTAAAAGTTGATTATGAGGCCTGAGCTATTTGGCTTGTCTGGCAAAGATAAGCCCCCATTTGACTTGACCGTAAAGGGGTATTTGGTCAGTCAGGTTAGGGACTCACAGGCTGGGAGATATGATACTGGCTATGTCACTCTTGTTTTTCTCTAGAAACAGAAAACTGCTTTTTAACAATCATCTAACATCTAAACTCAACCTTCTGACCTTGAGAGTCATCATTCTATTTAGAGTCCAAATAACAGTAACATATTTGCTTAATTCCTTTGCCTTCTGCAGGCAGCTGATCGTTTACATGCTCAAGGCTGTGCTTGGGCTGAGCAAATACTGCACCTGCTTCAACACCAAGTTCTGCTTAACAGTTTGCAGTTCACAGTGATGAAACTTCGGTTGCTATGAGTGCTCCTTGCAGGGCCATCTGCATTCAGATATATAACAGCAACAGCAGCAACTGAAACTTGGCTTCATCTTGCTGGAAAAAGCAAAAGCAAGGAAGGCTTTCCTATAGAATTTGAGCTTACAGAAATAGTCGACATCTTCTAAAAGCTGAAAATGAGGATTGGAGTGCTCTCTCACTCTTCAGCAGAGGAACCAGGTGACTTCTAAGGGTGGAGCCTTAATCCTTGACTTTCCCTCCCAATCTGGACAGCACCACATCATAAGACCACATTATAACTTTATTGCAGGCATCACTAATTATTGTATTGTAAGCATTATGCTGTTATCCAAAAGAGTAACTGGTCAGATATAAGCCACAGTTAATTTAGTTTTCATTAAGAGTAGCTGATCAAATTAGAGGGAAAAAATGTGCAGAACCCATGGGGAGATACACAAACACACACATTTATGCAAACACACACAAACACAAATGTGCACTGTAAATCTTACACCTGTTCTGTGTCATTGACTGGTCAGGGCAAAAGATTCTTGGAGAGGCATGGCTCTTGAAGCATCTGATCTCCCAACTCAGTAGGTGTGCAAGAAAAACACTATAGTGGACTCTGACCTCTGCCCTTTCATAGCTTTGAGTTTGCTTGGCCAAGTTGCTGCTGGACATTTCTGTGGCGTTAGGCAGAGTTCTCCTCAAAGCAGCTGCCTTTGCTGACCTCCCTGTCTGAACTTGGCTGAGCCCTCCTGGGTTGGGGGCTGTGTTTTTCCTCACTGTTACATTCAAACCTGCCACCTTCTGCTACTTGTTTGTTCCAACCTGACCTTGACCAGGTCTCAAGGCAAAGCAATGAAGATACCAACAACAAAGACAGTGTATATCCAGGGAATGTTTTTCTGATGCTGTTGATATCAAAGGCTGATTTTACCTAGACATTGTTAAAGTTTTTGGTTTTCTCATGAATAACTGGCTAGGCTTAGACTCAGTTTCTCAATAGCTTGAGAAGGAGCATCACTGCTGAATTTCAAGAACTTCAACCTCTGATTCAATCTTTTCCTTTGCCCTTCCTAGGAAACAGCAATTAGGTCTGGTTTTCTTTTGTGTGCGTACTTTAGAAGCTGATACCACTACTGTAAAATGGTGACAAGAAAGTAGGAAAGAAGTCATCCCTGGTTTTCTTTATGTCTCTGCCTTTGAGCAAAGGGATTTATTTTCTGCTTCCTTCTTCCTGTCTGAAACACAAGACTTAAGAAAGAAGATGGTCTTGTAGCAGCCCTCACAGGCATCAGCCTGGTGTATGAAAAACACCAGGAGTAAGGAAAGAGATGAGAAAGGCTGAGGAAGGACTGGGTAGATGAAAGAGTAAGGGGAATGGGAGCAGCGCTGGTGCAGACAGAGTAGATACAGAGCACACGTGTGAAGGGAGTTGGGACAACAGTAGTTCGCTGTAAAGTAAAAGGAGTGAAATTCTACCAGGACAAACCAAAATCACCTTTGTCTCTTTGGGACTGTTTGGGATGCTAGTTGTTAGCTGTACACACACTGGTGCTGGGCAAAGGAACATTCAAAACACAAATTGTATCCATAATAAAACACTTACTTATGCTTTTTAGTCCAATTTTATGATGTACATGTGTTATGTAATTGTTGAGTCCATGATGCATGCAAGCACACTGCCTTTCATGGCTCCATTGCTGCTGGAGCAGGAAAGGATTACAGGTCAGCTGGAACAGAGGACTGAACAAATACAAAATAGAGAATCAATCCACCTTTCAAACTTTTGCAACAGGTAGGAAGAAGAAGGTTTGAATGACGAATTTTGTTTTATTTCCAGAACTTCATTATCTACTCTCATAGTATTCCATTAAAACCAGATGCACTGTGGACATAGGTCTGTAGAGAAGATTTTGGTTCAGTAAGAACTGAATTGTTTTCTAAATAACTAAATAACATGGTTATTTAGTAACATGACAGCCACCACAGAATTGTTCTATATTGATCCTTTCACAATCTTCAATATTCTTCCTCTGCCTTTAAACAATTTGTTGTGGTTTAACACTAGCTGGCAACTCAGCCCCACACAGCTGTACGCTCACTCCCCTCACAGTGGGATGAGGCAGAAAATCGGAAGGGTAAAAGTGAGAAAACCCATGGGTTGAGATAAAGACAGTTTAACAGGCAAAGCAAAAGCCATGCTTGCAAGCAAAGCAAACCAAGGCATTCATTCACCACTTCCCAGCGGCAGGCAGCCAGTGTTCAGCCATCCCAAGGACAGCAGGGCTCCATCACACATAACGGTTACTTGAGAAGACAAATGCCATCACTGTGAACATCTCCCCCTTCCTTCTTCTTCCCCCAGCTTTATATGCTGAGCACAATGCCATATGGTGTGGGATATCCCTGTGGTCAGCTGGGGTCAGCTGTCCCGGCCGTGTCCCCTCCCAACTGCTTGTGCACTCCCAGCCTCTGCGCTGGTGGGGTGGGGTGCGGAGCAGAAAAGGCCTGGGCTCTGTGTAAGCCCTGCTCAGCAGTAACAAAAACATCTCTGGGTTATCAACACTGTTTCCAGCACAAATCCAAAACATAGCCCCATACCAGCTACTATGAAGAAAATTAACTCTACCCCAGCCAAACCGAGCACACAATTCCAGTTCCATCTCTTTAAAATCTTCCATATCAACCCTTCACAGCTATGTTGCACATTCTTGTTAGGACCATTCAGATAAAAAATTACCTTTGACTAGAAATGCTGTATTCAGCATCCTCTACCATCTCAGGAAAGGCTCCACTTTTGTTCCTTTTGTGGTGCTGCTTACTTTTCAAATCCAACTGTAGAATAATTCAGTTATTGACTTTAAGAGTTGTCTAACCATACGCTGTAGGCACAGAGGTTTGCATATGAGATCAGTGTCCAAAATGTCCTTGTTTAGTCCCTTGTGCTAACTGGTTTTGTATTCCTGGCTAATATCTGATTGCTGCAATCTATGATTGAGTGAATATACTTTTCTTTATGAATAGCTTGCTGATGTCCTAGGATCCTCTGGGACAAAGGCAGCTGCATACATATAAGGTGATATTAGTATTTTCCATCTTATCAGAAAAAGTCCACAGCTGGGGAGATATTAAAGCAATATTTTCAGCTCTCCACATTCCCAGTAGTTTAAATTGAAAAACCAAATATAAAATTGCTGACTAAAAATAGCTTTCCCCCCTCAATTCATAGTGTTATAAAGAACCTCCTGCATTACCTACCTTTCTCAAGGCTATAATGATCTTTAAAGGCCATTTCTAATGATCTTTATATCCAGGCTAGATTTTATTGACTGAAACAGTGGTACTCTTCTGGAGATTTTCTTCAGCAGGCAGATAGAGCTCACCAGTGTAAGTATTTTCGGGGTGTTTGTCCAAGATTTTTTTTTACTTAGTTTCACTTCTCCCACCCAAAAAATTCCTCTTTCTACATAATGTGTAGACCAGGGCGATGGGGTCAGCCACACCTACATCCCAGCAACTTTCCTGAAGCGTTTCAATGCTTTGTGCCAAAACTATGCACTTAGGTCAATGGAACTGTTCAGTAGGATAACTGATCATCTGAAATATCAGAGAATGCTTGAAAGCAGTCAGTTTGTGTGGATTTTAGGACTTCTTCTATATGGCTACTGCAAAAAAAAACCCCTATGAGGGCCAATTCTGTACAGTCATAACCTTTAGCAAATAGAGAAGGAGGGTGGTTCTGTGAAATCATGAGTATGGATTCACCTCTGAACTTTGTCATAATCTTCATATGCTTTTCAGAAAACCATTTTGATTAATTTCCAGATAGAGAAAACTTATATAATATTAATTATGCTCTCATTTGTCTTTCTATCCTTTATCTTTGGCTGAAGCAGCAATGCCCATTTCCTATTTATGGTACGTGCAATATTTAGGAAACAGAGTCCTGGCTTGGTTAGCAAGTCCTCCCATTACATCCAATAATTCTCTTGGCTGGGAATCAATAACTCAGTGGCCATGACATTAATTATTCATACACATTCTTCATTCACAGATTGTTCTTCTTACTCACTTCAGCAAAAGTCGTTTAATGAAATTTTGTCTTGCCTGATAAGGATAAATCTCAGCCAAACTAACGTTTCTGTTAATATGCTGTAATGAAAACACATTCTATACTCTCATCGTGTTTTCCGGTGTGGTTCAACACAAATTGTTGTTTTCATTTCATCATTTTACAAAATGACTGTTAGAGGTGTATTGAAATCAGAGGGATTGCATTCAGATTATCTGAAGCAGTGGGACATTGGAAATTTTTATATGGCCTTTAAGCATTACCACATCTGGAAATTAGGTTTTTAATATGCTTTTCAATTTACTTGTTTAGATAATGTGCAGAAACATTGTACTTAGGTCTTTGTTGCATTTTAGCATATTCGTACTAAAAGGCAGCCAGTTTCAACCATTTAAGATTAAGCTGCTTGGATGGTTCTTGTTACAGAGTGTGAAGGGGTATTCCCCCAGTTTTCTGCTGGCAAAATTCCACAGATCAAAGCATCAACTGACATGCTGATAAAGATTTTTTTGTGTTCTCCTTGCATTTTTTCAAACCTTTGGAAAAAAATCTTGCATTCTTTTGAGGTGTTGAATTCTTTATCAGTGCACAGAGAGCAACCATATTTGCAAATTTACAGTGTGCTTTCTGAAAAGATTAACAACATTGCTTTCCTTAAGCTTTTTCTTAAGAGCATTCCCAAGCCACATGGCTAGTCATCTGTTACTGCCACATGGAGCCAAATCTGTGAACATTTCTGTTTCTGCCTCCTGCATCTTTTCAGGGTCTAGTGGGTTATTTTTCAGAGTTATAAAACTTGGCATGTGTTGTTGTATAAATGGTGGATTTGGAGATATCTTCTATCACTTTTAGTGTGTAGTCAGGCTTATAATTCTACATCCTTCTCACTGTCTGGAAAGCCAGTTATCTTGGTAGGTGTTTGGTATGTGCATAGCTTGTGTAAGTTATAGTGTGCATAGTTGGTGTTACAAAACGTGAAGCGGCCTAAGGTGAGATCTTTGGATCAAGAAGAGAATTTTACTCAATTGTATTTGAAAAAATGCCTAAAGGAATCACTATTCAATAACAATACATTATTTCCTTTTTAAGCCATTCCCTGTCACAACTGCCTCTTTGTTATCTTTTATTTTGCACATATAACCCCTGTACTATTTGCTTCAGTAAAGACAGATTGCCTGTTTCTACTAAAGATTTTTCCCAGACTTTATCATCCTTTGTACCTCCGTAATTCCTTGCAATGAGATACATGAAAAAATGATTTTGTAGCTGTTTAACTTACACAAGGCCAAGCATAGATTTTAAAACTATTACATAGTTTTTGCTACTCACAAACCAAGAAAACTTGCTTTGTAATATCTTGGTTAGTGATAGCCTTGGCTGTGGTGATCACAATATTGTGGAGTTTGGGATCCTGCTGAGCATGCTTAAAGTTAGTACTAAGATAAAGTTTTTAGATTCTAGAAGATCATACTTCAGCTTGCTCAGAGCTTATCTGGGAGGGATTCTGTGGGAAGCTTCCATGGAGGATAAAGGAGCTAGCAAGTGCGGGAATTTTTTCGAGAACGCTCTCCTGGAAGCACAAAAACAGTTCGTTCCCTTTAAAGGTAAGGGAAATATGCACAGCATACGTTACACCTGGCTTAGCTGTGAGCTTCTGAGTCTGCTCAAAACCAAAAGGGAAGCATACAAGAGATGGAAAAGTGGACAAATACCCATTGAGAACTACAAGGACATTGCCAGGGTGTGCAGAGATGGAGTTAGAAAAGCAAAAGCTCAGCTCGAATTGAAATTGGCCACAGATGTCAAAACCTACAAGAAAGAGTTCTGCAGCTATGTAAACAACAACCAGAAACAGAAGGAAATTACTGGCCTGCTGTTAAACAGGAGAGGTGAGTTAGTCACCAACAACATTGAAAGGGAAGAGGTTCTCAACACTTTATTCAACTCTGTCTTTACCAGCACTGTTGGGCCCCAGGCCCTGGGAATAAAATACAAGCAGATGCAAACACAGACCTGTCGTCAGTGAAGGAAGAGTTGGTATGCAAACTATTACAAGAGCTTGACCCCTACATATTGATGGGCCCAGCTGTTATCCACCCGAGGGTGTTAAGAGAGCCGGCTGATGTTGCGAGGCTGCTCTTCATAACCTTTGAGAAGTTGTTGAGATTGGGGGATGTCCCATAGGACCGGAAGAAGGCTAATGTCACCCTCATCTACAAGAAGGGCTTAAAGGAGGATTCAGGAAATTATAGGCCCATCAGTCTTCAATCCCTGGGAAAGTTATGGAGTGAATCCTCCTGGGGTCTATTGCAAGTCAAATGAAGCATATGATTGGGAAAAGCCAGCATGAATTCACCAAGGACAAATTGTGCTTGACAAACCTGATTGCCTTCTACAACAAAGTAACTTGTTTGGTTGATGCAGGGCGAGTGGTGGACATTGGTCTACCTGGATTTTTCCAAGGTTCCCCACAGCCTCCTCCTAGAGAAACTGATGCATTAGGGTCTAGACAAGGGGTCTGTGCGATGTGTGGGAACTGGCTGACGGGTTGCACCCCAAGGGTGGTGGTACGTAGTTCTTTTTCAAACTAACTGGCAACTTGTCACAAGTGGGGTCCCCCAGGGATCGACATTGGGCCCAACACTGTTTAATATCTTCACAAGTGATTTGGATGGTGGGATCAAGTGTACCCTGATGAAGTTTGCTAATGATACCAAACTGAGTGGGGAAATGGACACTTCAGAAGGGAGAGCCACCATGCAGGAAGACCTGAATAGGCTGGAAGAGTGGGCTAACAAGAACCTCATGAAGTTCAACAAGGATAAGTGTAAGGTCTTGCACCTGGGAAAGCATTATCCAGGAGTGCAGCACAGGCTGGGATCTACCTGGCTGGAGAGCAGCGCTGTGGAAAGGGACCTGGGGGTCCTGGTGGGCAACAAGCACAGTATGAGTGAACAGCGTGATGCAGTGGCAAAGAGAGCCAACAGGATGCTGGGTTGCATCAACAGGGGCATCATGAGCAGATATAAAGAAGTCATTATCCCTGTCTTACTACTCAGTGGGATAATGGAACATTGTGTCCTGTTTTGGTCCCAGCTATACAAAAAAGATGTGGACAGGCTGAGAGGTTCCAGAGAAGGGCCGCAAAGATGATCCAAGGACCGAGAAGCATGCCATGTGAGGAAAGGCTGAGAAAAGTGAGTTTGTTCAGCCTTGAGAAAAGAAGGGGAGACCTCATCACCATGTTCAAGGGGCAATGGGCACAAACTGGAACACAGGAAGTTCCACCTGAACATGAGGAGGAACTTCTTTACTGTGAGGGTGACAGAGCACTGGAACAGGCTGCCCAGAGAGGTTGTGGAGTCTCCTTCTCTGGAGATATTCAAAACCTGCCTGGATGCATTCCTGTGCAACCTACTCTAGGCTAACCTGCTTTAGCAGGGGGGTTGGACTNTCCCATAGGACCGGAAGAAGGCTAATGTCACCCTCATCTACAAGAAGGGCTTAAAGGAGGATTCAGGAAATTATAGGCCCATCAGTCTTCAATCCCTGGGAAAGTTATGGAGTGAATCCTCCTGGGGTCTATTGCAAGTCAAATGAAGCATATGATTGGGAAAAGCCAGCATGAATTCACCAAGGACAAATTGTGCTTGACAAACCTGATTGCCTTCTACAACAAAGTAACTTGTTTGGTTGATGCAGGGCGAGTGGTGGACATTGGTCTACCTGGATTTTTCCAAGGTTCCCCACAGCCTCCTCCTAGAGAAACTGATGCATTAGGGTCTAGACAAGGGGTCTGTGCGATGTGTGGGAACTGGCTGACGGGTTGCACCCCAAGGGTGGTGGTACGTAGTTCTTTTTCAAACTAACTGGCAACTTGTCACAAGTGGGGTCCCCCAGGGATCGACATTGGGCCCAACACTGTTTAATATCTTCACAAGTGATTTGGATGGTGGGATCAAGTGTACCCTGATGAAGTTTGCTAATGATACCAAACTGAGTGGGGAAATGGACACTTCAGAAGGGAGAGCCACCATGCAGGAAGACCTGAATAGGCTGGAAGAGTGGGCTAACAAGAACCTCATGAAGTTCAACAAGGATAAGTGTAAGGTCTTGCACCTGGGAAAGCATTATCCAGGAGTGCAGCACAGGCTGGGATCTACCTGGCTGGAGAGCAGCGCTGTGGAAAGGGACCTGGGGGTCCTGGTGGGCAACAAGCACAGTATGAGTGAACAGCGTGATGCAGTGGCAAAGAGAGCCAACAGGATGCTGGGTTGCATCAACAGGGGCATCATGAGCAGATATAAAGAAGTCATTATCCCTGTCTTACTACTCAGTGGGATAATGGAACATTGTGTCCTGTTTTGGTCCCAGCTATACAAAAAAGATGTGGACAGGCTGAGAGGTTCCAGAGAAGGGCCGCAAAGATGATCCAAGGACCGAGAAGCATGCCATGTGAGGAAAGGCTGAGAAAAGTGAGTTTGTTCAGCCTTGAGAAAAGAAGGGGAGACCTCATCACCATGTTCAAGGGGCAATGGGCACAAACTGGAACACAGGAAGTTCCACCTGAACATGAGGAGGAACTTCTTTACTGTGAGGGTGACAGAGCACTGGAACAGGCTGCCCAGAGAGGTTGTGGAGTCTCCTTCTCTGGAGATATTCAAAACCTGCCTGGATGCATTCCTGTGCAACCTACTCTAAGCTAACCTGCTTTAGCAGGGGGGTTGG
>VZSC01001597.1:320613-333549 GCA_013398225.1 Steatornis caripensis
CTCCAGAGGTCCCTTCCAACCCCTACCATGCTGTTAGTCTGTGATTGTGTAAATGAAGTTAAAGTCTCAAGACCATAAAGGTCTACATAGTAGTTTTCTGCAGCTGAATTTTCTGACTTTCTGTCCCTTGAGAGTCCCTGAGAAGAGACAAGCATTTCTAGGCCCAATTAATCTTTTCCTGAGGTATATATCTAAAGTGAGGTTGGTGAGACTTGCCTTCAGAGTCCTAATTTCTGCTAATAAATAAAGGGAAGTTAGGATGCCCAGTTCATGTATAAAACTGTATATTATATGTCTAAAGCTAAGTTAACTGAATCTTAAACTCAGGAAACACTTTTCACATCAATGTGATACTTTCCACTGTCTAAAGTAATTAGAATAGCAGCAAATACTGCACAGGCAGTTTGAATATATAGTCCTATTACTCAGTGTGGCATTCCTTTCTTTAAGAATGCTGCTTCTCATGAAATGATATAGAGAAGCTTGTCAAAACAATGTCTCGAGAAGTAAAAAATGTGATTTAATAGGAATTTGGTTCCTTGATTTGCTGGTTTGTTTTGTTTTTTTAAAGACTGCTTTTTGAATACAGTTTGAATGAAGTGGAAGAGGAAGTGATAAGTACTTAAACTCAGCCTGAAAAGTAACCTTGTGACATTTCTAAGAATAAGTTATTCAAATATCGTTTATTTGGTTTAACCGTAGAGGACTGTAACCTCTCAGAGGACCCTGAAGCCAGATGATTATTGACATTTTATTTGTACACATTTCCTTTTGAGATCTAAGACTTTATATTGGGGTGTTTCTAAACAGCATATAATGAAGGAGAATGTTACCTCACTTAGAAGTTATTTTTTAGAGGCATTACATGTAACTAATTCTGATTAAGAAGATACTACTGCAGTTAGGATTGTGTGACTCTTTCAGGTACTCTTACATTCTATCAGTTTCACACTCTGGTACTTTCAGAAAGTGTTGCTACTCAGATGTGGAATGTTTGGCAAACTTGGTACTGGCTACATTGGATGGTATGGATCATATTCAGATATCAGGGTTTCTAGAATATCATTTATTCTCTGAGAACAGTCATTTGTGAGTGGGACAGTGAGCTCTATGTTGAAATTTTTTGTTCACTCTGAGGCATGCATTCTCTTGAAGTAAAAATAACTTTCAGCTTTTTGTGTCCATTATATGTCACTTTGGAAGCTGGAGGGTTCATTCTTATTTTATAATTTTGGAATACTTTTAATGAAAGGAAATACTGAAACAAACCGATCAGAGAGTTCTACACTTCATTGCTCTGTGTATGTCTTTACTTGTGAATTTTCAATAACAGCTTTGCTGGTAGGGTCACCAAGTCCCTCTCTTTCTGTTGTATGATTGGCAGATCTTTTGCGAAGGTTGCAGTCATACCAATAATCGGTGACTTAGATAATTTTGTCCTAATCCATAGGTTCTTTTTCAAGAATCCTTATATTGCATGTGAGTATTTTTCTGACATCTTGAACAATCATTATTTTCTACAATATTATGGATTAGCTTTTAGTTTTGGCACAAAGTTAATGTATGTGCTGTTTTCTCAGATGATTATTCCTTTGTGACTGCTCTGCTTATTGAAATCTAAGGAGCTTTGTGTTATTTTTTGAAGCCCTATAACTACGAATAATGCAATGCTATGTGCCGCTAAATGATTTATTTCCCATCTAGATGTGTTCCTCTGCCTCTGATTATTTTCTTCGATGTTTCATATATGCTAGCAGATACCTCAGTTACCTTATGGTGTCTGCTATGGTACCAGACATCACTGTATAGACACCCAAACCCTACCTTTTTTTTCTGCTTGTTCTCAGCAAACAGAGCAAACTGATTTTCACTCTTTTGAAAATGGGATAGAAAGGTCACTTTGACCTTTTGATTTATGGCCTTTACAGCTTCATAGTTTACCCAGATGTCCCAGCATGCTATGGCTCCCTTGAAGCTTGTGCAGCGCCTTCCATTCCTTTTCCATCCAGAAAGACTGACTATGCTTTATAACATCATTTCCTCCAGTCAAGGGTGTTATAAAGAGAAGAGAAAGCTGTGTATCTTCTGTCCAGTAAATTATGAATTCTCTTAGATATGTAATATTCTTTAGACAATTTTTCTTGAATTTTATTTTCACCTAAAAAGTCTGTGATTAACTTACATCGATTTTATTATTTTTTTTCTCTCTCTTTTCCACCTTGTCGCTTTCATGCCATACTTGTTTGCATTGTAGTGACTCCTACAGGATACACACAGGATCTGAAGCCTCATTTATCAAACATTATACAGGGATCCCTGCTCTAGAAGTTTAAATCAAGAAACAGAGAAAACAGAATCAGAAGGCATGGACATCATTCCTGGTTCAAAATTCAGAATTTTTTTTACTTTGTTTATCTGTGGCAAACATTGTGGGAAGTATGATATGTGAAAAATGTATAATTTTTAGCAGACTGTTCAACCCGACCATCTTGATTTGGCAGTTACCATTAGATATCTTTTGCTTCAATAATAGTAATACTTTCTGTAAGCTTTGAATTTTCTTAAGGCTTTCTTAAATAAGAAAGCAAGGCTTTTAAGAGAGCAGAACTTGTATTTCCTTTGAATTAACAATTAATTATCTTTCCTCACAATAATATGTTCTAATGTGATTCAAGATGACTGATCCTCATAATTATACAAAGGATTTTGGTTTCTAGAGCTACATAGTGTTTCTGTAGAAACATTGTGCTTTTATTTCAGTCCTTTGTGATACTAGGTTTTCTTTAAGACCAAATTGCTATTTTATTTCCTGAGAATGAGGCATTCAGCATGTTTTACTATGTCTTAATTCATGAACCCAGTCACTTTTGGAGAAATTAGTTGACTTTTCATTGCTGTTTTGTCATAGAACGGCAGAATTGTTTAGGTCGAGAAGGACCCCTTTAGATCCTCAAGGCCTCTCCCCCTGCTCAAGCACGAACAGGTGGAATTTCATGTTTTTTAATTTGTGCCAATTACCTCTTGTCCTCTCAGTGGGCACTACTGTGGAGGGTCTGGCTGTCTCTTCTTCATTCCCTCCCACCAGGCATTTGTACACATTGATGAAATCTCCCTGAGTCGTCTCTTCTCCAGGCCTAACAGTCCCATCTTTCTCAGTGTCTCCTGGTATGAAACAAATTCCAGTCCATTAACTGTTGTTGTGGCTCTGCTTTGGACTCCTTCCAATAAGTTCATATCTGTCTTGTACTGGGGAGACCGGGACTCAGTACTCCAGATGTGGCCTCACCTGTCCTGAGTTGACCCCAGCCTGCTGGCACCACTGTTCCTAATGCAGCCCAGGAAGCTGCTGACATTTTTTTGCCGTGACAGCACATTTCCTGGTTCATGGTCAGCATTGTTGTCCATCCGGACTCCTAGGTCCTTGTCTGCCAAGCTGCTTTTCAGTCAGTCAGTCCCAGCATGTACTGGTGCCTGGCATTACTCATCCCCAAGGGTGTGGCTTTGCATTTCCGTCTTTTGAACTTCATAATGTTACTCTCATTGATGTCTCAAACCTGTCCTGGTTCATCTCAGTGACAGCATACCAGTCTGATCTATCAGCCACTCCTCCCATTATTTGTGAACTTGTTGAAGGTGCACTCTGTCCCATCATCCAGGTCATTAATGAAGAGGCTAAAAAGGGTAGGCCCCAGTATTCTGGAGCACGCTACTAGTGACTTGCTTCCGACTTGACTTCTTGCAGCTGATCACAACCCTCTAGTTCTGGCTGTTCAGCCACTTTTCAATCCACCTTGCTGTGCACTTGACTAACCTGTACTTTGTCATCTTGTTGATGAGGATATTATGGGATACAGTAATTGTCAAAAGACTTACTAAAGTTGAGCTAAGCAACATCAGCTCCTCTCACCTTATCCACCAAACTAGTCACCTCATTGTAGATGGCTATCAGATTGGCTAAGCATAATTTCCCCATTGTAAATCCACGCTGACTTTCTTGTCCTTCATGAGTTTGGAAATGTTTTCCAGGATTATTTGTTCCGTCACCTTCCAAGGGACTGAGGTGAGCCTGACTGGCCTACGGTTCCCTGGATCTTTCTCCTTGCCCTTCTTGAAGATATGAGTGACACTTGCTCTCTTAGTCTTCAGGAACCTCTCCCATCTGCCATAACCTTTCAGACATAATCAAGAGTGACCTTGCAGTGACATAAGCCAGCTTCCTCAGCACTTGTGAGTGCAACCCATCAGGCCCTATGGACTTGTGTATATCGAGTTTGTTTAAGTGCTCCCTCACTCACCTGGTCCTCCTCTGCTGAAGGTATGTCTTCCCTCTGGTCTCAGACTTTCCCTCTGGTTTCAGAAGCCTGGGATTCCTGAAGTCCAGGCTTACCAGTAAAGACTGAGGCAAAGAAGGCATTGAGAACCTCGTCCCTTCTCAAGTCATTTGTCAACAGTCCCCCTTCCTCATTCAGCAGTGGGACCATGTTTTCCTCAGTTTTCCTTTTGCTGCTAATGTACTTGTATATGCCTTTCCTGTTGCTCTTCACATACCTCACCAGATTCAGCTCCAGGTTGGCCTTGACTTTCCTAATCCACCCCTGCTTCCACCTCTTGCACACTTTTTGTGTCTGAGTTCAGTTAGGAGCTCCTTCCTCACCTGTGCAGGCCTCCTGCAACATTTGCTTAATTTCCTACTTGTTGGGATGGATCTTTCTTGAGCTTGGGGATGGTGATCCTTGAATATCAACTAGCTCTGCTGGACCTCTCTTCTCTCCAGGGCCATACCCCAAGGATAGTGGCCCATTGTCACATCTTTGTGTTCAATGACTGCCACATCTTTACTGCATTTGAAGCTTGTGGTTATAGTTTATTGTCCCCTATTTCTGATGAAGAAATTCTATGTACAAAAAGACTGATTGATATAATGATTAGAAGATTTTAGAAGTATTTTAAAATTATCACTGTTTATTTAATATTTCTATTATTTTCCTGTCTGCACTGCCAGAAGTATTAACATGAAAATTCTCTAACACTGCTCCTTCACCTTTACACTGGCAGGCTTCTGATTTTACATATCACATTGAAGGGCCCAACTGGAGAAAGCAATAGGAAACACAAGATGTAGAGCTGTATTTGAGCTGGAACCTGACATTATCAGAGTGTGTGTCTGTTTTATGTATGATTTCTATGTCTTTCAGGAATCAGAGAGCCAAATGTTGGACTTTGACAGTAAGGGTGTGAGGTATTTCTTGAACCACAACCTCATGATTAGAAAATTTTAGAAAAAACCAAATCTACAAAACTGATCTCCCCCTTCCAAAGTCTCGCAGATCTCTGGTAGAGTGTACTTTCTATCACTTTTATTGGAGCTTGGTCAAGCTACTGTGTGTAGAGGAATTCAAATGTAGTCAAACCAGAGGGAAAAAAGAGAGAGAGCTGGATGCTGCAGACTGGGGAGAAGAGGACATGCTCTGATGAGAGGAAAGGAGTCTTGCATCCTGATCCTTGTTGCCTGACTTCATATGTTTTATATGACTTCAAGACTAAATGACTTCCAAAAACCTTCTTATAATTGGATTACAGAGCCTAGAATATAGTACAGAATGGAATATAGCCTAGAATATAATATATTCCCATAGAAAGAAGAGAGTCTAATGGTGCAGTGCAATCTAAATAGGTGAGTTAGACAAAGTCTTGAAAGAAAAATCACAACTAATTAGTGTCATGGTTACCTGGTACCTGCTGGGTTAACTCGTCTTTCATCCACTTTTGCATAAACTTTTTTTTTAAGGAGACTGTCTGGATTTCTTCATGCTACTTGGGGAAGGTGGAAAATGATAGGTAAATGTGTTTGAATGCGTGGGGAATATTTCTTCATTACAAGTCATTAGTCTCTCTAGTCTATATTGCCACCCAGCTGTGATCAAAGAAACTAAGATATTACAGGACTTGAATATTTTGCTTTGGCTTCTATTCAAGGAACAGATTACAGATTATTCTTCATTTGCAGTAGGAGAGACCATGAACAGATTACAACACGAAGGATGGAAACAGGGCATTTGTAGCATTAGTTGTCGCAGTCTGAACTTGTAAAGAAAGATAACTCCCTCAATGGATCCAGGGGCTGTGAGGATCCTTATCCTATAGGACATAGTACTTGAACATGAAGCTGTCTTTGGCTGCCTATAATAGCTCCTCTTTTTTCCCCTTTTCTTTGAAACATCTAAGCTCAAGCCCATAACTTTAGTATGCATTTACATTTTAATTTCACTAAGCCCTAAAAGCATCAAAATATCCAAGTGCTTTCTTCGCTGTGGTTTACAATGGACCAAACTGTGTATCAGTACCTCTGGTTCTGTGTTCAGCGCTGAAGTAGGACTGGAAGGAAAAAATGAACATATGTATATGATGAAATGCATACTAATCACTAAACAAATAAGAATATTGTAAAACTTGCATCCAGTTTCCAGGTTTATGAACATACAGGCTTGGAGGGTATAGAGAAAAAAATCATTACCCATATTTGATGAGTAGATAAAGTGAGGGATACAAAATAAAGACAATTATGCATCCATGTTTTACTTACATTTTATTCTTTCAGGTTTTTTAGTTTTGTTTAAGCTAAAAAGAAAAAATAAGAATTTGCTGTAGAGTTTACCACAGCTGCACAGTAAAAATTGTCTTGCCACACAGGTATGTAAGACATAGTACCTATATAAAGGTAGCCAAATTGCAGAAGGGTATTTGCTGCCTTGCTACCTGCATTATTTTGTCATGTGTTGAACCAACTATGTTCTATTATGATAAACTTAAAAAATAATAATGTCCTTGTGACATCAAATTCCATGAATACAAAGTCCAGCGTTAGTGGCTTATTTTTGCCCAGCTTCTTTCAGATCATCTGCACTCATCAATCAAGTGCTTTTTTCTGTTTGTTCTTTTAGGCTCTCCTCAGAGTTTATCTGCACCTCATGTTAAGTTTCTTGTATGGCAAGCTGATTTCCTTTTCCAAATTAACTGTTTATTGACTCTGAGATTAGTAGCTCTTGTGTTGTGATATGCCAGGATCTCCAGCACAGAAAAATGAGTCACACTGGTTCAGAATGTGTCCAATGCAATATAAGGAGTAATTCATCAAGGAGCTGCGAAGTTTGAAAGTGGATGCAAATGGTAACCATGAACTGAGTTTTTCCAGAGGAACACTGGCTCTTTTTATTTACATTTATAACAATTTCACCTGAAAAATCACTTAAGTGTTGCAGAAAATACATGCAGGTAGATTTCTAGACCACATAATTTTGAGCTTTCCTCAAGTTTAATTTCTTAAAAGCATAATATAACTTTATAATTAACAAAGGACTGAAACTAATCTTTCCGATGATCTACTTTTCAGTGTGACCATTACAGCATTGTGTCTTCAGCGGGCTGAATGCATCTGTGTAAGGACTAATCTAAAAGTACAGTGAAAGTCAGGAAAGTGGACCAAATAGAACAGTTACAGTTGCGTGAATTCAGAAGTACAACACATAGGAACCATGCTGAGTGTTTCATAGCACTTTCTGGACATGTAACATTGATGATAAAGTTATTTAACTCATACTTCTGTGAGCGGTGCACAGCAAGAGGCATTCCATTCCTTTACCGCTGCTGATAAATGAGTTGAATTATTAGGCCTGAAGACACCACAAACAGAAAGAAGTTGGCATGATTATCAAATCAATCATCTGCAGCAAGTTTTAGGACAAATAACAGTGTGGTCTTTCAAATATGCCAAAGAAAACAGCTTGCATTACAGGCACCAAGGAGACAATGAAAGGTGCATCTATACAGTGCCATTTGAGGTTTCTTTTCAGAATATTAGTTTTCAGAGTATTACTGCCCTTCAAACATTATGACCACACTCACAACTGAGAGATGAATTGTGAATGCACCAGCGGGCAGATGATAGTGGATATGAAAAGAAATGTAAATTCCTGAAAACAGTAAAGCCAGTGAAGTTCTATTACAACAGGGACTTTTAGGGATTCAAGTGCTGTTCATGCCCTTAAGGAGATCACAGTATCGAAATACTAAGCTGGTTATGAAGAAATGGGAGTGCATGGACTTCTGGTAATTAAAATCACAATATAGGGTGGAAGGATTTGACAAATGTGTTGGAAGGCTCTGTGTCTGCTTTGCTTTAAGCCCTCCTGTCTGCAGAGGAGAAAAAGGATTCACACTCCAGGATGCACAGCCTTTTCCAGACTGACCTGTTCATATTTTGGAGAAGAGAGCATCTTCTTTGTAATTACATATACAGAGTAGCTCGCCTACTTGTCACCAGAATTACATTTATTGTCTCTGTTTTCCTCTCTGTAATAAATTTTGCGTAAAATATTTCCTATTATTAGTTTGTACTTCCTCTCACTTATTTGTCATATCTGTTGTTTCCTCTTTTTTTCTTTGAGAACAGGTTCAATTATTTACTATGTGTTGCTGGAGTGCCTAACAGGATGAAGCTGAGGCACTGCAGTGATCCTGCAGTAAAGCTAATGAGTAATAATAATGCTGGTAGTAATAGAAGGGCCGGTTTATTTAACATATTTAGAAGGGAACTGGTATAGCTGACTTAGAGTCGAGTGAATGCTGCCTGACATTTTCCAGGGAGGTGTTAAGCATATTGTCTTCCTAGAAAAAGTAAGCAGATTAAGAGAAAAAAAGAACTACAGACTAGTTAGTGCCCTTGGGACAGAGAGAATATATAGCTCCTACCATGAAAAGGTACGGGAGACCAGAGTGCACAGAGATGTCAAATGGCTATTAGATATCAGAGGCTGTCACAACAATGAACTGCTCTGGGCACCTCAATATCAAAAAGAGGTTGTTAAGAATTCAGAAATGAAATAACACACACCGTTATGTGCTTAAAGTTACGCATTTTTGAAAAATATCACAGAGCTAACTCACTTCTCTTGATTGATTTGTTATATTTTCTTTTGCAAAGGAATATATGGACCCAATTTAATGATAATAATTTTCAGTTGAATACTTTTCACTGAAGCAAATTTAAGACATTTGAGATCTATTTGCTGAACTACCTTAAGCGGTCCTCTGAGAAGCAGTGCAGAGATGTCCAGGTGAGCACTCAATGAAAGTCACTGATCTAAGAATGTAATTCAATACATCTACTTTGCACATTAATTAATGTCCACAGACATAAAGCAGAGGTGGACAAAACCTTCTGCATATATTCTGCTAGGAGGACAAAAAGCTTTCAGTTGCCACCAGGGTCTGTTCGCATCTGCTGTATATCTGTTCTCATCTGCAGTTATCTGAAAGACTTAATACATAGGATGGCGCATAATGGTTCAGTGTCATCCAGAGAGGGGACAGGACATGGTGCTATCCATCATTTTGGAGAAGTAGTGGCAGTCTGGTAAAGTTCCCACTGACCAGAAAAGGGGAAACATAACTCCTATTTTTAAAAAGGGGAAGAAGAAAGACCTGGGAATTACAGGCCAGTTGGCCTCTCCTCTGTGCCCAGCAAGATCATGGAGCAGATCCTCCTGGAAACTATGCTGAGGCACAAGGAAAATGAGGAGGTGATTGGTGACAGCCAGCATGGCTTCACTAAGGGCAAATCGTGCCTGACATATTTGTTGGCCTTCGATGACGAGGTTACAGCGCTGGTGGACAAGGGAAGACCAACTGATGTCATTTACCTGGACTTGGACAAAGCATTTGACACTGTCCCGTACGACATCCCCACCTGGAGCACTGCATTCAGCTCTGGGGCCCCCAACATAAGAAGGACATGGACCTGTTGGAGAGAGTCCAGAGGAGGGCCATGAAGATGATCAGGGGCCTGGAGCAGGTCTCCAATGAAGACAAGCTGAGAGACTTGGGGTTGTTCAGCCTGGAGAAGAGAAGGCTCTAGGGAGATTTTATAGCAGCCTTCCAGTACCTGAAGGGGCCTACAGGACAGCTGGAGAGGGACTTTTTACAAGGGCATGGAGTGATAGGATGAGGGGTAACAGTTTTACACTGAAAGAGAGTAGATTTAGATTGGACATAAGGAAGACATTATTTACAATGAGGGTGGCGAGACACTGGCACAGGTTGCCCAGAGAAGCTGTGGATGCCCCCTCCCTGGAAGTGTTCAAGGCCAGGCTGGATGGGGCTTTGAGCAACCTGGTGTAGTGGAAGGTGTCCCTGCCCACGGCAGGGGGGTTGGAACCGGATGATCTTTAAGGTCCCTTCCAACCCAAACCATTCTATGATCAGCTGATCTGAAGAAACTCAGATATAGCTTATAAAGTATATCTTAAACTATCAGCAAAAATATTAACAAGTATGTCTCTTTTTGTGAAATTTTGGCTGAAGAGTTGGTGTGCACTCATTGTTAGGGTAATTGGAAATTGGAGCTGTCAAAGTGTTCAGAAACATCCCCTAAGAATCGCTCTTGAATGACAAAGAATTAGACTTTCTGAATGACAAATAGAAGTGTAATGCTTTAAAAAAAATCTTTCATTTTTTATGCTGTAATAGGTATGGATGATGTCTAGCAATAGTAATTCAGGAACCTTGTATAGTTTAAAACTGTTCAAGAGAAAAAAAAATTGAAGTCAGCTAAATGTAAACTTAGCAAAGATGGTTCGCTAGGATTCACCAAAATGAAACTGGCAGATACGTTTTCATTTCTATGAACCTATTTGAGAGCAACCTTGAAGGCTGTTTTGAGAAAATTATTTTCTACTCTGTCATTCAGAAAGCTTTGTATGTCTAGACTGATGGTGTAACATACCAGGTAGTAACTGCGCACATTAATGAAAACATTCAACGTGGTGTTTTATGTTCAATGTGGAATCTAAGGAGGAAGTCAAAGAAGTCAAACTAGCAAATCAGTGTCTCTGAAAAGGCTCTTTGTTGTAATGAGTTTTTTCCTCAACCTATAGATAATCCATTGTTATTTTTCTAAATATATCTGCAGGTGGACAGTAATTAAATAATTTTAAAGTTGTTTCTATTCCTTAATTTTAATTAAATAATCAGGTACTTCATTTAATGAAGTAATTACATTCTTGAAAGACAATATTTGCACAATGATGTTTCTGTATTGTTACCTTGTCAAATGGAGATCCATCCAATTATGGTACTGCAGAAATAATATCATTTCCACATGCAGTTTAGAAAGCAAAATATCTTGCAGCTGACCTTTTACTGCTTCCATAGAGTCTGGCTCTCCCTAGTGAGGAATTCCACTTTCAGCTTCAGTGAATTGGATGCTCTGGAAGCTTGATCTGATCAGACACTATTATGAAACACCAAATTTGTGTGTTAAAATTGAGACAAAGGGCAAATGACAACAGAAGTAGAAATGTCACACTTGATGTCACACACAATTCTGCCACAAACAAACAATCTCGATGTTATCATGGTTAGAGAGGAAGCGCAATCTAGTGAATAGAAAAGAAGAATTATGTAATGTGCTCTAATGATAGCCACTTATTTTCTGCATGATCTTGAAAAAGTGACTCAGTCTTTGTCATTCTATTTTCTTGTGGTTTGAATAGGTCACATTAACATTTTGCTACATTATTGGATTGTTGTGAGAGTAATTAAAGTTTCTCAAGAGCTTTGGTACCTCTAGATAAAAGGAGTAAATAAATGGACATAATTTTTCTAGGTTGGATTGAAAAGAGGAATTGCAATTGGCAGAAGTTAATTTGTAATTTTGGTGGTTGGCATAATGAGCCCTTTACATCAAAGTCTTGTAATGCAACTGGTTGTCTGAACCTTACGATTAAGGGTATAAATTAGGTATTAATGTGTTAAAAGGAACTGGATTTGTGTGGTTCAAAAAGAGACTTACTGATTTTTTTTTAATTGAATGGGAATGATGGGGTAATTCCTCTAGGATGTGGGAAATCCTACATTATGGATTCATTACGATAAAACGTACCCTTGAAGTGCATGGAAAAAGCAGATCTAAGTCACCACTTATTTTCCACTTCTCTGCCTTCTTAATCTTTTCACTTTCCACAAATCAAAGAAAATAGGTAATTATGTAGATTTACTCTTGAATGCCTCATTCTTTTTTTCTGTTACCAAGCATATAAAGAATATCCTCTTTACAAATCCTCTTTTTCCTTAACAAACATTCAGTGGTAGGGATTGTAAGAGACAGGGCAAAGGGCTATTATAAAACAAAGTCAAATTAGATTTACAGATATCTGTCTTAAAAGATCCTTCCTGCAGTTTAATCCTGCGACTTCTCATCTTGTCCATGACAGGAATGCAGAATGAGTTTGTCAGTTCCACTTTTTGGCAATATTTTGTATAAATGCACAAAACCACGCTCTCTTTTCTGTCATTAAGGCTAAAAAATCCTGTTTCTTTTAACTTCTTATGGCAGGCCATATTTTCTGAATCTCTTGCCATTGCTGCTGCTCTCTTTTTGAGTGATTCTGTGTCGTAGTGGAGTGTGGTTAAGGTTTAATGGTCGCTCAAAGAATCACCACCAAAGATATGAGGGAAAGGTGATTTTTAGTATGAGTTTGTAAAAAGCGAGACTTTACAGAATTCGATGGNTATTATAAAACAACGTCAAATTAGATTTACAGATATCTGTCTTAAAAGATCCTTCCTGCAGTTTAATCCTGCGACTTCTCATCTTGTCCATGACAGGAATGCAGAATGAGTTTGTCAGTTCCACTTTTTGGCAATATTTTGTATAAATGCACAAAACCACGCTCTCTTTTCTGTCATTAAGGCTAAAAAATCCTGTTTCTTTTAACTTCTTATGGCAGGCCATATTTTCTGAATCTCTTGCCATTGCTGCTGCTCTCTTTTTGAGTGATTCTGTGTCGTAGTGGAGTGTGGTTAAGGTTTAATGGTCGCTCAAAGAATCACCACCAAAGATATGAGGGAAAGGTGATTTTTAGTATGAGTTTGTAAAAA
>VZSC01001597.1:334417-358239 GCA_013398225.1 Steatornis caripensis
CCAACTCGCTGTGCTCATCCCGGGACAGAGAGGTACCGTATTACTTTATATCTTGGCTCACTGTACCAACCGGCAGGGTCGGAGAGTGCCCAAATATCCCAGCTCTTTGTTCTTGTATGGTGATGGATGATCTGATATTGCAATGCGGCTTGTTAGTAGGGGGAAGCGGGGCCTACACCACAACATTCTGCTAAACTGACTCCTTCGAGGGTACTGCCTGGGATTCCAGCCTTTTCTGAGACCAGTATGTATCTCAGGAAGGAGATAATGGGACTGCCAATAACGTAAGAAAAATAGTCTCACAAAACAAATTCTACTTTCAACCCCAAAATTACATTGATTAACATAGCTTAAGAGAGAATATAATCATATAATGATATAATGAGAATATAATAAGAACCCAAGTGATAAAAGCGTAGCATTTTTGTATCCTTAACAGTAGTTCAGCACTGCTAAATCCTAAGTTCCAATAACTATGATTTGGGATAAAAAACCTTGCAGATTTAGGATTCTTTTGTTACCTCTGAGGTTTTTGTCCCTTGCATGCTGCTTTCTCTTTAGCTCTAGAGATTAGAAACTTAATTTGACTTCCGATGAAGCCTGGAATTACTACATTATTACTGTATTCAAAGAATCTGGAACTAAAGAAAAGCACTAAATATTACAAATTTAGATTTAGAAAATTGGTAACATTAGTCATTTTCCTAAATAATATCAATCTGACAGCCAGTGATTTGTTAAATATGTCTATTTGTATATAATTGTTGGTAATCTGCAGAAACATTTTAAACTCAACTAAGAATAGCTTTCACATTTTCAGCAATGTTTTACGTGTCTTCTATTTCATTCAGAATCTTGAAACTCTAAGGTACATTTTTACAAACTTTCCCACTTGCTTTCAGGCCGCTGTGTTTCAAGTTGAAATAGCCTACTTATAAATGCAGAAAACAAAAGATAAAGCATGAAGAATGTTTATTTCTGTATGCAGATTTGCCTGCATATGCAGTTTCACACATCAGAAAGAAGTTTATAAATTCCATAGGGTAGTTTTCCAACTGTAGGAGATATAAGCCAATGAAGGATGATTGAGTTTGCTCTTTGTAGCATTTTCTATTCACTATTAACCTGTTTATGATTCTGAAAGATTTGTTCCAAAGTCTATTAAAATAAGTGGCAGAATTCCACAGGGTTCGGATCCATCCTTAAATAACTAATAATATTGATGATGTATTTTCACTTGAAAGCATAAGGTTGGCATAGTATTTTTTTGTTTCTCATATGGGCAAAGCTGTTGACTGAGAATTGCCGTTTGTCTACGCCAGCTCAATTTTAATAGAAAAATTAAATTTGTGATTTATAGCTCCTCCAAGGCACGTTTCTGTGGCTCAGCACTGACCAAAATCTGTCTTGATTTACAATCTGTGAATTCTCAGTAAAATGATGAGATTTTACATCTTTTAGAAAACGGTGATAATTTGCTAACAATTTGAAAATAATTTTGCATTTTAAATACCTTCTAGGCACTAAAGCCTTACGTTAGACCAGCAACAATTCTCATAATATATAGAGACTATAAAAAGCTCTAATCTAGGGAGCATTGTACTCTGTTGCAGATTATTTGCCACAGAGGCAATAGTAATAATTTCACAGATGCTTGTTTTCAATATACAGAATGCAAAAGCACATTTGAAATCAGTGGTATTAGATGTCTATTGGCCTTTTTCAAAATCCTGTTAAGTACCCTAGCTGCAATTTTGCAGGTCTAAAACCCCCCAAAATCTTGCAGCATGGCATCAAACAAATATAAGAACACCAGTGAGCTGTGAGATGTCTGCTGAGATGTACAGTAACATCTGTTAGTGCAAGGTGTCTAGTTCACAGCTTGCTGAAAAAGCAAATTCTACGTCAGTGAAAAATAGTTTTGAGAACTGGGACAAGAAATTTTAATGGAGCCAAAATTCCTCAATATTTAGCTGCAAATACACTCCAAGGATCTAGGGGGCTCCTGTTTCACAATATCCTGCTTGGTGGCCTGTGAAAGCCTGAGAGTTTTGGAGTTGGAGGTCCAACAGGCTTTCTTGTTTGGGACAGGATGAAGCTCTTAAGACCTTGAATGTAGAGGTAACTACTCTAGTGCATGCTCTTTCACTAGTCACTCAGTAATTTTCTGAAGAAACAGTGAATTTAGCTGTTATCACAGAACTTGAAAGTGGAGGAATCTGAAGGTTTTTTGGGTCTCTTGGTGGCTGTTGAGGAAGCAGGCAAGCTGGCATGAAACCAGGTGAGTAACATTCAAAAAAGTAATGTGAACAAGAGACTCCAGTACAACAATTTGTTACACAATATTTCTGACCATATGAGGTGTCATTTGCAGATTCTTGGTATGAATGAAAAGCACAATCAAAAATAGTCTGCCTGTACTGATGTATATGATTATTAGGCACTAGAAATTCAGTTGCTCCAATTTGGTCATGAAAGAGAAGAAAGACTACACAGAAACGCATCCCTGGTCCATCTCATCTTGCTGTCTAATGTGTTATACTTCTGTGATAATGAAGAAAACCATGTTCTGCTGCTCTCCAAGCATACAGTGTGATAATTATGAAAGCTGAAATGGAAGAATAGGAAAAAACAAGACTCTCCCAAGAAAATTTCTTCAAGGTGTTTGGTAATGTTTCAAGATACTTGAATTATTTCCATGGTGTTCAAACAGTCTGTAATTTTAATTATTTGCAGTTATGTTTAAAACTTTGAAAAGACCAAACATCAATAAGAATTTCTTGGTTATATATGCTAGTACAATCAACTGGTAGATGGAAGCTAGGGCAAGGAGCTTGTGAAAAAATTTAGGGCACTTAGATGAATTAGTAATTTAATCTGAGCAAGCCATGCTAATTCCTAACCTTAATGTTTTGAAAAACCTTGTTGTTGATCTTCTTTTATGTGATCAAATTTTGGCACATACTACAAAATATGTCTTCTGCATTTATTTAAGAGGTAGTTACCTTTGACATCTATTTTTAAGATGGGAGGAATTGCCTTTCGTTGTCTATAGGGCCACAAGAGACACACATGTTTATATTAGATTGGTAAGGTTAGGTGAAATTAATCCTCTCTTTAAGAAAGAGGTCTTTGAAAACAAGATTGCAGTCATTTTGTATTCAGCAAGTTATGGATATATTTCATTACCAGTTCTTGAACAAGTAGTAGGTCTGTTTACTCTCTAAGCTGTGTATATATACATACACAATCAATTCCTTTAGAATAACCTCTAAATTGAGTTGCAAGCAACGAAGTGTTAGGTAAGTTATTTTCTTGTTTGTACTCTAAAGCTGATCTTCATTTTTCCTGTGTGAACAAATGTTTTAAATGAACATCATGTCATGATAAGTTAAACCAGCAGATGTTAAGCATTGCCCCAATTATAAAAGACACATGCAGATGTTGGTGAGTAACGAGTTTCTTGGTGTGTTTCTCAAAAGAACTGTCCATCAGAGAGCTTTGATATTGTCAGGAAATAATCTCTGAAGTTTATGACACTGCTACGTTTCCATCTGTCCCCAAAAGTGATGGTAGCACGTGTGTCTATGCATGTGCTATTTGTAACAAGCTGAAGTTTAGAAACATAAATCATTCTGTTGCCGCAGTAATGACAGATGCAGGATAACAGATGCAGTCTCCAATATACTAAGAGAATGCCATGATTTATTTGTGTTAAAGTGGTTGGGGGTTAGCAATCTGCTTGAAACTAGATAACCATATGGTGCATGGCTGCTGGATGAGAATATTTGCCTGTAATAATGCAGTATATTAAAATGCAAGCTCCAATATTTAGCCTTGGAAACTGTCTCTTGACACCTGTGTCAGCTCCTTGAGATGCCTGAAGACCACATTGAGCGAACTGAAGGTCAGAATGTTACTAATCTTGTGACAGCAAGCTTGGCAATTGGGTGCAAGTGTCCAATAGAGTGAAGTGTGTAAACATGCAAACTTTCCCACTGGCCTCTAAGTTAGACACGTACCTATCAACCTAACTGAATGAGGATCTACAGAAAGAAGTTTTCCGACGAAGCATTAATTGTATCTCCTAGTTGTTAGTAAAGACAATGATACTGAACATACGGGAAAAGGCAGGACAACTCCACAATTAAGAATATAGAAATAAAAATACCAGAACTGAGGTGCGCACAAAAATGTCAGAGAGATTGATGAGTTCAAGTCAGGGAGAGTATGTCATCTCCATTACAGATTTCTCTGTAAACAGACCTGAGAATACATGAAGCAATTGGTCTAATAGCAGTTCTTCCAACACAGATCTCAAGTCAGCGAAAGCATGAAAATGCAGTGGTGTTATTTAAGGATGGTTAAAAGTGCTATTTATGTAACTACAGGCCCATTATGCTGATCGCAAAGGTCTGAGAATTTTAAGAACAGGTTGTCAGGGAACAGCCAGGGCTGGTGGTTCCCAGGGGAGCTGGAAGGGGTGGGTGAAGGCCTCAGGCAAGGCTGGTCAGGGCAATTAAGACCTGTTAGTGTCCTCAGGGCTCTGACACATATTTTGATGGGAAAAGGACCTGAACACAATGAAAAGATGGAGAAGAAGATAAATTGCAGCTTAGTTTTACTGAATGTGAATCACACGCGAATAGCCTGACATCCTTCTTTACCAACTCATTTTCTAGGCAAAAGAAATGCCGTCTATGTCATCTGTCTGGCCTACCATGCCATATGGGAATTTGAAGAAGTTGTAAATTAGTGGAAGAAATTTCAGGTGAATAAGGAATTACTTAAGAGGAGAGACAGCAGTAGGTGTTTCTGAAGGGGAATGTACTGTGTAGAGGGAAGTCAGGAGTTCCTCAAGGAGTAGTCTAGTGACTGATTTCTTAAATATTTTCACGTCATTTTAGGATTAAATGTGGAAACATGCTGACAAAGCCTGCTTACAACACTGTGTTATGAGAAGTGATCAGTATAGAAGAGATTCAGGATATCGCACAAGAAATAAATAGGTAATCTTTAGATTCAAAGTACTGGAAATAGAAAAAACCTTCAACTGCATAAAATGTCAAATCATTAATTTAAGGAATAATAGAAAGAATTTCCGCAGTCACCTGAGAAGACATCTCCTGAAAACTAAGAAGGATTTCAGCAGACTACTTTTTCACCAAGAGATTGTGAGCAACCAAAGAAATGCAACTACAAAAATGTGCGTGTAATTATAGGACATTGCATTTACTATACACTTAGTAGATAAAGTACCAGATAAAGATGCCATTGTGCAGAGTAGTGTCCTAACAGCTGGATGGACTGCTCTTCAATGAATCTATCTCTCTACCTCTCAACTATAGCAGGAAATTAGATGTCTGAATTAGACTCCTACTTTCTAGATGGGTAAAATGGGTGATATGTCACACTCCTAATAATTAGCTGGAAATCAGGAATGTTTCGTTTGCACCAACTGTATAAAAGAACAGTAGCAGAACCTGACCAGGCACCCCTCCACACATCTTCCAGCAGCTTCCCTCCTCTGCTATCACCAAGCTCCTAGATTTGGTGATATAAAATAATCTGACCTCACAATGGTCTAATTTTAGGGCTTACTTGTTCATAAAGATTCAATCGTCAACAAGATGGACATAACAAAAGACGCCCATACTTATCNCTCTGCTATCACTAAGCTCCTAGATTTGGTGATATAAAATAATCTGACCTCACAATGGTCTAATTTTAGGGCTTACTTGTTCATAAAGATTCAATCGTCAACAAGCTGGACATAACAAAAGACGCCCATACTTATCTAAATCCCATCTCATCTCTAGAGTCAAAGTACTTTGCAGCAACATGAGAACCTGGTATCAATGCTCTCTTCACCACACATAAAGAAACTAAAGCACAGAGCTGGAATCACTTGCCAAAAAACACAAAAAAGGGAGACATGCAGACAGGGATAGGCCACAGCAGTTTTGAGTCTTAGGACACTGCCTTGTCTTCCTCCCATGATAACGCTGTCTCCCACAATGGCCTTGGTAAAGTATAGCAGTATCTTGAGGTGATATTAAAAATGCTGAGATTGCAGCTTTACAAGTATACACGATAAAGTCTTCCACCCCATTTTTCATCATCAGAAGATGCTATAAGGAATTATTCTGAAACCTTATGCTTAAGGGGTTATATGTAATAAAACAGTTTGCAGAGTTGACCAGTAGCGCTCCTGCCACAGTAACTACCCAATAGGTGTTCTTCCAGGCTGTTAGATGAATGCAAGAGAGGCAGAGAAGACAGAAAGAAGAAGTGTTTGGCTCAGAGAGAGATACAGCGTTTTGTGGACAAGAGTTTTTAAATGCAAAAAGAACAGACAAGAAGAAGCAAGACCTCTAGGCTCATTAGGCATTAATTCACAGGAAATCGTTACAAACCTAAAAGTGGAAACCCTAGGCGCCAGCAATAAATCACTGAAGTGGCTGATTACCCAGCTGTTTTATCCAACAACATCCACAAAGAGGTTTTACAGAGTGTGTCTAGATATGACTGATGATATAAAGAATTGAGGGACATCAGCTCTAGTGGGAATGGATATTTTCATGAAAAGACTAAAAAAAAATACAAATTTAAGAAAAGAGAAAAGGGAAAGGGAAAAGAAAATGGAGAAGGAAAAAGGGAAAGGAAAAGGTAAATGATATGAGAAAGGAAAAAGGGGAAGGGAAAGAGAAAAGGAAATTTTCCACAGCAGCTAGCCAGGAGTTGAAGCAGTGGTTGTGGTGGTGGTGGTGGCTGGCACTCCCAGCGAGTCATCCTCACCATTGCAGCTGGTGATCCCCGCAAATATTCTTCCTGCAGTAACTATATGCAGTAACTGTATAACCACCTGCAGTAACCTTCCTGCAGTAACTATAACCACCTCTTTATTAGTCACTCTTCCTCATTACGCTAATCATACTGCTCAGAGCATGTTTTGATTGCACACATGCTGCCCATGCTAACTGGCTCCTTAGCTTTTTGCCAGTGTGTTACTGGGCAATGCTCGTTGGCTACCTAAAACGCTGCTATCTCCTATTTGCAGCTACTAGGCACCACATGTTCCCTAACAGTGTTACACTAAAACCCACAAAACCAAGAGTGAAGAGGAAGAGAAAGCCAGAAGTGGTGGTTCATGCAGTGGTGGTGATTGCTTCTCATGAGAAATCCAACGCAACAGCCATGACTGGTGTCCAAAACTGGGAGTGCAAAGCTGGGAGGATGACAGCGCTTCAGAAAGAGGGGTACAAAACTCTGCCCCAACATCCTTGGGCTATGACGGTGCACAGCTGCACAGAATAGCGACTGGCAGACCACAGTGTTGTAAGGGAAAAGCAGAAGAAGGGCAAATGGAAAGCCCTTGGCATTGCAAAAGTTGCAGACTCCTTAGATCAGGGATGCAGCAAAGCAATAAACTCCCTCTGACCCTCCAGGGAAGCAGCTGATTTTTGAAGTCAGGGAGACCTGGGGTTCTTTCCCTAATGCTGATGCCTGAGCACCCAGAGCAGACTTGCCAACAATCTCCCCTCTTTCCGCCTGCCACCCTTCCCATCCGTCTTGGCTTTTGGAAAATCATTCCTTCTCCTACATCCTCCCTAAGAGGCACTTACCTTTTGCTCCCTACCTTGTGGAAAATCTTTTCATGTTAGTATGTGCTGAAAACTTTTTCATTAAGGAATTGTTTCATTTGAAGATGCCCTTGCCTTCTTCTGTGTCTTGTGATGGGAATGAAACCAGGACTCACGTTCTGCAGTCACGGTTGCTGTTTATGTCCTGAGAGAGCTGTGAGAGCTACAGGATTTATGTGAAAACCATAGTTTGGAAAGAAGGATTTGGTAAAAATAAAGAACCAGGGCCTATTCATATTTATCACGTGCTGGTAGCATCATAGCTGCAATTCTGTGCACAAATCCCAAGTTCACAGCTTCCAAGTAGGTCATCCAGAGGGTAGCAACAACTCACAAAGCCTCTGGCATATGATTGCAAACTCTTTTAAGATGTGCAAGTGGGCTGATAGAGAAGAACATTGTCCTTTTAATACTTCAGGAAACATAAAGAAGATCATGGCACGAATGACAAGCAGTTGGCTTTGCACAAGTGTTGTCTGGTATTCGTAGGTCCACAGAGTTTAGGGCCAGAAAGAAGTCTTAAGTCATTTTTATTGACTCACTGCCTGTTAGAGGTTAATACGTTTCACCCAGAGAAGTGAGCAATTTCTTCTTTCAGGCTGCAACGAATGCCATTGAAATACCTTTGCCCACTGTAGTTTCAGGTGCTGCTAAAGCTATTTTTCTTGCACCGAGTTTCTCGGAGATCCTTCTGTTTGTATTTCCTACAGGATACTAAAAGCAATAGTGAAATATGTTTGACTTTTGGATCCTTTGGCCAGCTGGCCTTTTTTTTAGCTCTCACAAATGTTCCATCTTTTCTTGTTAGGACAATTTTTTAAATACAAATTTCTCCCATTGCACTAACACAGTGTTCATTAGATTTCCATTATTGTTTTTAATTAGACCACAGAAATGTGTTACGGGCTCTGACTTCACATACCGTGGGATTCTACATAATGTTTGAATCTCAGTGGCATGCCGTTAGCCATCATCATTTTGGCTTGGATTAATTGTGGTCACCTTCAGGGACAGAATATAAAAGTGATCATCAAATATTCTTCTGTTTCCTGTCAAGCTGAATAATGAGGGACTCCTTTGCTGTCCATTTATTTTACAGTTACTGCTGACCCCAAATGGCTTTTTCATTGCTGCATAGCAATGCACAAAGTGGCTGGCTTTGGAAAGAGTCCAGTTTCCCTGAAATAATGATGGGCAGCAGAGAATTAGCATTCACTGTCTTTTCTCCTAAGTCATCTTTTCTTTCAATGTCTCTGCTAATGACTGTTGTCTTCTTGTGTTCCTGTGCCATGTGAACTTGGATTTTTTTCTGTCTCGCAGTGTTCTCACAATCATCGCATTAATAAGAGTACTTACCGTTATTGTAAGGACATTTTTCAGGATGCAACTTACTTTGTCTCCTAGGAGAACACAAACTCCTTTATACACCTATATGCACCTTTGTTATACAAGAATTTTGATATTAGTTATTAGTTACTGTGAACAGGAAAATGACTAAAACAAGCACGATTCAAGTTAGGGCACTATGGCCTGGGTGGGGGTAAAACTAAATGGGCAAAACCTGGTTGCATGACTGGGCTTGAAGGGTCACGTTTAATGAGTCACACTGTACCTTGGAGGCCATTAACAAGTGGGATGGCACATGTGTCTGTCCTGGGACCTGCCCCATTCAGCATCTTTACCAACAATCTGGACAAGGTGACAGAGTGTGCTCTCTTATCAAATTTGCAGAAGGCACCAAACTGGGGGGAAATGGCAAAGGAAAACATTTTTAAAGAGAAATATGGTGCAGGAGAACATAATTTAAGTTCTTTTGAAACTCAAATACTCTCAATGAGACAGACTTGGGCAAAGGGAAACTTACAATGAGAGAGGTAGGGGTGTGTGCGTGTGTGCACACATGCATGCACATGTGCATGTGTTTCTGTTTGTATGTGTACGTATACATAGGAGAAAGACTGAGACGGATTCATCAGCCCTACCATTGTACTTGTGAGCTACCTGGTGCACAAAGCTACAATGAAGCAACGAGTAATTTCAATGCCTGTTACTCTTACTGAGATTCAAATCTGTGAAGTATTTGATAGTACCTTAAAAAAAAGTACCTCAAAAAAGTGCATCTTACCATATGCAAAGATCTACTGCATATTTTAGATCAATTAGAGAAGTGAATCCTCTATCATTTAGTGATCTGAGCTCTCTCTGATGTGTGTTACCCGGTCAGAAGTAAATGAATGTTATTAACAAGAATGTTATTAGCAAGACTAGCACTAAAAAATGAAACATCGCACAATCCTACGTCAGAAGTCTTGTCCAGCTGCGTTATTACATAGTTTTTAATTATCACATGCATTATCAAATACTTTTTCTTTCTCTGCAGGACCTCTTTCATCATCAGCTTTTCCCCCATTCAGTGAATGACCTCCATTCCTTGTTGTTGCAAATCCTTAAAGGTCTGCTCTGAAAACGAAAATTATTAATTTCCTTTCGAGATTTTCCATGTGGCTTTTTATATTGCTTCATTTCTTCCAGTCATTTCAGAATATCCAGGCACGTGCTTACTGTCACAAAATTCTTTAGGATGGAGGGGAGGTTTCTCATTTTACAGAATGAGAATTGAGGAACAGAGATGAAACAAGGGACCTTCACTTGGTGAAACAAGGGGCCTGGGTGGGACTTCCTGAACACTCACCTTGAAGTCACTCCTGCATCAGTACGACCCTCTGCTTCAGGGTAAAGCACTAGGATTGGCTCCCAGTTGCTGCTCCAACACCTGACTTACTTTAGACGTCTTCTTTATGATGAAAGCAAATTCCAGCCTTACTAGGGGATGTCCAGCCTAAGTGACTAGCACTGCATGGGCATGCTAGGGTAGAGGCAAGGGTAGGCTACTGCAGCTGGGCTTCTTTCATCTTGAGCCCACCCTTCCTCTTGGCTGTCCCCTTCCCTACTAACAGTGGCCACCTCTCTCCTTTCTCCACACCCACCTGCCTCTCACTATTCCTCTAACAGCAACATCTTTCTGTTGCATAAATGCTTACAGCTGCATGTCATTCTCCAGTGTTTTTCTCCACCCTGATTTTTCTTCCTAATTTTCCCTCCCTTCATACAGTAGCATGCGCTGAGTTGAAGAACTATGCCCGAGTACTTCAGCAGTGTGTTTTGTGTCTCATTGGGCACATTTCCAAGTGTTTTGTAGCTGTAATTGAGGCCACAAATTTAAGTGAGCTTGGTAGCTCTCAATATGACACTTCAGGCCCTGATTAATATTTAATTAAGACAGTCCTTAAGCAATGAGTCATCGCATAATGGTTTTTTTGCAACCTTAGCCTGCTTTTTGATGTGTGATTCATGTAATCTTTTGTGAACTCCATCACCCCCTTTACCATTATGGACAATAAACTACAGTAACAAAATCAGCAGCGGTTGACGGAGTAAATAATGTTTTGACAATATTGAATATTTGCAGTTTTTAATGCAGTTGGGAATCAGAAGAAGGTACCTCTTTACCTCTGCAAGCTTCTAGCAATTGATCCATGAACCAAGGCTTGAGAACCTCTTTCACTTTTATACTTACTATAGCATTATTATCTTCTTCTTTGGGAAGACGGTTAATATGCTTCTGAAAGTGGCAAAAACAATCACTATTTTGAGTAATAATTTATGAAAAAGCTGTTATAGGTGTTACAAAACCAGGGATTTCCCCTCCTTAGCCTGACTCTTCTGGCAGTGCTCCACGCACTGGCTCTTCGACTCCACTGACAGTGATTTCTACATGGTGCTTATGTATCACAGAGCAGAATTTCAAGTACTTTTTCAAGGCGACGTACTCAAGTGAGAACCCAAGTAAAGGACTGAGGCTTCAACAGAAGTGTACTCAGTTTCATTTTCTCTCTGCTCATTTTAGGAGGGAAAGCAGAATAATGCTGTGAGCCCATTCTGTAAAGGATACAATGAAATCAACTTTGAGTGGGGAGAGCTGGGTTTGAGGAGCAGCTCCAACCCCATGCTGTGCTAAACGTTTATACAGAGTGAAGGAAAATATAAAGAATTGGTGTTTGATGGGCTTATTGAGTTAATGTCTAAATGAAGTTATCTTGTTTTTTCCCCTCACCTTTTGCTTTAAGATCTTATCAGGTTGCCTTCTGCTTATTTGTTGACACTGCTGTTTTCGACAGATCTGAACCCCTACATAAGACAAGAAGATTTAAAGTATACCAGTATGGTACAGTAAACAGTTTGATAGGACAAGCTATCATAAGCTTACCAATAGGGAAATAAACCAGATAATATCTGGGTTGTTAAAGCCTCCCAGAAGGGCAGCTGCTCACTTTTCAGTAGGAACTCAGAAGAGCATTGCAGACATCAAATGTGACATTTTTAATAGAGTTTGTACGATTGAAATACAGCTGTGCTCAACAGGCAGAGCAGCCAAGCTTAGTTCTTTCATTAATTCGGTTTCATTGTATTATTTGCACTGACGTGCTTCGGGACAGATGGGTGGGTCAGATCAAAGGTCTGTCTAGCCCAGTATCCTTCCTCAGAAAGTTTCCTGAAGTACATCTGCGGGGAGCGGAGAAAGCACACGACAATCATTCGCCAAAGTATCCTTCTAGCCTCCAACAGTTTGCAGCTTGGGGATTTCCTGAGCCAGAGGTGATGTCTATTTTTAGTCATCCTCTGAGGTTTCTTTTCTATAAATTTATCCCACTAACCTATGTAAACTTTTCATTTCCATAACATTCTATACAAAGGAATTCTACAGTGAAACTATACTTTTTTTGACCTGCTATCCACTACCTACATTTGATATTTCTTAGCTTTTGTATTGGGAGAATCAGGTAAGAACTGAATCCTGTTCACTGTCTCCATTTTACTCATCATTTTGCTGTTCCTGCTATCAACTACCTTTTTTCCCAGGATGAAGAGTAAGATGAGGCAGATCTAGTAGGCAGATATGGACTATTTTCTTTCCTGAGGACTAGTAACTTTGCCAAAACCAGACATTTCAGTTAAGAAACTTAAGACTACAAAAGAGGAGGATAAATTGTGAAAATGTCAAAACATTTCATTTTGACATTTTCAGAATGAAGTATTCTGTATTGCTGAAATGTTTGTTTTGACATTATCTATCTGAAACCTACAAAGTTCTGAATTCTTAAATGGCATCTAAAAAAGACCTCTTTTGTAAACACAAAAGCGGAGTGCCAGGCCTACAAAAAGACCAAATAATGAAAAAGATAACAAAAATAAACACTTCATTTAGGACTGAATAAGAGATTTCCACTTAAACCAAAACTATTCATCCCAGTTAACTGTGTAGAAACATTTGAATAGCAATGTTGTTATATTTCGATTCAGACCAAATTGCTGCTGTGATTTTTCAGTACGGCTGTGGAACAGAGACATCTGTTGTGTTCCCATCCCTATTTACAGGGCTCTGAGTGGCTTCTCCTTTCCCAGGATTTTTGGTCCTTATTTTCAATTGCTGTTCTTTTACTTGGTCATACACATTTGTGCAATGGAAGGCAAGTACATGTTGATTTGATACTACTAATGCAGAAAGATCTGACAAGACTTTGGCTTGTTTAACCTTCCAAACCAAAGGTTAGCAAGAAATATAGCTGCTCCATATAAATGCATCAGGACAGACATGCCAGAGGAAGGAGTAAATACTGACTGAGTGAAGATGATTTAAAGTGAGAGGCAAAATTGACAAAAAATCCCAAACCACCTCAAGTGAAATAATTTAGCTAAGAAATTATAAAATTTTTAACTATCTGAGAAGCAAATTTATGGAGGCTAAAGGGGATGGTAAAGAGTATGTTTAGGATGGATCCTGATTAGTTTATGAAAGACTTACATGATATAGTAGCCTGGGATAAAAAACAGACATTTGTGACTGTTTTGTGCCTACAGACACTTTACAGAAGTACAAGGGTTCGGTTCTCTCAGTGCTGAATATTTGCTACAAATGCAGCATTAAATATGTCAAAGGATCCATACATCATATAAATACTGGCATGGATGTATATTTTGCTGAAATGTATCTGTATGCTGGGCTGAATCCTTGATCATTGAATCCTGGGTAAACATGAACCAGAAAAGGTGATATGTAGTCTCATCCCTAAAAAAGTACGCTTCGCAATATAAATTGTCTATACTAAACTGAAAATAAACTACCTCTCAGTGGGCAACATTATTCCTAAACTTTTGGAATCGTAGTTTGGTCTGCAGATGTGGTTTCCATAAACTGACTGAAAAGAAACCCCCCAGAAGCTGCCTGTACCTCCCAGCAAAAACCTGCTGTCGGAGAGATGGGCTGTCCCCCAGAATTACCATTGTGAGAGATAACAGCTGAACAATGATTTTACGTTTTAGGGTGCTTGGATGGTCACTGTCAGTGATGGTGTGATTTGTGCTGGAGTGCTGGCCACCCTTGTGCCTGATGTCAAAGGGAAATGGGGTCGCTCCTGTGTGAGAAGCAGTTAAATGCCTTCTGTTGCTGCTCTCCATGCACTCATCTGATGATGTCTAGAAAATATTTCTACACCATTTTCAGTCTTTGAAAACATGTGTCACCCTCAGTAGTGGCTATATGCAATACATACCAGCACCAAAAGTCTACAAGGCAGAAATTATTTTACTATGTTTGTTTTTAGCATATTTTCTAATTCGCATTTGTGGAGTGAATGTAACTCAAAATGTTGTAGCACACAGAAGCCAGCCAGTAAGTCTCTATCTGCTGTGAATGGTACAGAGAACTCTCTCTCTGCACCAAAAAGGTGATGTAAGAATGTCGTGCTTTAATTCCAGCTGACAACTCAGCCACACACAGCTGCTCATTTACTTTCCTCACAGTGGGATGGGGGAGAGAATGGGAAGGGTAAAAGTGAGAAAACCCATGGGTTGAGATAAAGACAGTTTGACAGGTAAAGCAAAAGCCATGCATGCAAGCAAAGCAAACCAAGGCATTCATTCACCACTTCCCAGCAGCAGGCAGGTGTTCAACCATCCCCAGGAAAGCAGGGCTCCATCATGCATAATGGTTACTTGGGAAGACAAACGCCATCACTGCAAACGTCCCCTCCTTCCTCCTTCCCCCCACTTTATATGCTGAGCATGACGCCGTATGGTGTGGGATATCCCTGTGGTCAGCTGGGGTCAGCTGTCCCAGCCGTGTCCCCTCCCAGCTCCTTGTGCACCCCCAGCCTCTGCGCTGGTGGGGTGGGGTGAGGAGCAGAAAAGGCCTGGGCTCTGTGTAAGCCCTGCTCAGCAGTAACAAAACCATCTCTGGGTTATCAACACTGTTTCCAGCACAAATCCAAAACACAGCCCCATACCGGATACTCTGAAGAAAATTATCTCTATCCCAGCCAACCCCAGCACAACAAGAAATGCATGTACCCAGAGGGAGAGGAAGCAAAGGGGAGCAAATCATAGTGGTGGTCTGAGAGCCTGCGCACACTTGGCTGCAGAGCAGCTCAGCTGCAACAGCGGCAATGGGAAGGCATCATGGAGACCAGCCTAGGGTTGTGCTGTTTTCTCAGGTTGGTGAGAAATGTGGACTTAACTCCTGACAGACTTAGACCTTCCCATTGCTGTGGGCTGGCCTCGCTGACCCTGGGCTGTGGCTAACCAGAATCCCCATGCACGTCCTTGCTCTGCTCTTCTGGCTGGGTGCTGTGAGACATCGCCATGTCGGGAAGGGCACTGCCCTGTCCACTGCCATCACCCTTGGTGCCTGGCTCAGCCTGACCGTCCGGAGGGACATCTCAATCTACAGGTGATTTTAGATATATGTACATGTGTAAGGAGTGATCTTGCTGACTCACACTTCTATGAGGACGAGGGATGCTCATTTCTCACAAGGAACGGACTTGCACAACTGCTCACCGGTTGCCCTGAGACACAGTGCTCAGCGCAGCATTCTGGAGGAGCGGGCCTTGCCAGCGATGACTAAAGGACGGCTGCCAGCTGTGCTTTGCTGTGGGTTGTGCATCCCCGGGGCCTCTGGGCGACACCTGAGGCGTTAACACACCAGCACCCCCGGGGCTGTGCCATGGGGTCCTTCGTGTTCGTGCTGGTTTCCGCTTGATGGCAGCAGAGCCCACAGCAACGGGGCGCGCGCAGTCTGTGAGCCCTTTTCTGTTTGTTATCGATGGGAGAATGGAAGGGAATGAGCACTTACAGCAAAAAGCTGGCTTTTAAGAAGAATTTTCAGTATACTTTATGTATGGGCACTGGAGCCCTCCTGCCTTTTTCCCAAACTGAGGGGCACGAATACAGTGTCTTCTGCAAGAGGGGAAATCTCCACCACAGAAACCACGTATGAGACCAGGTTTACTCTTAACTCAAGTCCATGTTCTTAAAAAAATTAAATGGCATGGGGAAATATTTCAGATTTCATGTTTGTTTTGCCTGTTTTCAGTACAAGTAGTCCTGAATTTCTGGGTGCTATGGTAAATAGAAAGCAGCCGGTAGTTTATAATTTCTGAGACTGAGTGAGTTTTCGGTGTCAGTTTTACTGTTGTTTTCTGTGTCCTCAGAAGAAGCTAAGAGAGAACAGTTTCAGAGAATAAACAGAGAAGCACAGGAAGGACATATAGTTACAGAAAGAGTATTTTCTGCAAGATAATCAGCTGCTCTGTAGGCAAGTCAGTGTTTTAATTAGGTCTATATTTGCAGGTGTTATCCTAAGAGCCCAATCAGCTTTCAGGGAAAGCATTATTTCGTGTAAACCAGAGGAGCTTGAACTTTTCTCAGGTCTATCTCCAGCTAAGGACCCACATGCCACCTGGCAGCTGCATCATTTGCTGTGGTGTTGGTTGAACTCTTCTGGCATATTGCAAGGTCTGGGTCAAAGGTTACTCTTCTCAATTTTGTTTTTGATCCAAGGTTATGTTAGCAGAAATGGTATAAATATTTTTCAAGTCACATCAGACACCAGTATAAAAATGAGACTTAAACATTATTCTCATCTTCTTGGAAATGATTGCCATTGCTAATTAATTGCTCTCCATTTTCCTGCCAGGATAAATAATAGTTTTTAAAAAGGCTGACTTATTCCTCATTGTGAAGATACGCACTCTGTAAACTGAAGGATAGAGCCAAAATATCAGCTACATTGGATGTCTCTGTTTCATGGATTCTGGTGGAATCACAGCTGGCATGTTCAACCTGGTACTTGGAAAGCAGGGCAGAAAAGTTCTGATGGGGAAAATCAGAAGTTCCCAGAAAGCCCATCTACTGCTTTCCCTGACAAGTGGATTTTTGAAAATACTTGCTCTTTGTGAAGCTAGATACGATATGCCACTCCGCCATCTTGTGTCCCTTCAAAAGCACATAAGCCCTAGAAAAACAAAGCCATAATAAAAAGGTATTTCTTACAAGAATAAAAGGTAATCAGATAGGTATATAATTCCTTGTCCAGTCTTACCTCTATGTATTGCAGGTCTTTGGATTGGAAATCTGGAGTTTCACGTACTGCAGGGGCCATAGAAGGAGTTAGCAGGAATAGTGATATTCAGGACTGTGAGTTACTTTCTTTCAGGTTCTTCATCTGTTTCTCATGAGAAAGGCTCAGGGAAATGAAGTAAAACCATATAGATTGAACATCTCACTCCATCTTATCCTTTTCCTGGTTTCTTTCTGCTTCAAGTTCTCCACAGGACGAACTCCATGAAGGCTTCAAGAGCTTATGGGATGTGGGGTGGGACAGTGCTCAAGGGAGCTGCCAGAGGCACTGGACTGAGGCACAGAGAACGATGCTCACTTTCTTTCTCCGAAGCTTTTTAAAATTACTGCTTCCAAGGATGTTTCCCTACTTTTTTTTTTTTTTTTAATTTGCTGAAGCATGTATTTGTGGTTTAGTAACTTCTGCACTCTGCAGGTATCTGTTGGCACTAGTCACGTTAACTCTGAATTGCTTGTTCACTGCTTTGAGACCATTATGAATAGTGGTGTCTGTGTGAGAAAATCTGGGTTTTGGCCTACAGTTATTCATTCTATGACTGCAGTGCATGACACATCTTCAAAATTCCACGAATCATGATTTATTTTAGTCTTTGGAGAATGTGGGAAATGCGTAACAAGCCTCTGGCAACTATCACAGCCAGGAATGTCAGTGTTGTAAACTGGCCTAGGTCTTCAGATTCTGTCCATGGATGGTTTATTAAAGGATTAATACATTATTAATGGTTACAAATGTATTACAGTTGTAAATCAAGCACAGGCACATCAAAAGTGTTTATAACCTATGGCCACAGACAAGCTATTCACCTACTGAAGTCACAAAAATTCCACATTGGCTGAAATAACCCTTTATTAGGACATTTATTACACATGCAGTAATGTAATTGCAGCCTTCCTTGGCAGGCAACTTTGATCCAGATTTAGTTTTTAAAGTCTGAACTTTCTTGGTAAAAATCTCTGTGAAACTTCTCATGAAGCAACATTCAGTGTGAGTACTAGATTGCAAAATGCGGTGTTCATCAGCTGTGTTGGTTGTACAGCAACTGAGTTTTCTAACAAACACACAACACTACTGCCAGTGAGACAAAATCAGATCTAAAGGAAAGTTGGTGGCATATTCCAAAGGGTAACAACTGGAAAAGGCATTTTTTTTCTCCTTTGCTCTGTTGTCCAGAATAGTTTGCTATGTATAAAAAATTATTTAATGCTGCTGTCTGTCTTAAAATGTTCCTCTCAGCTGACTACTTATTGTTTCTTGGTGTATATCAATCTATTGTTGCAAGTTTAATTATCCATTAAGGCATTTAGAGTTTTTCATAGGTATAATTTGATTGTTACTCAAATCAAAAGAACGATATAATAAAACTGTCCTTTGTCAGTATAGTCTGATTAAAAGACATAATTATTTCTCCTTATATACTATTGTAATCTTTAATTTAATTAGTTGCTTCCATATCTTCATTTAGGCATCTATATGATATCTGATATTATTTCTAGGGTAACAACCAGTGGCATGGACAGATTTCAATTATTCTTACAAAGATTTGAAACTGTGAAATGAATTGGAAAGTGATCTGCAAAGGCGTTCAGGTGAGATGCTACTTTTCTAATAGATAAAGAGATCTAATATTGAAACACTCCTAAACAGTCAGCTTTTTTCCACATTAAATGCTCAGGTCTTTTGAACCCTGTAGAGTTCAAACCCTGTTCTTTAAGGTTTTGGTATTTGTGAAAATATATCAAGAGATCTGGAGAGGTTTTTTCAAAATTCAGCAGAGAAATAAAGAAGTTCAGGAACCCTGAAAGGCTTTTCTGGATTAGTGGGTCCAGGTTCTCATGGTACAGAAAGCCATCATGCACCACCTTCTTGTTACTGGCAAAACTTAAAACTAGTTTTCCTTCCCTTCACTTATTAATCCTCTTTGAAGCTTTTTGCAACCTCAGTCAGAATTTAAAAACATTCTTCCGATCTGAAGATGAAAACTTATTAGTATCCAGTTATAGCTACATGTTCTTTCTTTACCTTAAATATTTCCTTTGCTCGCTGTTTATCTTCTAAGCCAGATATTTCTCAGCTCTCATTTTGTTAGACTAATCAAGCCAGGTCTGAGCTTTCCTTCCAGAACAAGTTTTCTCTTCCTCTGGCTGAAATAACCGTCCTTCAAAGCACCTGTTTCGGCTGAATTTATCCTTCTTGGCCTGGGCTGCGTGGAGCTGTGCACAGAGTTTTAGATCAGAGCTCACTGCGATTTCTGCAGTGTCATTACCACCTGTCTTTCCTTGCTGCCTGCTTCACCTAACGCCAAAGCTGGATGAGTCGGGGAGAGCAAAACCTGCCAATCTGAGCAAAGGCAAGGTCTCTCGATGGAGTTTCTCATGAATGTACATGAGATGGATGTGGGTTCCTCCACTTGAGAAAGAACAAATTCAATTCTGCTCAGAGGCACTCCTTTCTCATGGTAAGTAATCTTTTGGAGATCGGTTTTTCTACCTTGTTTTCTGAAGCAAATAATGCTGAGTGCCACAATTGCTACATTTTACATGGGAAATAAGTTTCAGATACTAAGGAGCAGCTTATTTTGAGACCTGCAATGGGGACTGGGCCACCTGCATTTCTCTTTCTCTCTGCCTCTGGTTTGGCAGGAGGTGTCCCAGGTATTCCTCAGGGAATGACACAGTCTTGCCCACAGAGAAGCGTAAAGCCGAATGGGAGCGGGGAATGACGGCACTTTAGAACCAATTCTCAGCATCTTCTCTCGTCTCCTTGTGCCACATGCAGAAAGAAAGACTCTCCAAGCCCTTGTCAGTGAGTAAGCAGAGCTGCACTTACAACTTGTTGCAACCACCTCCACAAACCACGTTCTACCCTGATGCTTACTGCTCTACACACTACCTAACATCCGTATAAAATAGCATAAAAATTCTTAATCTACCTCCAGTCTTTTGTGTGGTTTAGTCACTTAATTGGAAAGAGTGTGAAGGAACTGCTCTTGGGAAGTTAGAAATACTAAACAGTGTATGAAAAGATACATTCTTAAACTATCAGTCAGATGCATGCTCTGAGCTTTGGTGCTACAACAGCTCTAGAATAAAACGTGGATAGACTTTCTGCCCCCTCGGTTACTCGGTGTGACCTATTAATGGGTGGTAAAGACAGTAACAGAAAACACCACTGCCTAATGCATAGCAAAATCCAGACTCTGTATCCCTAGTAGCTCAGGGAGGACTGCTGCAACAGAGCAAGGCAAATTGAGGGTTATTCTGAATAATTGCAACTGCTGGGTTTTATCCCAGGGCTTTGTTAGGCTGCTTGCTTAGAGATGGCAGGATCCAGGCCCCACTGTCTTACAAAACTACATTTTCAAACCTTTCAAAACACTAGACATGACAATCAGCCNATTAAAAGACATAATTATTTCTCCTTATATACTATTGTAATCTTTAATTTAATTAGTTGCTTCCATATCTTCATTTAGGCATCTATATGATATCTGATATTATTTCTAGGGTAACAACCAGTGGCATGGACAGATTTCAATTATTCTTACAAAGATTTGAAACTGTGAAATGAATTGGAAAGTGATCTGCAAAGGCGTTCAGGTGAGATGCTACTTTTCTAATAGATAAAGAGATCTAATATTGAAACACTCCTAAACAGTCAGCTTTTTTCCACATTAAATGCTCAGGTCTTTTGAACCCTGTAGAGTTCAAACCCTGTTCTTTAAGGTTTTGGTATTTGTGAAAATATATCAAGAGATCTGGAGAGGTTTTTTCAAAATTCAGCAGAGAAATAAAGAAGTTCAGGAACCATGAAAGGCTTTTCTGGATTAGTGGGTCCAGGTTCTCATGGTACAGAAAGCCATCATGCACCACCTTCTTGTTACTGGCAAAACTTAAAACTAGTTTTCCTTCCCTTCACTTATTAATCCTCTTTGAAGCTTTTTGCAACCTCAGTCAGAATTTAAAAACATTCTTCCGATCTGAAGATGAAAACTTATTAGTATCCAGTTATAGCTACATGTTCTTTCTTTACCTTAAATATTTCCTTTGCTCGCTGTTTATCTTCTAAGCCAGATATTTCTCAGCTCTCGTTTTGTTAGACTAATCAAGCCAGGTCTGAGCTTTCCTTCCAGAACAAGTTTTCTCTTCCTCTGGCTGAAATAACCGTCCTTCAAAGCACCTGTTTCAGCTGAATTTATCCTTCTTGGCCTGGGCTGCGTGGAGCTGTGCACAGAGTTTTAGATCAGAGCTCACTGCGATTTCTGCAGTGTCATTACCACCTGTCTTTCCTTGCTGCCTGCTTCACCTAACGCCAAAGCTGGATGAGTCGGGGAGAGCAAAACCTGCCAATCTGAGCAAAGGCAAGGTCTCTCGATGGAGTTTCTCATGAATGTACATGAGATGGATGTGGGTTCCTCCACTTGAGAAAGAACAAATTCAATTCTGCTCAGAGGCACTCCTTTCTCATGGTAAGTAATCTTTTGGAGATCGGTTTTTCTACCTTGTTTTCTGAAGCAAATAATGCTGAGTGCCACAATTGCTACATTTTACATGGGAAATAAGTTTCAGATACTAAGGAGCAGCTTATTTTGAGACCTGCAATGGGGACTGGGCCACCTGCATTTCTCTTTCTCTCTGCCTCTGGTTTGGCAGGAGGTGTCCCAGGTATTCCTCAGGGAATGACACAGTCTTGCCCACAGAGAAGCGTAAAGCCGAATGGGAGCGGGGAATGACGGCACTTTAGAACCAATTCTCAGCATCTTCTCTCGTCTCCTTGTGCCACATGCAGAAAGAAAGACTCTCCAAGCCCTTGTCAGTGAGTAAGCAGAGCTGCACTTACAACTTGTTGCAACCACCTCCACAAACCACGTTCTACCCTGATGCTTACTGCTCTACACACTACCTAACATCCGTATAAAATAGCATAAAAATTCTTAATCTACCTCCAGTCTTTTGTGTGGTTTAGTCACTTAATTGGAAAGAGTGTGAAGGAACTGCTCTTGGGAAGTTAGAAATACTAAACAGTGTATGAAAAGATACATTCTTAAACTATCAGTCAGATGCATGCTCTGAGCTTTGGTGCTACAACAGCTCTAGAATAAAACGTGGATAGACTTTCTGCCCCCTCGGTTACTCGGTGTGACCTATTAATGGGTGGTAAAGACAGTAACAGAAAACACCACTGCCTAATGCATAGCAAAATCCAGACTCTGTATCCCTAGTAGCTCAGGGAGGACTGCTGCAACAGAACAAGGCAAATTGAGGGTTATTCTGAATAATTGCAACTGCTGGGTTTTATCCCAGGGCTTTGTTAGGCTGCTTGCTTAGAGATGGCAGGATCCAGGCCCCACTGTCTTACAAAACTACATTTTCAAACCTTTCAAAACACTAGACATGACAATCAGCCATTCAGATGCAGTCAACAAGTCAAGCCTGTATTTTTAAGTCTTTCTTTGCCAAGTATCTAATTTTCTTGTCAGATTAGAGTCTTCTTCATACACACACGCACACATACACAGAAATCTCTTGATGCAGATTTTTTTGTTTTCTGGAAAGAATTAATTTTCCTTTCTCTTTAAGAATAGCCTAAGTAACCTAAACAGTTACTATATCACTTACTTACTGCTGTGTGGGAGTTACTAATTATCTACCAATTCCAGATTACAGGAGAGAAAAGTTTTTAAAGATGCTTTATCATGACAGAGGTATGAGAAACACCTAAGTTACAGCAAGGAAGTTTTGGAGACTGAATTTCTTTTATTCAGCTAATATAGGGTTTTTATGCCCATCACTCTGAATCATTTCTGGGTAGATTAAATAACAAGGCTCCAATTAAACAAAATTGAGACTATTTTCTGCTCATGCAAAGTCCTGTACAGAGTAACAAAAGCAAGAGAAATTATAGAAATTATTCTGATCAGAGAAAAAAAAATACTTCAAAGAATCTTGGTATCAGCCTAATTTCTTATGGAAATTAATTTCTCAGATGGATTCCTTCAACTGAAGATGCTTTACTTCTCCTCATTCACACTTCTATTGATTTTTAAAATGAAACAAACTCTTGTCCTTTCAACTTTTAACAACAAAATATGTTTAAATTTTTCATAGGTTGGATACGATTTTTTTCTTCCTCTTCTCTTCTGGCATGAGGTGTAATAGAATGAACAATCTTAATAGTTTTCAATTTTTTGCACTTTTTAAATTGAAAAAAAACAAAAGACCTTTGCAAGAGGGAAATTCCAAGTACAGAGTACATGAAGTTACAGAAAAGTAAAAGAAAAAAGCAGAAAAAATGATGAAAACTTCCTGGGCAGCTTTATTTCATTGAATCTTTTGGCCAACAAGCAGAAAATTTTCTCTTTCCCTACCTTCCCATGTGTTAAAAAAATTGGAGACAAGAGTATGGGGAAAAAAAATCAAACTGATGATGAATTCAAGAAATATATGTTTGGAAACCAAACATCAAATATAAATAATGTATTTCCAAGAATATCTAGATCTCACTTATGTCATTGTAACTCAGAAGTTGTTTAATTGAAGTAATTTACCCTGTCACCAAGATTCTACAGCACAGTTAAACTTGGCTTCCTTTGTAGATACTTGTCCTATCCTCGTTGTCTGGATTTTCTGTTAGGAACAAAACTTTTTTAGTTTGCTAGATATAAAAGCTGGAAGTCTCACTGTGCATCTCTCAGTCTCCTTTCT
>VZSC01001597.1:360365-370420 GCA_013398225.1 Steatornis caripensis
CCTGTCTTTCCTTGCTGCCTGCTTCACCTAACGCCAAAGCTGGATGAGTCGGGGAGAGCAAAACCTGCCAATCTGAGCAAAGGCAAGGTCTCTCGATGGAGTTTCTCATGAATGTACATGAGATGGATGTGGGTTCCTCCACTTGAGAAAGAACAAATTCAATTCTGCTCAGAGGCACTCCTTTCTCATGGTAAGTAATCTTTTGGAGATCGGTTTTTCTACCTTGTTTTCTGAAGCAAATAATGCTGAGTGCCACAATTGCTACATTTTACATGGGAAATAAGTTTCAGATACTAAGGAGCAGCTTATTTTGAGACCTGCAATGGGGACTGGGCCACCTGCATTTCTCTTTCTCTCTGCCTCTGGTTTGGCAGGAGGTGTCCCAGGTATTCCTCAGGGAATGACACAGTCTTGCCCACAGAGAAGCGTAAAGCCGAATGGGAGCGGGGAATGACGGCACTTTAGAACCAATTCTCAGCATCTTCTCTCGTCTCCTTGTGCCACATGCAGAAAGAAAGACTCTCCAAGCCCTTGTCAGTGAGTAAGCAGAGCTGCACTTACAACTTGTTGCAACCACCTCCACAAACCACGTTCTACCCTGATGCTTACTGCTCTACACACTACCTAACATCCGTATAAAATAGCATAAAAATTCTTAATCTACCTCCAGTCTTTTGTGTGGTTTAGTCACTTAATTGGAAAGAGTGTGAAGGAACTGCTCTTGGGAAGTTAGAAATACTAAACAGTGTATGAAAAGATACATTCTTAAACTATCAGTCAGATGCATGCTCTGAGCTTTGGTGCTACAACAGCTCTAGAATAAAACGTGGATAGACTTTCTGCCCCCTCGGTTACTCGGTGTGACCTATTAATGGGTGGTAAAGACAGTAACAGAAAACACCACTGCCTAATGCATAGCAAAATCCAGACTCTGTATCCCTAGTAGCTCAGGGAGGACTGCTGCAACAGAACAAGGCAAATTGAGGGTTATTCTGAATAATTGCAACTGCTGGGTTTTATCCCAGGGCTTTGTTAGGCTGCTTGCTTAGAGATGGCAGGATCCAGGCCCCACTGTCTTACAAAACTACATTTTCAAACCTTTCAAAACACTAGACATGACAATCAGCCATTCAGATGCAGTCAACAAGTCAAGCCTGTATTTTTAAGTCTTTCTTTGCCAAGTATGTAATTTTCTTGTCAGATTAGAGTCTTCTTCATACACACACGCACACATACACAGAAATCTCTTGATGCAGATTTTTTTGTTTTCTGGAAAGAATTAATTTTCCTTTCTCTTTAAGAATAGCCTAAGTAACCTAAACAGTTACTATATCACTTACTTACTGCTGTGTGGGAGTTACTAATTATCTACCAATTCCAGATTACAGGAGAGAAAAGTTTTTAAAGATGCTTTATCATGACAGAGGTATGAGAAACACCTAAGTTACAGCAAGGAAGTTTTGGAGACTGAATTTCTTTTATTCAGCTAATATAGGGTTTTTATGCCCATCAGTCTGAATCATTTCTGGGTAGATTAAATAACAAGGCTCCAATTAAACAAAATTGAGACTATTTTCTGCTCATGCAAAGTCCTGTACAGAGTAACAAAAGCAAGAGAAATTATAGAAATTATTCTGATCAGAGAAAAAAAACTTCAAAGAATCTTTGTATCAGCCTAATTTCTTATGGAAATTAATTTCTCAGATGGATTCCTTCAACTGAAGATGCTTTACTTCTCCTCATTCACACTTCTATTGATTTTTAAAATGAAACAAACTCTTGTCCTTTCAACTTCTAACAATAAAATATGTTTAAAGTTTTCATAGGTTGGATACGATTTTTTTCCTCCTCTTCTCTTCCGGCATGAGGTGTAATAGAATGAACAATCTTAATAGTTTTCAATTTTTTGCACTTTTTAAATTGAAAAAAAAACAAAAGACCTTTGCAAGAGGGAAATTCCAAGTACAGAGTACATGAAGTTACAGAAAAGTAAAAGAAAAAAGCAGAAAAAATGATGAAAACTTCCTGGGCAGCTTTATTTCATTGAATCTTTTGGCCAACAAGCAGAAAATTTTCTCTTTCCCTACCTTCCCATGTGTTAAAAAAATTGGAGACAAGAGTATGGGGAAAAAAAATCAAACTGATGATGAATTCAAGAAATATATGTTTGGAAACCAAACATCAAATATAAATAATGTATTTCCAAGAATATCTAGATCTCACTTATGTCATTGTAACTCAGAAGTTGTTTAATTGAAGTAATTTACCCTGTCACCAAGATTCTATAGCACAGTTAAACTTGGCTTCCTTTGTAGATACTTGTCCTATCCTCGTTGTCTGGATTTTCTGTTAGGAACAAAACTTTTTTAGTTTGCTAGATATAAAAGCTGGAAGTCTCACTGTGCATCTCTCAGTCTCCTTTCTACCTGGCCCAAATTCTAGATTTTTTTTCATGCAGGAGTCATGTAAGGTGTCTCCAACCAACGTGCAGCAAACATGCCTGAGAAGGAATCTTTGTCCTACTTTTAGTTAGAGAAAAAGTATCTCTCTGCCGATCTCTGGAACTTTCGAAGCTGGAATATCCTTCTGACATCCAGCTGCACTTGTGGAAGGCAAGAGAGCCATAGGATAAGATAATTTACTGCTAGAATAAAAGACCTACACATGTCTAAAGATGATCTGATAAAACTATTCTGAGGTAATTCCAATAATCCATGGTTTTAGACCATCATTAGCTTTTAAGTCTAATTGGTGCTGGATGTGTCCATCATGTTACCTGTTATATCATCTGGCTGACAATTTAAAAGTAATATAATGGCATATAAACCCCTAAAATTAAAGAATACTTAATGGTACTTACTGTATTGATCTAAAAATAAGAAATTACAAGAAAGAAATAGTACCAGCTGGGCTAGCTCATAAAAGACCTGTACCATCGACCATGGATGTGTCCAACAAATTGCTGTAGTTTTACAAATGGACCAGAGCAGCAGCTGGTGTAAATTAGTACAGGTGCAGTTACTTCAGTAGAATGAATGTAGCATTGGCACAGAATCTGACCCTTTAAACTCCACTGAAAGCAACATGAGAGGTGATGGCTACCTAGCTTTCTACTGAAACTTTTATTCATGAATGATACATTAAATCAGCAAAAATAAAAGGTGCTACTATAAATGTTTAATTTATATTATGTAGCACTACTTCTGGCCTTACAGCCCAGTAAGGCTGCACTCTCCAAACATAACTAAAACAATTCTCTTTGCTCTAGAGAGCGTCACCATCTCAATGAGAAATAAATTTGAAAATAAAAGTAGTTAAACTGTACGAAACTCCAAAACTGAAGATGCAGCCTTAACTTAGCAGTTTTATCATGCTTTATGATTCAATTGTTGCTCCTCCAGGTTTTCTCCAAGTTTTCGTACTAACTGGAGAGTACACCTCAGATGTGTCCACAGGCTGTGAAGGTGGCTGAAGTCCTGAGACCTATATCTCATTACCACCCAGACTGTAGAGTGAGGTCACGTTTACATGATTAAATGAGTGTGATCCTTGACCGTTGTGCCAAGTCCACATGGCTGAAGGCAAGTTGCCCACCTGCATCCACACTGCCTTGCACTTGGGCATGGGTCTCCCCTGGATGCCGTTGGTGCCCCTGTAGCCCTGCAATGAGGTTACTCTTCTGTGTATTCACATTTTGGGGTGTCTGTAATGTTGTAAGAGCTGGTTCTGAGCCTACTGGTGTGTTGTCTTCATAGTGTGAAACTGCAGGTACATGTTGCCAGGCCTAACACATGGCTTGAGGGCACGTGGGAGGTGTTCGGTCTTTCTGCAACAGCACTGGAGGACCAAGGCAAAACCTGAGATCAAGTTCCCCACCCATACTGTGTTTTGGGAGCTGTCCTGGGGGTGAGCTCTCCCCAGATCACACTTGGGGACTGCCTTGCAGAGAGCTACCTGGGATTTTTCCCAGATGTTTTTGGCAGACCAGAATTAGCTTCATAATCAGAACCATGTCTTTGAAAGCTTCAATCTCCAGGAAAGGCATGAGAATGTCTCAAAAAAACTTCAGCACTTGAAAGGCACCCAAAAATATCTGAGCATGTACTTTAGGCCTAAATGGAAGTGAAGCTATTTTGAAAGTCTGGTCTTGTGTGAGATGACTTGTAACTACAAAGCTGTGAGAACACCTGTTGGGCGTATGTACCCAGTGTGACCGCTTTGACACCCAAATACATGCTTTATGGAATTTCAAGCCTCCAGTCCTCAAATCGCATTGATATCTGTTTAATTCCTCTACCTTTTGCTATTCCAGACACTGGTTACTGCAAAACTAGAAAATGGTTATTGATCCTGTGAGAGTCAGGTTCCACCTTACTCTAATGTGAACTGATTTTAAAATTGCGATTAATTATACTAACAAATTGGGTGACTTCAGCTAAGATTGAAATTGGTATTTCTAATTGTATTGGTTCTATCCTTAAAATGAAGTTTCTTCAACAGTTTTGTTAGGACAATAAATCAAGGAAAGAGGACTGTGATAATTAAAAAGACACAGTCACTGTGTATCAGATGAGTCTCATTATTATTATTCTTAGTATGCACTTGACAACACATTTTCATCTGGAAATATTGCAGCTATCTTTGTTGCATTTATCTTCTACTAATTACTTAGTCCAGTAAGTTTTGCCTGGTCCAGGCAAATTTGCACAGAAAAATATTACTTCATTTGTTTCCTTTCATATTGCCAGTTCCACAGTTAATCAGATGGGCGATGCCTTTCACCGCAAATATGCAGGATAACTCTGCTTCAGAACTTCTGTCAGAAGGTTTTAAACAGAAGAAGAACATAAAAGCCAGACTATTTGCCAAGGTAGTTAGGAGAATAAACAGGCTAACAATTTCAAAGAAAAAAGATCTAAAAAAAATTTTGCCACTGTACTGAAGTACTTAAATTTTTAAAACTCCAATGGATACTGTCACCTTAGCTTAGGAATGCTCTTTGTTGTCTGGCCCAAATACTGAAAGATTTCAAATAACCTGTCAAAATCTGGTCTCTGAGTGAGAAATGTCCCCTCATTAGACACTGTCAAATTATTGATATCTGCTTGTGGATGTTGACTCCTGGACGAGATATTGCTGAAGCAGCAGCTGTAGACTAATCTGGCCCAGGCCAAGTAAAAAAATAAACTATAGCATAACTTCCCTCGCTTTTTGTGCTATGCAGAGCTTCACTGCTCCATAACCTACAACAATTCCAGGTTCAAATGGGCTTAACTTGTTCAGAAGCCTAAATCTAAAAACATATTTTAAAGGATTCTTATATGCCTGAAAACACTGTATGTATTTGGATTTTTAGCTGCTCTTAGATGCTTCAGACCTGTTCATTGCCAAATAGTTGCAAATAGCAAGATACACAGATACAGATATAAAGTAGATAGATAGTATATATTATGTGCTATATAATATATATTATATATAATATAGCATGTAATACATAGCATATAGTATATGGCACATGTATACTACATGCGTGTAGTATATATTATGTACTATATATTATATACAATATAACATTCCTTCAGAGTCCGTAAGAACAAGTTAGGAGAACCCCAGGACCATCTTCAAACTGGATGATTCTGTGTTACTATAAATAGATGCTTTCTCTTTTATGATGCTAAATTACACACAAATAACTTTCAATCAATTTACTGGAAAATATACTTCTAGATGACAAGTGCATTGAAATAGAAAATTTGCCAAAAATATTCAGATAAACAAAAGCAATGTATGAAATAACTCAGCAATCTCTGATTCAAAGTTTGATTTGTTGTGCTCTGAGAATTTTGGAAATCTGATAAGAATAATCTATTAGTGTTTATTACTGAGGGAATGTTATTTATGCCCTTTGTTGTTATAGATGGGTTTTCAACATAATATGGTAAATAATTACACAAACACTAAGTATTTTAGGAATATTAGGTATTTTTGTTTCTTTTTGGCATATGCGTGGTATGGTTAACCTTAGGTAAGGCTGGGCTAATCTTAGATTTGTTCAAACAAATTCAGTATTTTGTCTTTCTAAGAAGTCCAAAGCTGTCCAGGATAGCCATATTCATGCTTTTGCTCAATGTAATCCATCCTTTGCTCATGATGATCTCTTGCATCTCTTTCTAGCTCATTACATAAATTCGGGTATTATTTATTTGCTCGCAGAAATGTTTGCAGTGCTATTTTGAGGTCTCTGGCACTGTGTTGATGGTGAAGAGAGGACTGTGAGCCAGCAGTGAGTGACAGGGGCTGTGGGAAGCAACACCAGTCTGAGCGGGGTGCTTGAACAACTACCTGACATTTCACAGCTACGGGTAAGCAGGCTAATGTGACTGCTGGCAATCATCTATGGTGTAGGAGGCTACAAGGTAAAAGAAGCTGTGACATTCCAAGAATGTGAACAAAAGAACTGATGTCAATGTCGACAAGTGAAGGGACTTCTGGCTGATAAAACTTTGGTTCTGCCATGAGAAAATGAACTCCCTTAATGGAGAGGCTGGGAACTGATCAGAGTTTTGACTGTGAACCCTCATGGTTTCCTCACCCATCTGCCCAGGCTGGAGGTGTTATAAATTTGAGGGGGCAGACCGACATGGACATCCAGGATCTGTTTTATGGCTCGTGATCTTCCTTTCCTTCACCTGTAGAGGAGCAGCGTGGGAGGCAGGAGGTGCCCTCACAGAGCTCCATCAGAGGCACAGCCAATGTGGCACCAGCTGGTGCCATTATGCATGAGACAGGGAGCAGGCAGAAGCAGCAGGGTAAGTCACCAGTGTCCCTGGTCACTCTCTTGTCCTTGGGTGCCTCTCTGGGATCATGGGGGATCCCAAGTCCTCCAGATTCAAGCTAGGGGCTGGACATGACCAGTGTGTGCCTGGTGGGGTTGACAGCTTTTCTACCCCAGGGGTGTTGGCGGCATTAAACTGGCCTCTCTTGCCTGTGCTGCTGACCATCCTGCTTCTCCTTACAGCCTCCAGCACACAGTCAGAGATGACCATGTTCAGCACCACGTGCTGGGCAGCCTCACCCTTCAGGTCCCAGCTCCTGCGACCAGCAGTCAGTTGGGCTAGACTGAAATCCAAGCTGCTCACAGCTACCAAGAAATGAAGAGCCAGTGCTGCCCCACCTCAGCAGGGCAGGACGGGGCTTGCGGCAGCCCAAGGGATGGGACTGGCACCCAGCCCCTGCAAGAGGAACCCGACCGGGACTGCTGCACTCGAGAGGGATGCTGGCTCTCCACCATAGGGAACCACGCTCTGTCTGTCTGTCAATGCAGAAAATTGTGTTCTAGCATCATGGTGAGAGCTATGGAATTTAAATTATAAGGGAGATACAAGGCTGAAAGTCAACTTTGTCCTATAGTTAAAAATTGCAGTGTAACTGGGTACACAATGGGTATGCTGAACTCCTTCATTCCCTGGGTGGCCCAGGAGCATCCCAGCTGGTCTCTGCATTGACGAGACAATGGACTGACTGCGGACAATGGATCCAGCAGAGACTGAACTTCTGGCCCAACCAACTGGCTCAAACAAGCATTTCACTAATTGCCACAAGAGCTCTCCATGAGAGAATTTCAAACAGCCGCAGAGATTCCCCATAGTATCCCCTGCTTTGTCTAGATCAATCCATAGGCACAATTTGTGTGTTTCGGTGTGCTCACTAGCATTCTGGGTGGAGGATCTGGCCTTTCTAGAAACTCTTTCAGGTGATTCCTCCTGCAAAATTGAACAAAATCTACACAGGTGAGACATCTGCAAATCGTGTTAGCTCTTCTGCAGAAGGAGAAATGGCCAGATAGGACCACCTTCTGTTGACAGTTATGATGGGAGATATTTCTTTGTATCAGGAGTGATGGATCTTGTATGTGCTGGGGTGGTCACGCAGCAGCACGGGCAGCTGACTATGGGAACATTACACAGCTTTTATAGTTTTCTTAAAGGCTGTTTTAACAATTCTTTTCTATGGTCAATTTGTAATTTATGAGGCATTCACCTCTTGTAAAACATTGCTTTAAAATCCCCAAGTATTTCAGAACCTGTTTCGTCCTTTAGACCAAAAGTTAAGGCATGCTTGTATAGTGTACCTATCATCATTATTAACACCATCATTGTGTTTAGAAAACTGGCATATCCGCAAAGTCTGCCTGCCATTGTGCACCCACCTCTGCCACCATCACCTTGTTTCTTTCAAAGCTTTTTCTTGCCACCTTGCATAAGTACAACCCAGGTTGCCACTTAGCCTCTGTCCAAACCAGCAATTTGCCTTTTAGGGACAAATTATTCAGAAAGGGGATTTATACCCCCAAAGCTTCCGACCCAGCAGCACACCAGTATAGACATGCACAAATGAAACCCTCAACAATTAATTTAACTTGTGCATAGAGACAGGTTATGAACAGTTTATGACGAGTGCTGGTTGCTGCCCAGGCTTCTCCAGCCTTTTTCCCTTTTCCCTTGCACGTTGTCGTCCCTTCTCTGTCTGCTCCTCTTTCTTTGACTGCTGCAGGCCCAAACAGGGTCAGTAAACAGCCTTTGGTATCTCAGCTGGCTCATTCAGAACTGGCTCAGGTACCTCTCATGACACTGAATTATGTTTTTGAGACTGAACCGGTAGACTCCAAAATGAGGACTTAAGCAACTTCACCTGATTGATTGTCAATATTACTTCAGTTATTGTAACTCATCTCTGGGGAAAGTTACCCTATTACATCTGTCTTACACCCTCCTAAAGGGAGGACAAAGAAAGAGAAAAAAGGACATTTATGTGTAAAAAAGAATCTCTGGAAGGGAGGCAGCAGCTATTCTTTTTGCTGCCCAAAACCACTTCTCAGACTTCATTGAAATTCTCCTGCAAAACTCTTTAAATGAAAGATCTGGCCACCAGGATTCTTTGCACAGATACAGCCCACCACATACTTCTCTACCTCACAGGGTTATCAGTTTACATGTCCTTGTCTGGCAATGAAGCCATTGGCTTGGGTGGGATACTTGGACTGTGGTCAGGGGTTGGATAAAAAAGCAGTAGGAAGGATGAGGATGGATGATTCTCGTATGCGTGTTCATATATGATGTACAATGAAGTCCCTCCCTTGTCCTCTGTAGAAGAGGAAAGACAGAGTCACGAACATTCTCTGCCTGGTTATTTTCAGTTTGATTCTAACACGATGCTTTACTTCACAAGGCCATTGGCCATGTAGTATGTCCTGGCAAGCAGCATGTGCTAACCCTACAGATTAACCCCAGGAGGTCTCCAGCAGCCCTTCTCTGACAATTGCAGAATTCATCATTAGCACTTGGGGTCTCCTCTCGGCTTTGGCTCTGCCAGCTCACACCACATGAAAGGAGATAAGCCTTCTGGGCATCAGACTTCTCAGCTGTGTTAATTAAACTCTACAGGCTAACCTATGTCAATATAATTTCTTTCTCTCCCATTATTGGCAGGTTTCAACCATTCATCCGTATTAGCCATGTGTTGGCTTTTGTCACTAAGATTTTATTTTTGTCCAGCTTTTCTTTATAGATATTGGAATCCTTTACACCCTCTTAGGCTACTATGAGATATATTTAGAAACACAATTAGTGATCCTAACGCTCCATTCCTCTGTCCCCAGGGTAAGTCGATTGAAATTATTTTGGGTTTAGGTCTTTGCAGCAAAATAATATGGCTTATCACGAGGGAAACATTTTGTGCAAATAAATAGAAATTAAAATATAGTCAGTGAAATTTGCATTCTTCCTGGACACAGAGAGACAAAAGATTATGTGGCCAGCGTTGTAATAAACGCTTTCTTTTCCAGAAAGGAGGCAAGAACCAAACAGAACTAAAATACACAAGCTATATGAGTACTTGCTTCCCATCCCGTGTGAGTCTGGAAGATTGTGCATTAAAAATTTATGTTCAAATAGCCTCCTACATAAGTTTTGAGGAATAGATGAGGGGAGAGCAGCGGATGTTGTCTGCCTTGACTTCAGCAAGGCTTTTGACACTGTCTCCCACAACATCCTCAT
>VZSC01001597.1:381319-429689 GCA_013398225.1 Steatornis caripensis
CCCTTTCACAATCCCTTCACACAGTAAGCAATAGAGTGAATCTTGCCATCGAATTCTGTAAAGTCGTGCTTTTTCACAAACTTATATTAAAAATCACCTTTCCCTCATATCCTTGGTGGTGATTCTTTGAGCAACCATTAAACCTTAACCACTCTCCCCCGCGACAACATGTCAGCGTATTCTCACACGGGATAAATCCCTGCTTTGCTTTCTGCCTGCTATACTCCTCAACAGGGTGAATGATTAGTATTTATAGACGTCCAATAAAAGCTGTATTCATTTGGGTAGTTATCCCAAAGGGATGAGAACCCAGCTGAACCAATCAGCCGGAACAACCCCCCTGCTTACCCAGAACCTGTTATCCCCTAGCAGCACCTCTGCTTTGCCCTCCCTTTCCCACATACAGCAGTTTTTCCCAGATGCCAGGTGCTATTTCTAGCTGCAGCCCTCCCTGTGAACACACAGTTGCTTTTTGGGAGCAGCAAGGAGCCGAGCTTGGCCATTTGGCGTCCTTCCTGCTGCGTCCTTGCCGCAGCTCTGGCGGTGTGATCCACACTCAAGTCTGACTGCAGCCGGTGAGATTCTTCGTTCAGTCGCTGCAGCTACAGAATCTGCCTCCTCGGGAGACAGCTTGAGTGAAACAGGGGGAGCTCAGTCTGGAGTCGGAGGGAAGGAATTCCTTCTCCACCGGAGATTTTCAAGATGTGACTGGACAGAGTGCTAGATAATCTCGTGTAGGCTCCCCGTCCCACGAAAGCTTGGACCAGATGATCTTTGGAGGTCGTTTCCAGCTGGGCTGTTCCATGGTTCTGTGGTTGTTGCAGGACATAAAGTCAAAAGCCTGTGCTTGCTCTTATGATTTTACTGTTCTTTCAATCTCTTAGGTTTTCCTTACAGGCCTTCTGGAAGGAGTTTTCCATTCGAGATGTAAAGTAAACTTTCTGTTTTAACGGTGGCAGTGAAAGGTTTGTGAACACAGCGTCCTCTCAGGGCTCAAAATCATGGAATCAATAAACGAACTGCACATTCAGATTTATTTTTTTAATCTCCTAACTCTGAAGTTCCTGTGAAGACTTTTGAAGGAACCAACAATATTTGAGTAACTGGGTTTACTGTTACACAGCAAAGTTCTTCAGAAAATTGCAAGAACGTGGGCTATTGCCTCATGTTATTCTGCTACAGAGAAGGTGCTTCCTTGTTCAGTACATTAATTTAAAAAAAATCAGAATAAAATACTTCGTGCATGGATATGGCCACTAGATGGGAGGCAAGAGCTGGTTAGGACCTGGGAGCATGGGTGCCACGGGATGCACTTGGGGAGCTCTCACCAGCTGCCACTGCCAGCTGTGACATGCCGCACTGGAGCTGCTCACCAATACATCTGGGACTGCTTGTATAAGTGCACAAGAGCAGGTTATTCACTGAACTGGAAACTTTTTTTATGAATTGAGGGTGGTGGCAATGAATTGTTGAGGGAGCGGGATATTTTAAAAATAACTGTGTTGATTCTCTGCCTCTAAACGGCTTTGCTGTAGGAGATTCTCCACTTTCATCTGCAGTGCTGATGGAAAGGAACATCTTTCACATTATCTCATCTACATGAAGTCTATTAAAAACACAGCTGCCAAAAGCTTTTATGAGACAGGCATGGTATTAGCTTATGTGTTAAGAGGGTGGAGTTCAAGTCCTTACAATGTCATAGATTTGCTGTGTAGCTTTAGGCAAGCTGGTTTATTCCTCCGTATTTCAGTTCATCCCCGGCTTCTCTTTTTTTCCTATTTAAGTGGTATATAACGGAATTTCCTTTCTTCCCCAGATTAATACTACAGAGACTGTGCTGTCATCGTACTGTGCAACACAGAAATGTTTTTGAGCAATTTGTCGATACATTTTCTAATAAGAAAAGGTCTGAATTTTACACAGTTTTGTGTGGGTCCTTATATTTAACTTTAGCCAGGATAACAGAAATTTGGTCCAGCTTGTTGCCTAAAATTATTTGTAGAAACTGAACAAAGTAAAATAAAATACAAAAAAGGTAATAATTTGAAACATACTCATCTCTGCCAAAAGGGGTGTGCTTTGAGTAATCAGTGGTCTAAGCTGGTCATGTAAGAAATTAAGAATAACAGATGAATAAAATAATAAGAAAAAAGGTGGTTTAACAAAACCCTTTGCTGAAGTTTTTAGTATAGCAACACAGACAGAAAGAAGTATAATTTGACACCTCTGACAAATGATGTCTGTAACATTGTGGTAGAACCTCTAAGTGCACTGCAATATGAGTGTGCCTTCAAATCCCCATCTTGGGAGTTACGGTAACTCCACTGAGACAGAGGGACCCGGAGGATCATTCATCTCCACCTTTGCAAGCTTTGGCAATGTCTTGATACTAGACCTGGAGTTTCTTTTGCCTTTTATTTCCCTCTTACCTTTTTCCTATCTCTTATTCTTATCTTACTTTCTTCTATCTTTATTTTCTTTTTTCTTCAGCCAAGAAAACGTGTTCAGTANTTTGCAAGCTTCGGCAATGTCTTGATACTAGACCTGGAGTTTCTTTTGCCTTTTATTTCCCTCTTACCTTTTTCCTATCTCTTATTCTTATCTTACTTTCTTCTATCTTTATTTTCTTTTTTCTTCAGCCAAGAAAACGTGTTCAGTAACTGTGCTGGCAGAGTTTGCCTGGGCATGCAGCAGCTAATTGAATCATATTAAAGTATGTATTCTTCAGTAAAAAAGGTACAAATAAGCACACCAAAACCCAAAGCTATGCATCAAGGTCCTTGTCGGAGTCTGGATGCCTGTGCTCAAGTTCAGCTTTGACGTGGCCTCATCGGAGACCTCTTCCCCCCTGCTCAAGATTAGACCCTTGACCTTGGATTTTGCTGTTCTGGACCTGCTGACTTTCTTTGCTGACTTTCTCTCCCTGCTCTGCTCTTCTGGCTGGGTGCTGTGGGATGGTGTTGTGTTGGGGGGTGGGCACTGCCCTGTTCCTCACCATCCCCCACCGCTTCTGCCTCTCCTGCCATTCCCTAGCACCTGCTCCTGCTCCTCCCTAACACTGTATTTTCCATCCTTGATGCTTTCTTCTTTCTCCTCTTGAAAATTTGTCTTGCTTTGTCCTTAAGAAAACAGGACAGCCACATTAACAACTTCAGATCATCTCAATGAGATTGTCATTCATCTTCTCCCCACAAAGGACTAGCTAACTGATGGCTAAATGTGGAAAGTTTCCATAAAATCCCCTCTCTTTTATGAAAGAGAAACGCATTAAATTATGTTGTTAAAATTAAAACTATCAATACTTTCTCTAGTTTTCCTTTAAGAAGTTTTAATAATGTTTACCATAAGATGAAGCAAGTTCAAATCTCAAATCTTGACTCAGACCTTCATATCATTCAATATTCTAATATTAGCCTTTGGGGCGAGTCTTACCAATGCCTTTAACTTCTGTACCCATTTGGTGCACCAAAACTACCATAAATCTGATTATTTATCAAAGAAATAGGCCTTCTTGAAGCACTTTTCCCTGTCTGAGAAGATGCTTAATCTAGTCAAACTGAAAAGATTGGTAACTAATAGCTTTTGGATACCTGTTGCTGAAATTATGCTTTAAATATAATACATGGAGAATGTGGATTGCGCTTTGGAGAAGGAGGAACATATTCTGGCAGACCGGAAACAAACTTGGGCTTCCAAAGTTCAGTCCCCTGACATGTACAGTCTAGTCCCTTCTCCACTTCAGATATTTTAATGATTGCCTAGGTGCAGTACTTTGCTAACAGTAAGGTGGGTTAGCATCCCTGGGCTAACCACTGCAACCCTGCTGTTTGTTGCTGTTCATTATCTGCTGCTGCCTGAATTCAGACAGGTCTGTCTGCATCCCCCAAATGAAATAATGGCCTGGTCTGACCCTGGAACCCCAACCTCTAATAATGCTGTAGAGGTCAGGACTTGATTAAGAGTGTACGGAGGTGTCCCAAAGGAGCTGCTGTCATCTGTGGTACCTGTGATATCTAGGAAGGGTGAGGCAATCACCTTTGTTACAGAACCCGCTGTGCTGCCAACACAGGAGTGTTAACCCATGTTGAAAATCCTTGTGTCCTCAGTACAGAGTTTTGAAGTTTTCATGGAGAAATACATAGCATTTAAAGTCCGTGTATTCTTAGACTAGGCATGAAGATAGACTTTCATCTCTCCCTCTGGTTCTTAAACCGTATTTATTATACAGTGAAGGGGAAATTTGTCCAGGAAGGATTTGTACAAGACCATTTCTTAGCCCAGCAGTGTTCGGTCTCCTCCTCTGCTTCTGCCTCTCTTCTCCTACATTAATAGCCTTTCATTAGCAAAATCTTACTTCTGGCTAAAATGTCACAAACTGCTGCATATACAAACGGATCTGGCTCATTTGGCTATTTCCCCTCTGTTCCGCTAGAAGCGATAGCCTTTCTTCAAGGAGCTTCAGGCTGCTTCCTTGGCCTGGATTATCCCTTAATAGCAAAAGTGTTGTGCTGAATAGGGGAACAATTTACACAACACTTCCATTTGTGAAGTGCTATTGCACTGCTAGTAATTATAATGCTGTAGTGTACATAGGGGAAGTTGACCCAGATTGGATAAACTGAGCAGAAATCACATCTGTACTTTCCTCAAAGCCTCCCACTGCTGTGCTACCAGAACTAGCAGCTGGTACATGTCAGCAGCTAATATTTTAAATGTCATACCATCCTACTTTGTCTAAACAGACCAAGGCAAAAGTAACTGTCCTGTTTTCCGTAGTGATCATCATTAGTCTGCCTACTACTGAGTCTGGTGGTATGGAGCAAGCTATGACTGAAAAAAAACCATTACAGACACTGGTACTGGGAGGGGCAGGGAGTCTCGGACTCAGGAGATTCTGGCCCCCATTTCTGTGTTTGTTGTCTACGCCAGAGATGGCTAACCTGTAACTCCTGGTATGAATCAAAACATTCCTTTACACAGGAAAGAAGCATGTTTCGCAGCAAGCATTTCCTTCCTCTCTCCACCTTGCCCATGCTTTGCTCTTGTTCCAGCTACAGACAAAGGAGACTCTGTGACTTCTTGGCTCCTTCAGGAACCACCTGCTTGCTGACCCCCTCTTCAATGCATCCATACTAGTGAAGCAAATCTATACTAGTAACCAAAACAGGGAGTTGTTTTTTTTTTCCTGAGCATGAGGTAAGAAAAACTAACAGAACTAGCAGAACACAGCCCATATAGCTGAAGTCCATCACTCCCCAAAATGGGATAGCCACATGCAATCTCTTTGTTGGGAATGATCCATGTGCAAGCTGTGTCTGGGAAGTGCAAGCTCACCTCAGAACCATGCCAGGTTTTACATTAGAATTTAAAATAATCACAGAACAGTGGCTGTACCCACCATCTAACAAGCTTAGTGGTATAGACATGGTCCAAATGGCTATATGATGGGGCAAGTAGCCCACGCACAAACCCAGACTGGCACACATGCACCAGGCTACCACCTTTCAAATGTTCAAGTAATGATTGCCCCTTGCTAATCAATAGCAGTGTCCACCAAAATTTCCTATTTAGAACATAAATTGGTGACGTAAATTGATGGATTTCCAAAGACATATACGTTTTATTCCCAGACTGTATGTCATCCTTTAATGCAAACCAACACAGGCCGACACATTCCTGGAAGCAGCAATGGCTTCTACCAAGCAGCAGCTCTTTCTCGCCTCAGTCCCTTTTTCTAGTCTCACCTTTGTATAACTGTTAAACACTTTGTTCTTTTGTTTCTGAAATCAAGCTTAACTCAGACCCTAAGATGAGAAAAGGAGAGGAAGGAATGATGAAAAGAGCTAGCAAAAAGAAAAAAGCGATGAAGATAATAGTGTCATGTCTTTTTATTATTGTCTTTATGTTACATACAGGACTGTAACTGTAAATAGGTACCAGTAGTGCATGAACTAGCTTTCCATTCTACTGCCAGAAGTCCAGAGCTAAGTATAATATTCAGCATTAAATGAATATGAATTATTATTATTATTTACCTCCATCTAAATATGCAGCACTTGTAAAAGATGAATATGCTCATTATTTTGAACATTTCTTTGTGAGGTCAAGAGCAGAAAGAACTTCTGCATAGAAGAGAAGGTGTTCACTGTATTGATGAAGTAAATGCCATTCAAGGTAAGTACTCCAGAAGAAGACAACAGTTGTTAGTGCATCCTTGTGTTCTGCTAAATGTTTTATTTACGGGGTTTGAGACACAGTTTTATGCAACTGACAGATCAAAAGCAAATATTGCAGTCCACCAAAAATTAGACCTTTAGGGAGAAAAATGTTTTTGTCAGAATCTAGTAAGATTGGTTTCTAATTAGAGTGTAGCAGTACTTCTCTGTGAATGGAAGACACAATTTCATTGTATTTACACTGAAAGCTGAAATGATGGTTGCTTATTTGTGACACTGACATTTCACGAATCAAATGGGCTGCCTGGAAAATGAAAAGCATGAAAATTTTCTGTGGCTCTCCTTTCCCCTCATCCCTCCTCCACTGTGGTGGGTTCACCTTGGCTGTCCACCAGGTGCCCACCAAGCTGCTCTATCACTCCCCCTCCTTCAGGAACAGACTGCTCCAGCGTGGGTCCCCCATGGGGTCACAGCCCTGCCAACAAACCTGCTCCAGCGTGGGCTCCTCTCTCCATGGGGCCACAGGTCCTGCCAGGAGCCTGCTCCAGCGTTGCCTCCCCACGGGGTCACAGCCTCCTTCGGGCACCCACCTGCCCTGCCGTGGGGTCCTCCATGGGCTGTGGGTGGAGATCTGCTCCACCGTGGACCTCCATGGGCTGCCGGGGCACAGCCTGCCTCAGCATGGCCTTCACCACGGGCTGCGGGGCAATCTCTGCTCCAGCTCCTTCTTCACTGACCTCGGTGTCTGCAGAGTTGTTTCTCTCACATATTCTCACTCCCCTTTCCAGCTGCTGTTGTTGCACAGGTTTTTTTCCTCCCTTTTTAAAATACATTATCCCAGAGGTGCTACCACCATCACTGATGGGTCTGGCCTTGGCCAGTGATGGGTCTGTCATGGAGCCGGCTGGCATTGGCCCTGTTGGACGTCGGGGAAGCTTCTAGCAGCTTCTCACAGAAGCTGCCCCTATATATAGCCTCCTCGCTACCAAAACCTTGCCATGCAAACCCAATACATCCACTTTCATTCATCCTATTCTGGATACTATTTCTTACATACCTGGGATGCTGTACTGGCTTTGGCCGGGATAGAGTTAATTTTCTCACCCATGCTGGAGCAGTCTGTTCCTGAAGGCCTGCACCCTCTGGAAGAACTGCAGCCTGTGGGAAGGACTAACACGGGAGAAGTTCATGGAGGACCTTCTGCCGTGGGAGGGACCCCATGCTGGAGCAGGAGAAGAGTGTGAGGAGCAAAGGGCTGCAGAGATGAACTGTTATAGAATGACTGCAACCCCCATTCCTTGCAGAGGGGGGAAGACATGGTGGGAAGAGGTAGAGGAGTTGGGAGTGAAGTTGAGCCTGGGAAGAAGAGAGGGATAGGGGGAAGGCGTTTTTTAGATTTGTTCTTATTTCTCATTATCCTGCTGTTTAATTGGCAATAAATTAAACTAATTTTCCCAAGTTGAGTCTGTTGTGCCCATGACAGTAATTGCTGAGTGATCTCTCCCTCTCCTTATCTCACCCATGAGCTTTTCGTTATATTTTCTCTCCCCTGTCCAGCTGAGGAGAGGAGTGACGGAGTGGCTTTGGTGGGCACCTGGCCTCCAGCCAGCGCCAACCCACCGCCTTGGGCTCAGCACTACCTCCAATGTGTAAAGCAGAGCAGCTTGAAAAAGGAGCAGAACCTGAATCTGTCCTCATGCAGATCCGACGGGCAGGAGTCTGCCTGCAGGAGGCAGAAACGGTGGCTACTCTTGAGGACAAGAGCCACAGTGCAGCGGTCCAGATGGACTATTGCTTGCTCACAGTTTGAATATGCTATGCAGGCAGAAACAAGCCATCAATTATTTTCTGAATTACTCACATTGGGTCTGGCTATAAAGACAGTACATGTGATTGATGTTTACCCTGTTTAATAGTACGGCTTCCATGGATGGAAGGACAGCTTCTAAATGCTTCATGAATATGAGTGGCTGACCTGAATTTCTAAGATAAATGCCAAATGGTACATTATTTAGTTTCCATCGAACATTAAATAAAGCTAAGAGCAGATGAAAAAGAGCTGTATTACTGTGTTCACTGAACAAATCAGTACCACTGCAGGTACTTGTACATATAGAGCAATTGCAGATTTCAGAATAATAAACTGATCCTGGGAAAGTCCTACAGATGTACTTACTCCAGTGCTCAATTGTCTGATGATTGTAGATTTTCTAACATGTAGTACTTTCTGGCTCTTTCCAGGAGGTACTATTTTTCTGTTGTTTGGCTGGATTTGGTTCTTCCTCAGAATTAAATGGAAATTACCTAAGCAGCTATTTTTTAATGCCTATAATTAACATTTCCTGCAGCTGTAAAAAATATTTTCAGTATCAGCTTTTAATCACTAACTGGCTATGGTTTTACAGTATCCTACAACTACTTTTACTTCAGGAAGCTCAATAAGGCAGATAATCCTCCTCCCCTTCACACTCCTCTTTGAACACTACTTCACAGGAATACAAGGGCTGTGAAAGCCTTGCAGCTGGTGGAGGGACAATCCCCCGAAGATGCATGAAAGGAGTCCCTGCAGTGCATGCTGTGATGTGGATTTTCAGTTGCTCTGAGCTGTAGTTCTCTGGAGGTTTTTCATAAATTAGAGCAGACTCTGGGAGTAATGCTTTATGCCATAGTTCCCAAAGCTGATGTGAATCATAGGAGTGGGAGGATGGCAGACAGCAACCTTAGGGGTCTGCTGGTGGGTCATGTTTATTTTGTGATACCACATCCATGGGCATCAAAAGAGACCCGGGCTGATGTATTACATCTAGTTGTGTTAAACTATGAATGGTAGAATTCCTTTTTTAAATGGGAGGGTTTTGTCTTACACCACCACAATTCTTTTCCCTTCTTCTGTCATTTATTTTCAGTTCTGGAAATATTGCATGAGGACATGTGGTCTGTTTGAAGATACAAAGGCTGGTGGAATAGTTTTGGGGGACTGTGGAAATGGAGGGAGCCAGACCTTTTGTGTTCTTGTTCACAGTGCTTTTTGGGAGCTGACTTGAAGTGGACTGTCCCCTGACAGTGCCTGGACATAGTCTTTGAGAAATCTGGTTAGAGGTCCAGAACAGGGCCACAAAGTAAGTTTTTCAGGTTGTAGCACTGGTGAGGTTAGCAGGATAATATGGAAAAGCGTTGTAAATCTGAAACACTGCCCAAAATAATCACATGATCTCCTTTAGTGCAACTTGGTAAGTTTGTCATGCACTGCATCTGTTTTTATTTAAATATTTAAGAGAAATTATATAAGAAGTGACAAAGATTCACAAGTATCTGAACATTTGCAGTGTTTTCCCAAGTGACCTACTTACTGAAGGGATGCTGTACCTTGACTTTGAACTGTACTGAAAGGAAGTTGACACTGGCAGCCCAATAAATTAAACAACAGAAGTGAACGCTGATGTTGGCAACGCTTGGCTGGTAAGTCCCAGTATTTACAGATCCATATGCAAATACACATCTTTTATTTTCATTAAGTGACAGAAAAAATATTTTACTTTACCCACATGATAATGATTCATGCTGGTAAATGTCCTGGCAGCTTTCTCAAATGTTTCTGATATTTGAACTGTGCCGATAATTTCTATTTGAAGTATGAACCACCAACAGCACTTTTGACAGCTGTAACATCTTCTGTCATCATATTTATTCTTCATCAAAGCTTAAAGAGAGTAAACACACACCAGGCTTTTAACATTTTATTACTCAACAGCTATGTTTTACAGATTCCAGTGGGGACCATCTAACATTTGTGTGTTCATCACAGCTGAACAGCAGATTTGCAGTTTGAAGCATTGCTGTTGAACACAATGGTCCTTTTGTGATCGTCCTTAATCGGTGGCATTGACAACAAGATCGTCGTCTTCAGCCACACTCCTCATGAACAACCCCCAGGCACCAATATATATGCTGGCGGCCATCCATCTGGAAAGAAGCTTGGCAAAAAGACACCGGGGTGTCCTGGTGGACACCAAGTTGAATGTGAGCCAGCAACCGGTCCTCGCTGCAAAGGTGGCTAGTAGTATCCTGGGCTGCATTAGGCAAAGCATTGGCACCGTGTCAAGGGAGGTGATCAGTGTCCTTCCTCTCTGCTCAGCACTGGTGCGGCCACACCTGGAGTGCTGTGTTCAGTTCTGGGCTCCTCAGTACAAGAGTAACACAGGCATACTGGAGAGGGTCCAATGAAGGGCTGATGGACTGGAGCATCTCTCCTATGAGAAAAGGCTGAGAGTTGGGACTGTTCAGTTTGGCAGCCTGGAGAAAAGAAGGCTCAGGCAGGATCTTATTAACACATATAAATACCTGAAGGGAGGGTACAAAAGGACGGAGCTGGGCTCTTTTCAGTGGTGTCCAGTGCCAGGACTAGAGGCAATGGGCACCACTGAAACACCGGAGGTTCCCTCTGAGCATCAGCCAACTTTTTTTTTACTGTGAGGGTGACAGAGCACTAGCACAGGTTGCCCAGAGAGGTTATGGAGTCTCTTTTTGTGGAGATACTCAACAGCTGTCTGGACAGGTCCAGGTGGCCCTGCTTGAGCAGGGGATGTGGACAAGATGACCTTCAGAGGTCCCTTCTAACCTCTACCATTCTGCAATTCTGTGATTCTATGAAATCCAATGTTAAATCAACCTCTGGACTGCCTTCCAAGAACTTGTCACAGCAAAGAAAGGCAGGCTGTTCCATGTGTAGCACAAAACTTCATAGCAAGAAGATGTTACAAAACAGTCCCTGATTCAACACACATCAAACTAGAGCTTTCTAAAAAAACTTAAACAGTCTTCCTGTCTACAAACTACACGTTTTTTAAGATGATGACTGTTTAATGACAGTTTAGGACATTCAACGCTTGATATTTGTACCAAGAAAAAGTAAAAATGGGAATCCTTGGAAATGGGCCATTCTGAGGAATTGGAAAGAGGTAAAAAGATACATACATGTTTTCATGTTAGAGATCAAATGACAGGAGCTATTGCTTTTTGATACACAGATGAGCAAGATGCTACACAGGACCTAATGAAATGCGGATGCCGTATTGATATTCAAGGTGATTTCTAAGCATGCTCTTTTAAGCCAGCAATGTGCCCTTGAGGCCAGGAAGACCAACGGCATCCTGGGGTGCATTAAGAAGAGTGTGGCCAGCAGGTCGAGGGAAGTGATCCTCCCCCTTTACTCTGCCCTGGGGAGGCCGCATCTGGAGTGCCGTGGCCAGTTCTGGGCTCCCCAGTCCAAGAGAGACAGGGAATGACTGGAGAGAGTCCAGCGGAAGGCAACAAAGATGATGAGGGGGCTGGAGCATCTGTCTTATGAGGAAAGGCTGAGAGAGCTGGGTCTGTTCAGCCTGGAGAAGAGAACACTGAGAGGGGATCTGATCAATGCTTATAAATATCTAAAGGGCGGGTGTCAAGAAAATGGGGCCAGGCTCTTTTCGGTGGTGCCCAGCAACAGGACAAGGGGCAACGGGCACAAACTGGAGCACAGGGAGTTCCATGTGAACGTGAGGAAGAACTTCTTTCCTGTGAGGGTGACAGAGCCCTGGCCCAGGCTGCCCAGAGAGGTTGTGGAGTCTCCTTCTCTGGAGATATTCAAAATCCACCTGGACGCGTTCCTGTGTACCCTGCTCTGGGGGCACCTGGTTTAGCAGGGGGGTTGGACTGGATGATGTCCAGAGGTCCCTTACAACCCCTACCATGCTGTGATTTTATGATATAAATAAACCAGCCATATATATCTTGGAGCAATGCCAATCATTTGCCAATCAGTCAAGATTATAGTCTACGGACAGATGGAAACATAACTGAAGTCTACCAATGGATCATTAAAACATCGCAGAAAGTAATCTGCTGGTAACTTAGTACCTGAGTAAAAATTAAAATTCAAACTATTATAAAAAGCAGAAGTAAAACACAGTCATATGTAGGCAGAATGTTTTTTAGTGTCCTTGTATGTCTGTAGTTCTGGTGTCCTCATATCTTCCTTCCCAGAAGAAGGAACTTTCATGCAAATAGTGGCACGTAGTAGAAATAAATTGTTTTCCACTGGGTGGGATGTGAAATATAGATGTATTATGTCCTTAATGTCTTTTCAGTGTCTCTGTGGGATTCACTGTGAGCCAAGTCCTGAGACGCAACGACAAGGCAGAAGGAATGAACACCCTTAAGTGAACTCACATTTTGAACATACATTAATGATCTGATACGTTTTTCTGAACAAGCTTTGGGAATGTTAGAAACCATGGAGAATACAGAATATTCATGAATATAAAGAAAATACATATACACTGTGCAACGGCTTGACAGAAACATTGTAATTCCAGAGTCAATTCCTTAAATCAATAACCCACAGTCACGGATTGCCTACTGAGAACCCTTTTCCAAAATAAATTTGAGGAAGTCAAATAATAGCTCACTCACATGACTCATTTTTAAATGAAAGTTTGGAGAAGTATGGTATCCAGAAATAAACGTAAACTTGACAATGGAAAATATGTTTTCCCCACTGGAACTTATTCATTGTAGATAAATGAATTAATGATGAGTGTCTGAAGATGACTGAAGCTTCCGAGAGGCTTCAGAAGATTCTTGCAGTTCTCCTGTGTAGAAAAAATGCAAATTATTTTATCATATAGTGTCATTGCAAAAAAAAAAAAGTTCTGTTTTAGGAAACCAACAGTTGGAAACTTTATTACATAAGTCAAATCAGCCATAGATATAGGCAGAACCTTGAAAGTTTGGATGAAAAAGTACTGATGGGTTATTCTGGAAGCAACTAGCATGAAAGATCGGTTAAAGGATGGTTGCCAGGTTAGTGGAAGATCAGTCTCCAAGTGTCCAAAATTCACAATAGACTAAGCTTGCTGGGAGAAGGTTCTATGGAATGGTGATCCTTTTAGGCTAGACAGTATAACTTCAGTTGAAAATCCTTCGAAGCATTATGTCTTTAACATAGGACAACTTCCCTTCCCTTCTCTGTTGCCTTCCCCTAACGAGCCCTATATTAGGGTTTTCAAACCATGAAAATAAAAGTTCATGGACTTACAGAAACTTTGATTGTACAAGTCTAAATTGTTTAATTTTGGAAGAAAAGTTTAGAGAGTAAGGATTTTGAATATCACTTCAGAGTGACTTGGAGTTCTGGTTACAGCTTTTATTACGTGGTATGGTTGAAATCTATTTTAGCTGCATTTTGACACATTTGATTTCCAAAGATTAAAAAAAAAAAGTAAGGAATGACAGGAAATACTGCTTTCTTTTACTATGGGGAAAAAACATTTACTTATAAGCAGAGGATTTCTAAATCCATGCTGCTTCACATTGTTTCATTATCAGTATTTCCCTGACATTTATTTTGTTTATGGGTGAAGCTGTTAAGAAATAGTATTCTTATCTGCAGGAGTGCATAGAGAAGATGCAGCGTTCCTGTGGAATTCACAAAAAGTGGAACATCAGTTTCAGGAAGTGAATAATTTGATACAAAACAGTTACAGGTAACACTTCCTATTATCAACTCCCTTCTTGTTCCAATGGTTGATCCATCATCAACTGTCATCCTCACTCTTTTGAATAATTTCTTGTTTCACATAGAGACAATAATCTGAACTTGTTGATGCTGATTGGCTTTGAGGAGGCCAAACTGCAAACCACTGACAACCTGGGCTGTCAAGCACCGCTGAACTCCTGACTCCCACCCTCGTTTTCAGTTTTTGCTTATTAATTATGGCTGTGTGCTTGCAGCGCGCTGTCCGAAGGCGGGCTCCCCAGCCTTGCACAGCACAGCAGACATCGGCAGGCCTTTACGAGGCTACCAACCAGGCCCGCCGCGCAGCAGATCCAGGGAGCAACACTTATTCCTGCGGGCAGGCCGTGCTGATCTAAGAGCAGCTGCTCCTGAAAGGCTCTGAACGGGGAACAAAAAAAGGGATACAAGTTAATTTTCTAGCGCTGGAAGGCGAACGCAAAATACTCAAGTGTTTCATAACTCTACATCGCATACGGTGAAGGACCAGCTGCGTGCTCTCCCCGAGCACCCATCACGAGGGGCGGCTGGAGGGAAGCCGTGCACGGCCACAGCCGGGCTGAGGCGCCCAGGAGGCAGAGAGAAGCTCCGCGGCGGGAGGCCTGAGGGTGCGAGGGGACGCGCCGAGAAATGGTGGCCAGCTGCGAGGCCGGCTCGTGAACACCGTCCCGCGCAGGAAAGGGCCCCGCTGGCGCATACGAAGAGGCTCAGGTGGGGGCAGACGCTTGGCAGGGCAGCCGGCAGCAGGGCTGCCGCTGTGCCAGGGCACAGAGGAAAGCGCAGGCCCTAAGACAGGAGGCGGCCATGAGCCGCTCGCCCTCCTGGAGGATCCGCGCCCACGCGACCCCTCCCAGGTCTTGTCTTTCCGGCCGGCGTCTATGGTTCGCCGCTGCGGGGCTCGACCCGTTGGGCGGGGCGCATGCGCAACGCTTCGCCGCGCCGGCCGGCTCCACATCGGCGGAAGGGCGAGCGGAGAGGCGCCGGGGAGATGGACGGCGCCAGCAGGGAGGAGCTGGGTGAGGCGTGCCGTGCGGCCCGGCGGCGGGAGCGGCCGAGGGCCAGTGGGATGGCGGCTCGCCGCGGGGCGGAGAGCGGGGCGACGTGAGCGTGAAGAGCGGCCTGCCGACTTTCACCCCCCTCCCCTGCGGGCGGAATGGTTCGGCCCACGGGGGATGCGCTGCAGCGCGCAGCGCATCGGGCGGGCAGGCGGGATGAACCATCCCACTTGGGGGAGGGGTGGGCGCTGTCCTGCTGCATCTCCGCGTCGGGCGGCGGCGGCCCGGCTCTCCCGCGGGCGGGCGGCTGGCGGCGGCTGAGCGCCCCGGGGCCCGCCCGGCGGCACCTGGGGCCGGGCGGCACTGAGGGGAATGGAGCGGAGCGGAGGGGAACGCGGCACAGGGGCCGCGGGACCTTTCCTCACGCGGCGGCCTCCTCAAAGAGACCCTCCCGGGGGTGTCCGCAGCGGGGTGGGTGGGCAGGCCGCGGCCGCCTTCGGGAGACCCGGCTCTGTGGGCAGCGGGGCCGGTTCCCTGAAGGCGTCCGTCTCACCTGGCCGGCTCTTTTATTTCATTGGGAAGTCACGGTGTTGTTCAGGAAACGCTTTCTCTTTGCATCGTTCGGTGATGCTTTTATTTACGATGAACCGTTGCGGGGTTTATCGTGTGTGTTGATGCATTAGCTGTACTTATGGCAGATTACTCCTCAGACCTTTAAATCCGAGGGTGTGAGGGCACGTGTAGGTTCGTCTCTTGATTTCTCTATCCATAGGTGGACAAGAGGTGACAGGTTTAGTTGTAAAGTACAGCTGGCCCTGAGCTGGGCTGGGCACACAGAAAGTCTTGTCTCCAAGCGATGTTCCACCGTAATCTGAAGAATTCCTCCTGTCTGGTGGTAATGATGGAAAGCAGGAGACGTGCTTCAGGTTTTACTGTCCCGCAGGCTGACCCATCGTGCGATGAGAAATTGCCACCTCCTGAGCAAAGGTGGCAGAAAGAAATTTTAGCCTTTTTTTTCCCCCAAAGTTTCACATACCTGGCAGTTCCTCTGTCAGATCCTTTAGAACCAGATTTTTAAATGAGATTAACTGTTTACAAGTGCAGATCTACACCTGATAAGATTTCAAAAGTTTTTTTACATGGTTTGGTCTTGTTGAATGCTTAATAAAATTTAAATCTTGCCAGTGTGTCATCACTTGAAAGTGTGTTAATCACGTAGAAATATGTGGCATGGTGTAGGCAGGACAGTGGGTTATTTAAGAGTGACATCTTTCCAAATAAATGATCCATTGTGAATTGTAAAAGCACTCCTCTGAAAGAGCATAATAAACTATGGAGGTCTGTGTGTGCTTTAGTTTAATAACTCAAGTGTCTCGTTTTATTAGCCTTCTGGATTTGACAGTTACATTACAAAAGCAAACAATTCTTCCTGCTCACTGATGGGCATTATTGACTTGCAACATTTGTTTAGAAATAACTCTGCTCAAGATTAATAAATTCATCCATAAAGCAAAATAAATCTGCTTTATTGAGTTCCAGTCTGTAATGAGAGAAATAAGTGCCACAACGATTTATTTTCCAAAGAAAAATGGAGTGGTTCAATTAAGTGCACCAAGCATAGCTTTAAAGTTCTTGAAAAACAGACAAACATCACAAAAGCTAATGCTAACTTTCCTGTAAAATGTAAATATCAGTAGGAATTTTTAAAACAGATGATTTTTCCTTTTTATTTTTTGTTCTGGAAAATACAATTTCGTTTGAGGGGAGTTTTTCTGTTTTTTTGTTCTTAGTCTCTTGTATTCAGTAGGAGTTATCATAGTGGAAAATTAAAAAGATAGCTGGCTTGTGTACGGTTGAATGGCATTATCTGTTAGCTTCCCCTTGAACTAGAAAAGGTTATAAAAGTTTATCAGTCTGGGCAAGCACGCCCCTAGCACTACCATTCCTGGTCACTTCATGTTGATCTGTAATTTCTTTGGTGGTTGTGGAACCGCATGACTGAGTAATGTGGCAGATCTTGCTCCATACACCTGTGTTTGGTGGGAGACGCTGTGCTTTACAGTTTGATGGCTTCTGAAGAAATGCAGGGAAGGTTATTTATAGGCTGGAGTTTGGGGAGTGGGGAAAGAGATACGTGTTTCTGTGGTTGAGGGAATGACTGAGCGTTATACAGCAAGCTGCTTACTGAACCAGTTGCAGATTCTGAAAATAATTAGTGACAATGTTTTCTTTCTAACTTACTTTTTCTTGAGAGCCCTGGTACAGAACGCTGAATTGAAAAGCTTCTCCACAGCGTTAAGATGTAAATTGACTATCTGTAAATGGAATGCAATTACTGAGAACACCACCCCCCTCCTGCTGTCCTGGTGGTGGTTGTTGCCTGGCTGTTAGTTAGTGTGTTTTCCGTGTTACACTGTAGTGATGATGTCTCCTTGACTGTGTCTGCTGTTCAGAGACTCCATCCCTACTCTTGTCCCCTAAGAGTGGTCACAAGCTTGGGCAGGTGACAGAGGCTCTGGGCATGCCCTCTGGGTTATCCGTATGGCATTGTATAGCCTGTGAGAAAATATTAGCATCAACCCACATTTTAGGCTAGTGTGGAGATTGTGTGGTTCTGATTTTCTGTTTTATACAGCCATCAAAACATCTGCTTATTAAATGGAATGTGTACCCCTATTGCAGAGACACCAGGTCACCTCCTCGTTAATGAACACATTTCACAGACTGTGAAGCTTGTGCTGCGTTTCTGGCCATGTTAGCATGTTCTTGTGTAGAAGCTGACTGAGTAGTGAAGTATCTACGAGACCCCCTTTGCCTGCTGCTTTTTGCCAAGCACTTAGTATACACATGAAGAGCTCCAACGAGACCTGTATGTCCCTTCTCCTGTAAATGTATTAGAACAGCTGACATAAACAATGATGAGCTGTATCCTATTCTCCAAATCTTTTTATGCTGATGTGTCAAATCCAATTCTTTCTGTTCAATGACACTGACTTCAAAATGCTCAAGTTAAAAAAACCCCAGATCATATGGGTAAATGGGGTTTGGAAAAAGACTTTTACATAGGAGTTTGTCTGGGAGGCGAACTTCTCCAAAGGAGTAACAGGAGATTGTGTTTGGCTTTGGTTTTAGTGTCTCCTTTGCCTTTAACTTGCTGGGCGGCCCTGGCAAACTGCCCTTTATCCTTTTGCCTCTGTTTCACCCATGAAATGAAAATGATGGAGATTAGTTTTATCTCTTGTGGTGCTAAGAGATTCAGGTAATTTTGGAAGTGTTAATCGCTTGAGCAAAATAGAAAAATTATTTAAAGTTGTCAGTGAAGATCCATTTCTTTGCAGAGCTTTTGAACCAAAGGATTGCTTGTTAGATACATTTAGTAACAGTTCAAAGGTTTCTTTGGCAGTGTGTCCATAAACGTTGGCAAGATGCTGGCAAATTCCCAGCAACAGAAGAATACACTGGAAGATACAAAGCTGGAAATATAGATTTAATCTCGCTACGTAACTACTGGTTGACTAGTGATTGACATTCTTCAGAGGTCTTTGAGGCTACAGTGTTGACATTGACGCATGATTATAGCGTGATGTGTTGCTGTAATGAATCAGTGATGTATCTTTCCAGTGGGTTAAGGAATCAGTTTAACATTGCAGTGTTAATTCTGGGGGAAGCTGAAATGCACTTTGTGCTGCCTTGCTTGATAGTAGCAGTACTTGTAGAGATTCCTGGTGTCCTGCTTGCATGGGTGTTCACAGAAGAAAGCAGAAACAATGTGAAATATTTAAGTAACTGTTAAAGACAATCTGAAGACAGCATTTGATCTGAAAAGATTTTTGTGGTGGCACGAGGAGAAGAATTCTTATTAGCTGAAGGAAAGGTTGAAAATTGGCTGGTACTTTGGCTAAGTAAAACTCAAGGGTGTATAGAAATTCATTTCCTCATTTTTAGTTGTGCTGGATAAAGACAATACAAAATTTTCAGTGAGTCCTGTGACAGCGCTGGATTGGATCATTGGTGGCGTATTGTGTTTGGACACAGTCTGGACAGTGTGGTGGAGCACAGATCTAAGGTAGGCTGAGGTGTGCTCTGCACCAGGTGCTTTGCGAGACAGCAAGCGGCCAGCATCACCTCTGATTCAGCTATGGTGTGCATATGCTGTTCCTGTAGCTGGAGTTTGAGATCATATTTGAACTGTATATATCATACCTTTCTAGGAAGAACTCAAAGTCATTGTGTGTATTCCATGCCCATTTTCTGGCAGTGAGTGTGGAGTTTCCAGAACAGTTCATTTCAGGCTAGGTCCAGTACGCCAAGCACTTGGTCTTCTATTTTGTGAGTATATATCTGCTTTATGGGGCAGAGAAAGCTCAAGCTTTCTTTCCTGTTGTGCTCTAGACCACAAATTTGGATCCATTAAATTGGGGTGTTACACAAATCTGGATGTCGGTGTGAATATGGACTGTTCAGTAGGGACATAGCCACACTATTCCAACAGTAGGGATTTATTATCAAATGAAAACCCATGCTTAGAAAGTTGCATGATCTAAACCTTGTATTATGTCCCAATGCTGTTACTGTTAATGGATTCACATGTTTTAGGTCAAAGCTATGCACCAGTCGTGGGATATAGGAGGAATGATGGGGAGAAGAGGCAAATCAAGAGCATTTACATGGCTAGAATAGTGACCAAATAGCATTGTTGGAGTATTTTATATAATGCAGGCGAACCTGTAGTAAATGTAGTTATTGTGGTATGAGTTGGTGCTGATTGTTGTTACCACTAGTTTAAAACTCTTCTAGTGGAATTTATTCTGAAATGAGCTATTAGGTTAGAATAGGGTCAGCAAACTGCCAGCCTGAATGTACAGATAGGAAGTGGATATTCTGAAGTCTAATTTAAGCTAATTTAAGCTACTTCTGCTTTGCTTTGCTTTTTGTCATAATCAATCAACTGCTGTGTGGGACAAATGAGCTTATATGGCTCAAGATCAGAGGTAAGGCCAGACAGGGGAATGAAAAGCTGAGTGTCTGCCGCAGACCACCAAGTCAGGAAGAAGAGGTGGATGAAGGCTTCTGTTCACAGGTCCTGGTTCTCATGGGGGACTTTTACCACCTTATACATCCTAGGGAGGCAATGTGGCAGGGCCCAATGAATTGAGGATTTTTCTGGAGTGCTTATAGGATGATTTCTTCCATACAAGTGCTTGATGAACCAACTTGGGAAAATGTGTTGCTGGTTCTGCTACTTATGAATATGGAAGAAGATTGATGGCAGCCTTGGCTGCAGTGACGGTGGATGGTGAAGTTGAAGATCCTGAAAACAAGTAAGACGAGTTCCAGATTAAAGTACGCTCTGTGAGGGTGAACTTATGCATGTTCAGGTCATCTTGGTGAAGAGTCTAGTAAGAGTATAGTACCCATTTTTGTTCTTTTTCTTTTGTAATAGCAGAGTGGAAAATAAGAACTGAATTGTGTGTATCTCTAGTGTACACAGGGAAGAAAACTTTTTTTTAGTGGTGTAACCTAGAATTTGCATTGATGCTATACATTAGTTTCTAAATAGCTGCTATTTTATTTTCCTGCCAGAGCAAAACCCAGAAAAATTCAGTGCATTTTGCCAGTCTCATTGTGCTGTTCTTTGGTGACAAAGAAGTAGGTAACTTCTTTGATGATGTCTAATGGAATACCACTAACTACGAAAAATAGAGCTGTACTTGAACTTCTTTGAAAGTTCTCTAAATATCTTTAAAATTTATTGCTGTTAAAGATTTTGATACTGAAATCTTGTTCTGTAGTTTTTAAAGTTTTGTTTGTTTATTTTAAGATGTTTCTAGTGTGAATTAAATCTACCAGTTATTGCAAATATGTGTATTTTGCTTGGGGCTTATTTGGTGCAATGTTTCACGTGCATTTGTGGAATGTACTAAACTAATCAGGACTGATATTTACATAGATGACAAAAGAAACCGTGAAAAACACTCAAAAGTAATCTTAAGTTTAAGGACAGCCTACTCCGAAACAGTCCTTCAGTAAGCTACAAAACTACTTCACAGGAAAAATGAAAAATGATAGATGGTTTTAAAAAAACTTTGAGAAATGACACAATAGGTGAACTGAGAATGATTAGATTGTAAACTCTTTAGGGCAGAGGCTGTTTTCTTACTTTGTGTTTCTGCAGAGCGATGAGTTGCTGAGCACTTCTAGGCACGACAGTAACTTGTTATCGGAGCTGGGATAGTGGTAACAATAACCCTGAGACGACTAGATGGCTTTAGGCATGGGCAGATGAATTCTCAAGGGAAAAAATAGCTGGTCTTAGAAAAATTCTTATTACTTTAAGTATCAGGGGAATGCTTGAGTATGTCTAAATCCATTCTTAAAGGACTACTGTTTTTCCGTATCAGGCTGAAATGGAAGAAGAGAAATTCACTTTTCTGCCTTGACTGAACAGTTGCTGATACTCACCAGTGCTGTTGGTCCTAAGAGTCGTGCTGGTCCCCTCGTACTGCTAAATAAGAACCTTGTTTGCTGCATGTTGTTGATATTGTTTAGCATACAAACAGCATCCTACAAAATGTGATGGAGTCAAAACTGGAACAGTAGTTTAGCGATGATTTCTTTTATATGTTGTTGAATCTCATGTAATCACAGACTTTGTGCACTTGTAGTTTGGCTTGTTCCTAGTGAAAACACTTCAGATTGTTAGTTTAGACTCAATATTTTAAAAAAATTGAAATGAAAACACTTCAGATAGTGTAGACACAGTGTTTAAAAAAATGAAAGTGAGCCTAATCCCTTATCCACTGGGTGAAACTTCCCATATTGGCACTTAGCTTCCTCTGACCCCTGAGATGACAGACTTTTAGTCCAAAACTTAGAGTATGTAGGTCTTGGTGAGTGTCAAATGAGCCCAGCAGCGGCTCAGAGCTGAGAGGATGGTTGTGGCATCCTCAAGAACTAGTCATCTCAGTGCTGTGGGACTAGAGGGAGGGAACTTCTTTGCTGACCCTTCTTTTGATCAATTCATAGACTATGTGCCATGTAGTGAAAGATAATTAAGTCTGTCCTGACTTGTATAATTAGAGTATCACTGAGAATAAATTTGCTTTACATTGTACTTTCTAGTTGAGTCTCTGGCCTCTGGTGTTGCTCTCCACTGGGCATCATTGCTTCTGTCAAGTGCTTTCATTACTGGCTTTCAGCTTCATTGACACCAAATTCAGATGACCCTTTGCTGTTTTCATGAGAGTTTGAGCTATATGCTTTTAATTTTAACTACCTGAATAAGCTGCCTTCTGCTTTATAGGATGTACATGTTTTCTTTGTAAGTTCCTCTTGTTTGGGATTGGCTTCAGTGCCCTGCTAATGGGTTAGACATCTTCAAGGTTTCATAAAAACGTAATGATTTGTTGAATGGCTCTGGTGGGTTGGAGCTGGCTGGAGGCCAGGTGCCCACCAAAGCTGCTCTATCACTCTCCTCCTCAGCTGGGCAGGGGAGAGAAAATATAACGAAAGGCTTCTGGGTGAGACAAGGACAGGGAGATATCACTCAGCAATTACCATCACGGGCAAAACAGACTCGACTTGGGGAAATTAGTTTAATTTATTGCCAATCAAATCAGAGTAGGTTAATGAGAAATAAAACCAAATCTTAGAACAACTTCCCCCCGCCCCTCCCTCCTTCCCAGGCTCACCTTCACTCCCGATGTCTCTCCCTCCTCCCCTGACAGCGGCTCAGGGGGACGGGACATGGGGGTTGTGGTCAGTTCATCACACGCTGTCCCTGCCGCTCCTTCCTCCTCAGGTGAGGGCTCCTCACACTCTGCCCCTGCTCCAGCGCGGGTCCCTCCCACGGGGTGCAGCCCTTCAGGAACAGACTGCTCCAGCGTGGGACCCCGCGGGGTCACAGCCCTGCCAGGAGCCTGCTCCAGCGTGGGCTCTTCTCTCCATGGGGCCACAGGTCCTGCCAGGAGCCTGCTCCAGTGTGGGCTCCCCACAGGGTCACAGCCTCCTTCAGGCACCCAGCTGCTCCAGTGTGGGGTCCTCCATGGGCTGCAGGTGGAGATCTGCTCCGCTGTGCACCTCCATGGGCTGCAGGGGCACAGCCTGCCTCAGCACGGCCTTCACCAGGGGCTGCGGGGGAATCTCTGCTCTGACGCCTGGAGCACCTCCTGCCCCTCCTTCTTCTCTGACCTCAGTGTCTGCAGGGCTGTTTCTCTCACGTGTTCTCACTCCTCTCTCCAGCTGCTGTTGTTGCATAGATTATTTTCCTCTCTTTCTTAAATACATTATCCCAGAGGTGCTACCACTGCTGCTGATGGGCTCAGCCTTCTCATCTTGGAGCCGGCTGCAACTCAGTGTCTATATTTGTCTTACAAAATAAATAAGCATAGTATGGTTAACATATTTAATGTTCATTCAAGCTATGAAATATTTTTAGTTGCTGAATAGTGAAGCATGTTTTAATGTAGCTAGTGTCTTCAGTGGTGTTCTTCAGTGTTTTCAGAGATCCGTAAATAATGTGATAATTCAGTAATGTGCTCTTGCACATTTAGAAGTACTCGGTAATTTTTTTTTTTAAGTAGAAAATGTTAAAATCACAGGGATTTCTTTTTTTGGTGAAAATAACTGATGTGGAGACAACACACTTTATGAATGGATGCTGTACTAGGCAAGAGTAAGGTAAATAATCTTTTTGCTCTTGTCAGGATTTGTTTTAGTTAACTGTAGTAATTTAAAAATGGTTGTAATTTAGTCAACATTAAGCTGGCATAAGCTGTTAGTTTTGCCTGAAAGGCAGTTTTGTTCACTACTGGCTGCTTGGCGCTGTTACTTTGCTGGATGGTGGAATTGCATTTGTTGACTGCGGTCGCAGTTTGCGCTACTTTAGAAGGTTCACGAAATGGCAGCTTTCAAAGCATGGAGCCAAATTCCTTTATCTTGGTTATCTCGCCAGGCACTGGAAACATCTTCCGCGGTACCTGTCTTACCTATCCATTGTAGCATCAGATGAGTCTGCGGAGTGCCCTTGCTCACCGCTATGAGTAGACTAAATGCTTAGTTTTGCAGTAGCTCATGGTGGGTAAGATGAATCTCACCCTTTTGTAACAACGGATGACTTCTCTTGATGGATTAGCTTGCGAAATGATCTAAACCTTCAACATTTTGATGATAAAAAATTATTTTTCTTAATGGAAAACTGTAGTGTTTGGCCATGATAATGATAATGAGACGGTGTGCCACTTTAAAGAGAGAGAGTTTCCTATGCAAACTTGTGCTGTGTGTTTCAATCTGCCTAAATCAGCTTATAGTTAGAAACCTGTGAACCTCGTGGCATAGTTTGAGTCATGTTTTACTTCTAAACTATAAGTTTGTTTCTAATGCTAATGTAGCATTAACTCTGTTGTACAGACATGGAAGTAATGAAGCCGTTAATTGATGAACAACATTCAGATGGCATCTCGGATGAAGAGCATGAAAATAATTTCTTGCCAGTTGAGAAGCATTACCAGCTTGGTAATGAAGGTGGCATTACGTATGTATTACTCTTAAGTATCAGCCTGTTAAAATCTGTTGTCTCTGACTTGTTTCTCTTGAGTAGTTTACTGAACTCTTAAGGGATTTTCTTGCACCCGTGGTACAGTTTTGAGGCTATACATCAAGACTTTGTGTAGTTCTGCCAAACAGCGTCTCATTTTGAGCAGATTCTCTGTTCTTTGGAAGCTAACACTGTACGGGCTGTAAAATATTCCAGAGTGCCTGTTTGTAAAGTGATTGGGTCACTCCAAATCCAAGCACTGTTTAAAGAAGGTTTTGATTAGTTTTATTTCTTCATAAAGAAACTTCAGAAGACTTGGAAATAATCTGTTTGTTAAAGTTTAGCTAGAAGAACTTGTAAAGTTTTTTTTCTTTGGATAAAGCTTTGACTGTCAGACTTGTGATTTGCAGCTGGTTGGTTTTTTTAATGTTATTGATTCCAAAATAGTGTTGATGAAACTTGGTTGTTTTGCCTCTGAGACAAAATGACAATAAAATTGTACACAAAATAACCTTTCACAAGCTGGAGGAAGGAACTAAAGAGCAGACTTGTATGTTCTGTTTGGGGGAGCTCACATGTGAAGGTGAATAAGAACATTATTTGAACGTGCTGGACATTCTTTAAATTAGCTGGATCACCTTGAAGTAGTTGAAGCTCACAACTTATCCCTTTATTAATAAATGACAGAGTGTGGTTTTGTTTTTGCTTTTTTTCTGTGTTTTTTCACTCTGCCAATCTCAGTGTACTTCTGATGTGACTTTATTTTTACCCTCAGGTTTATACAAACACTTACGCATCTTCTCAAGGGAAACATTGGAACTGGGCTTCTTGGTCTTCCGCTTGCAATAAAAAATGCTGGCATTGTGGTAAGAATTGAATTATTTTTCTTAGATTAGAAAAATCATCTAGAAAGATCTGCAGTCTGAGCCCAAAAACCTAAAATCTTGATACTTTTTGTTTGTCACTACCAACTTCAACAGAATCGTGTTCTATTTTTTCCTCTTTAGTCTGGTGAAGTTAGTACTTAAGATTGGGATTTTTGATTTATTTTTTTTTTAAAGTTACTACTTCACCCTGAAGACTTCATAGCTTGTGTTGTGTGTTTGCTTAGCCAAAGTGTTTTTCTGGCAAAACCAAAAACTTTGCCAGAAAAAAGAAAGATTTTGATTCACTCAGAGTCATGTGATGTCTCTTGGGAATTGTCATTATGGGGTTGTCTTTTCTTTGTCCAGACTTCTCTAGAGCCAGATCACACGTCCTAGGATGCAGCCTCAGCTTGTTAAATCAATCGTATGTTTCTGCAGAAACGGGGTGTAGCACAGCTTGTTTATAGTGGGTAACTAACAATGCATTTGCTAAGGCAGGGTAAATTTAATCAAGTGAAATTTTCACTTTATGACTAAATAATTCTGTAATTCTTTATTACAGGATGATCAGTTTAAGAATGAAAGTTAACATGTGAAAAGCAAGTACCTTCTGTGTAAACTTTTGGACAAACTTCTACTCTGAAACAAACTATTTAATTTGAAAATTATCTGTAACTTGTAATAGTAGAAGTTATCAGAGTTGTGGTTGTGTTCTTTTTTTTTATACTGCACATCATGTATATTAATGTAAGGGAAAGAAACTTATATTGTCATTGCCACTTTAAAGTGGTTCAAACCACTGTTTCGAATTGTGCAGTATATGCAATCTGTCTTGACAATTTTTTCTGATAAATATCTTAGCGAAACTGTTAGAGGAGTAAAGTTGTTCACGCCCATTTGGTATTTATGGCTTGATTGCCCCTCAGTCAACTTCTGTCAAGCAGTGAACTAAAAGTAAGGAATGCCATAAAACATCAACAGCAAATCCTCCTCTGAGAGGGGAAAAAATCCGGTTGCATTAAATTTTTAATTCTTAATTTGTTTTCTACAATGTGAAATTTTTGCATGTAAGGATTTTCTCCTAGCATATTCTCGTGAAAAATTACCTTTGTCTCCCATGTCCTTCCTTTTTTTTTTTCCATACCAGATTGGACCAATCAGCCTCGTGTTCATAGGAGTTATATCTGTTCATTGTATGCACATCTTGGTACGTTGCAGCCACTGTCTATGTCAGAGGTAAATGTGGAGCTACTAATCCTGTTGCTGAGTTTTGAGTATTATTTTTTTCTTTCTTCTTTTCTATTTCTGATTTTTGGCTTACAGAATGTCTTGATGCTGTAGCAGTTTCTTCAGTTCAGAATCCTGTACTTGAAAGAAACAACACTCAAATTCTTATCGTGCAACTATAAATGATAGCTATGCCTTGTGCGACACTGCTTTAATACATTGAAAAAATATTTGTTCTCTGCTCATACACAAGATGAAGTTGGTTTAACTTGTGTTGTCCAGTGTCCTGTTTCCTGGCTTTGCTGGCAAATAATCAGATCTTTCCCATTGGGGTTTTAATTACTTAGCTTCAGTCCATTAGTCCTTCTTTATCTTCATAGCTTTTGAATCTTCATGGCTTCAAATAGTGTCCAGTTTATAAACAGGCAGTTTATAAGTACTTCACAGGAATGAAAATAAGAATTGCTGTTAATATCTTTCATCATTATACATGAGCTCTGTCTCTTTGGATTGTGATTGCTTGATTCTTCAAAATTGTAGTGCTAAAGGAGTGTGTTGAAATGATGATGGTGAGAAGATACTCCTCCAAGTGAGATGTACAGTATTGGGGGGGAAGCAGTTATTCAAATTTGATTGATAAAGTATTTTGATTAATAGTGACTTTTATTAAAAATGTTTATCTTACTGTCAGGTGTTAAAGAGAAGCAGTGGGAGGGTCTCATTTAAAAAGTACAATGAAATTTTTGAATTGAATAGAAACACAAAACTGTTTGTGTATCCCTGTAGCTGGGAAAACTATCTTACCATACTGTACTGTGAAGGGATCCTGTCATTCCTGAATTCTTTGCTTTTTCCTTTGTAATTTTGAATGGCCTTTGAAGATGTACATAAAACTTGTCCAGGAAAATCTGTTGAATCCTGTTGAAAGTTCTTTGTGACTTTTAGGTTTAAGATTAATTTGTTAAGCTGATATTTTGAGAATCTAGTTTTAGATTAATTTATCAATGAAGTTGTTTTGTAAGAAACTGATTCAGTACTGTTGAATTAGGGGGAGGCAGCATTGTGGTTCACATGCTTGCAGAGTGCTGAATAGCCCTTCCTGAGGGAAAGAAGCCCAAACCATACCTCTAAAATTCAGCAGCCACAGCATGGTGCCACAGGTGATTAGTTATTATAAACCTGGGAGGCCACCAGCGTTTTCAAGGTAGAGACCTATGCCTTCATAGTTTCTAGTAACTCTGTTCTTTCTTCACTCTTTGATTTCAGGATGAAAAAATCCTCACTGGGGTATAGCGATACGGTTAGTTACGCCATGGAAGTGGGGCCCCTGACTGCTCTTCAGAAACGAGCTTCTTGGGGACGGTAAGTTTGCAATAGAATTTAATTTAATAAATTCGTTATTAAAAAATAATGGCTACACCTAGAATGGTTAGGAGATTTCCTTTTTACTAAGATATTACCTGCTTTCAGAATGTGTTCTCTGTGCTTGAAATAATTTTATGCAGTGTTATTTGTTATTTCCTGCAGCCAGCTAGTAGTGGTGACATGGGGGGATTGGGGAGTGTCTCTCTCTGTTAGGCATTTCAATTTTCAGGTCTACAAGAGCTGCAAGGAAAAGAATTCTGTTTAGTAATACAGGAAGAGATGTGGTATAGCCAGAAATGCATTCTGTATTGTCTAATGTAATGAAGTAATTTAAGTTTCCGTTCTCTGTTCCGTAAACACATTCCTGTGCATCTGAGTTCACCCTTGAAGCAGGTTGACACTACAAATGTGAATGCCTTCAATATTCTGCTTGAAAGTGAAGCAATTCTTTTATTCCTATTTAAATATTACATACAAGCAGTGGAGAAATATTTACTATATTTTGCAATAGTGACATGCAGATATTAATAGTTTGTTGTCTTTTTAAAATACTTTATCCCTCTTTTAAAAAAGACCATTGCTTTTTCTTTACCATTTGTTGCTGTATGTGGAGTTTATGGTATGACTGCACAGTAGTGAAACTCAAAAACTCAATCATGTTGTTCAATCTTAATTTAAAGTGGTTTTTTTTTCCTCACTTGGGAAATAAATTTTTTTTGGTTCTGTTATTTTCAAGGATGCAGCATCTTGCATCATGTGTATTGGCTATTACTTTGTTCTGAATAAGAAAAACTTGAGCTCATCTCTTAAGGTCTTTTGTGATGACTTCACAGGAATGGAGTAGAGCTCAATTAGAGGGAAAATTTGTTTGTAGTGGAATATAATGACAATTCTGTAATGCACCAAAGAGTTACAAGCCACAAATTGCAATTTGATTTCCAGAGACACTGTGCTGCAGCAAATCCATTCTCTGAGACAGATCTCTGCTGTTTGCCTGACTAGCAAAGAGTTTAATTACAGCATGTCCTCAGGCCACCATTGTGTATAACATTTTTCAAAAACAACCTGGACCATATTTCAGAGTGTTTTTTCAATGAGATGCAGTGTCTGAATATGTATTTGGATGTATTGATATAGACCCACTTAATAAGATGTGAAAATGTTTGTTATGTTGAATTGCTGAATCTGAATGTAACTTGGACTGTGTGAGACATTTCATCTCTGGTTGTGGTGGAGAACTGCTGTGTTACGGGCTAACGGACACCAGCAGAATTTATGTGTGCATTGAATATGTATGTCTGTTGTTTCCACTTGTGCCACCTTGTTAAGTCTTTGAATTTCATTTTATGCCACTTTAAGATATGAGCACCTTCTTTTTTAATTCTTTTTGAGAAACTTTGATGCCTACTTAATGTTACCTTAAAACCCAAACACATACAAAAGCACTCTGTTTTGCCATAAGAGGAACCTGCATAGCAATGCTTATGAGATTAATGTGTCATTTGAATTGAGCGTTTTGACTACTCTAAAAAGGAGCAGTAATTGCATATTAGGTAGAAATGGGCTAATTGTTTGGATCCTAAGTATAACGTATGTTTGTTTTTTCTTCCTCAGGTATATTGTTGACTTTTTCCTAGTGATAACACAGCTGGGATTTTGTAGCGTTTATATTGTGTTCTTGGCAGAAAATGTGAAACAAGTGAGTAATGTTGCTGTATGAAAACAGTTATGGTTTTAGATTAATTTTTCCTCACTTTTATTTCCTATCCTTGTGAAGTTCAACAGAACTACTTGTAAAATGGAAAGTTGAGATGCATAGAATGGGTTCTACCACAGTTTTCACAAAAGCGCTTTTGATAAAAAGGAGCAATGTGCAAGGTGAACTAAGTTCAGATCTTGTGCAAGTGTTTGTGGCTTCGTTGCTCTCTGATGTGTTTGTTGAATTTAAAAATTAATTGTAGAAATGATAGAAGATAAGGCTGAATCTGGTCCAGGAGCCAGTTGTCCCCCTCTTTTTTTTTTTTTTTTTTTTTTTTGCCAGGCCTTCTGCTGACTTCCTTTTTTTTCCTGTGACCTCCTTGGCATGTTTTTCCCTTTTCATGTCACTGGAGTCTTTCTTTGTTTCTTGTTTAGTCTGTTCGCTTTTCTGGAATGCTCATCATTGGTATCTAAAAGAATCCTGTTTTGTTCTTAAAAATGCCTGACACTGAAATTTCCACAGGCACCTCAGTGGTCAGTTCCAGTGCTTTCTTACCTGTTAGATAGCTTCTTTTTTGTAGAAGCTTAAAATTTCTTATTGTCATCATAAGTCCTTTATTTCATATTCTAGCTATAAGTAAGTTATTGTTTTCTATTTGTGGATTCCTTTTATATTTTTGAATAAAGTTATCTATTAGATAGAGGGGAGACATGATAGAATCTAGTAATTTTTCTTGCTTTTATGAACGCTCTGCAGTTGGTCACATCTCTCTCTTTTACAAGTTTTATCCCTGAAGTTGGTTTTGCTACTCTAGTTGAAGTCTTGCTTGTGACCAACAGAGCTGAAACATTATTTCACAGGTCTTACAGATCGTATTCCAGACTTGGCATTTCAGTGTAACAGTAATTTTGCAGGAGCATGTCATTGCTAACTTGTGATTGACTTGTGATCCACTGTGATCTCTTGATCATTTACTGAGCATTAATCATCTGTATGGACCCAAAAGGTAGAATAAAGGTGTCTTGGCATATCTTAACTTACTTTAATGAGAGAGAAGAGTGTCCCCTTGGGCAGTTAGTAAATAGAAGATACTATGTTTTTTTTCTTCCCCTTGTGGATGAGTATTTATATTGCGTTTAAAAAGTATTCCAAGCTCTATGGATGAGGATTCTGTGAAGATAAGGAGAATTTGTGTGTTCGGAAGCTAGATACCCTGTATTTTGTGTCTTGGGAGAGAAAAACTCCCCAACTTCAAAGACTGTCACAATCTATCTCAATACCTAAAAATCCTGTTTTACATCTGATGTCCTTTTGTTGGCCTTCTGAAGTGGGGATTTTTATTGCATCCTTTGCAATGTAAATTTGAATTGAAACATTTCCTATCAAACATATATCTGATCAACCAGTTGTTATATATGTGTTTTGACCTTAAGGAAAAGGCAAGACTGGACACTTACTGACCTTGGCTTTTGTAGATTTTGAAAAACACAAAACCTTTTCAGGAATCCTTTTGCTGCTTTCTTGAAGAAAGGTTGAAAGATCTTACAGAAAAGCAACCTCTGCAAAAGCAGTAGCTGAGACACCCATGATGTGTACCCTGTAAATGGATTAAAGTCATCAGCAGCAATACAGAAGTCCCACTTCAAGCGTATTTGATTAAGAGTGCACATTCTTTCCTCTGACAGGGAGAAGGCTGTGGTTTCTTCCTGGCAACTTCATGTTGCAGAAATCTGTCCCGTAGAGGGCACCAAAGAACACAAATTGTTAACTGCTTTAAATCTGATTATTTGGGGTAGTGTAGGGATAAGGCAGGTGAATAGAGTGAATGGGTGGGGAGTGGGGAACTAAGGTAATGGAAAAACATGGTAATAATGTTATTAATACCAGTCCTTGACCAATTTCTCTGCATTGTGCTCCATACTCTTCTGGTGATGTTTGCATGTTGGTGTGTGCAAACTAAGCCCACTGGAACAAGTGGGAACTTCCACTGAGAGTTTTTCTTTTATATTCTTTGTTAAAACTAGTACCAACATAAATTTAGTAGTTTCTTCCTTCCCTTTATGTACTGTTTCAGAGAACTAGCATGTGATAAAGTATTTTAAAATGGTTCTGGCAATGAATGGAATATTCATCAGTCCAGATTACTTTGAGGTGACTGTTTAGTTAGACACACAGTGGTGCATGTGAGTCTCAATATTTACTTCATCTTTTGAATTCTGTGAACTGCTTGATATTCCCTTCTCACTAATGGATACGCAGTATGGCTTTTGGTGCTAAATCTTTTCTGATTAGTGTCTGTTAGATTATAACAATGTTGGCTGCATTACATTAGTGTTTTCCAGCCACTTTGTACTACAAGACTCTATTTCCAGTTACATAAAATTTCAAATGGAGCTTTTCCTAAGGAATATTTTCATGGGGCACCAAAGAGACTCAGACTGGTGGTGAGAGTTATGGTTAAGTCTGGCAGCATGCAAATAAGGCGCTTACAGGTGAAGGTATCTGGAGTGGGAGAATGGTGAGACTGGAACAAACAGCTGGAGGTGGACTGCAGCAAAACTGGACCAGAAACACACTGGGATATGAAAAAGAATCTGTACCCAAAACAGCATGGTCCCCTTGCATGCCATAATTACTTTGCTTTTCCTGCTTGAGCAACCGAAGACCTTAAGCCAAGAGTCTTGGCATTTATCAGCTTGCTCATGAGTATTTGCTGAGTTCTCTGGAAAAGTGTCCTTTTCTCATTGTTTGCTGATAAAGCTGAAAAAATGAAAACCCATTCTTGCTGTGTGGGAGCACTTTATTAGATCTTTAGTACTTTGCAGATGACCCATCAGTGAGATGCTACATAATGGAATTTTGGGTTGGTTTTTTTTATTTTTGTAAGAAAGAAAAAGAATTTGTACTTCGACATAAAATTAGAAGTGTTAAAAATGTTTCAAAGTTGGGTACTGAGTAGTAATGAAATACGAGAACTAAATGAACCATGAAACATTTCTTTGGCCTTTTCATGCCAAATTACAGGATGACTATATAGCCTTTATCTGCCTGATAACACACTGGTTTTGTGTCAGATCTGGCCTTGTCTATTGTACTGGTTGTTGCTCCAAGGTGAATAAGGAAGGAATTGGAAGGAACCAATGAGCTTGAAGACTACTGTTTTGATCCCACTAGATGTTGAAAAGTCCATAGACTGTATGACGGAAGGAATGGGCTTTGAGAAAGGAAACAGTGGTCTTTGGTGAAGAGACTAAGGAGACATAATTATTTCTTGTTTCTGAGATAGTTCTTATAAGAAGTGTGCTCATCAATTGAACTGAATTTTCTGCAGTCCATAATTTTGTATTAGTCATTTTCTGGGTGCCTGACATCAGGAATCTGATAACCAGATTTGCACAAGTGTTTGATCTTCATGGATACAGGTGAAGTTCGTGGATACTGTGCTTGGGCTGTGTAAATCAGACATTAGGTGAAGCGCTCCTGTAAAGAAAGGTGTTTCAGGCATCACATCATCATGTAAGTTAATGCTTGAATAACTGAAATGACTTCTGATGAAGTCACCTTGTGACTGGGGACATCACTTAGCCCTCACAGTCACTGTGCCTAGTGACTTCAGTGGCTGTGTACTTCCTTTCTAAAACCATAATGATATTTCCTCATGTAGTTTAGGGAAGTGTTTGTGAAACTCCCAGGTACAGTTGTGATAACCACGGAACAAAATGCAAGTAATGTGTGTTTCTATTGGGAATTGAACAATATTCACTGGGCTCTGTGACATCTACATGAGAATATGTATATATGCCTTTTTTGAGAACAGATCCATTGGATGGATAAGTGAAAAGATTTGTCTACGCTGGCTGATATTGCCATAATATTTCGGATTATGTTGCTTTGTTTAGGAAAGAGACAGATATAATGTCTGCTGTTCTTGGCCCAGCATGACTGCAATATGCAGTGATGCACTAGCAGAGAGCAGCAGGAGGTTGAAAGTGATTGTTGTCCAGAATAGGAATCTGAGATTATATAAATTCTAATATTTAGGAGACTAGGTTAGACAGATAGTGAGTCATAGTCCATCCTAACACAATCAGCAGTAAACTTGCACTGAGCTAAACAGCATATGAGAGTTGTTTTTTAAAAAAAAAATCCTCCTGCAGCTTTGTATTTTGTTCCTTATTAGAAAAATTTTAAGTGTTATCTGATTATTTGTTAAGAAAAATCTAGTGTAACACTTTCGAAGTGATGGTAATGTTAGCCTGCACCTGAAAAAATCAGCATAATCTCATCTTCATTACAGTTTTCCTCTTCTACTGCTTACTGTCTAATCTCCCACAGCAAATTGCTCTACTTTAAGAGGGAGAAGAGTGATCTTTACTTTTTATAATTCTTGCATTTTACTTTCCGACTCAACTTTCTTCCACCCGTCAGTCACTCTTACCTGTTTGTTTAGCTGTCCCTCACGATTAACCTTTGTTGGATTTTATCTGGTGTGTGTCTTCTGAGTCAGTGTGCAGAATCACTATTCTGTCATGTCTCAAAATCCACCTCTGCGATATGGATATTTCCTGTGCCCTTGCCTAAACCTGTAAGTGGTACTGCCCTGACTGATGTTGTTAAAGCTGCTTTATTGATATGAAAGTTGATTTAAAGGTATATATATCCACAAAATGGAATAAACTGTTCTCCTGTGCTTTTATACAGTATAACTGTGTCCGTAGTATGTTACATGGTATATGCATGTGTGTGTATGTGTACATAAAATTCACCCCCAAAGTATTTTATTAAGGCAAAAACCAGTGTATGATGGACATAATGAAAACAGCTTGCAAGTCAACAGCTGAAGAACAGCTGAACTGAAATTTTCAGAAGTTTCTGTTTTCAATAAATTGAAATATTAATTTTGAAGTCATGGGCTTCACGTTTTGCTGCAACCAAGTAATAGCTAGTGAAGAGTAAATTTCAGAAACCTCTTCACACAGGCAATACTGCTGTCGTTAGCAGTGTTACAGTTCACAGTAACCTTTTCATCTGATGACAAGCTGATCTCTAAAATACTATGCCTGGAATAAGATTGTACACTTTAAGCAGTTATTAGGAGATAAGGGGAACTTAACTAACCATTTCATGTGTTTTTTTTCTCTATACAGAACTGTAATCCTCCACAGGATAGGCTTTGGAAAACAGGGCTGTTTCATGTAGGGCTCTGATTTTATTTTTTTATTTATCTAAAATCTTACAGCAGAATAATCCTCCAGGGTGATCAAATCTCAGTAGGGTGAAGATTATAAATAAGGTTAGTTCCGTTTTCTGAGCAGAGTTATAAAATACCTTCATACAGACAGCTGTGACCACGTAGAACAAAGATGGGAAGAGAGTAGGAATTACCTTGCTTTATATGGTCAAAGTCTGTCACTGTTGTGCTTTGAAGATAGAGGTGAGTCTGGGAGCAGATGGGCTGTATCCAAGAGTGCTGGGAGAAACCTGAAAGACTGTACAGAATGGGGAAGGTCCCTGAGAACCGAGGAGAGGCAAATTTTGTACTTACCTTCATAAAGGGCCAAAAGAATAATTTGGAGAATTGCAACCCAGTCAGCCTCTCTTCAGTCCCTTTGAAAATCAGGGATTGAGTCTTCTTGGAGCACACGTCTGGGCGTATGAGGGAGAATAAGGTGACTGGAACCAGTCAGCATGGATTTACCAAGGAACTGACCAACTTGATTTCCTTCTATAAGAAAAAAAGTCTGAATTTGTACATAACGAGAAAGGACTTTTTTGCCTAAGTCTTCAGTGGCAAGTGCTCAAGCCACACTGCCCAAGTTGTGGAAGGCAAAGGCCGGGACTGGGAGAATGAAGAACCCGCCCACTGCAGGAGAAGATCGGGTTCAAAACCATCTGAGGAGCCTGAAGGTGCACAAGTCCATGGGACCTGATGGGATGCATCCACGGGTCCTGAGGGAACTGACAGATGAAGTTGCTAAACCAGTGTCCATCATTTTTGAGAAGTCGTGACAGTCTGGGGAAGTTTCCACTGACTGGAAAAGGGGAATCATAACCCCCATTTCCAAGAAAAAAAGAAGTCCGAGGGAACTACGGGCCAGTCAGCCTCGCCTCTGTGCCTGGCAAGATCATGGGGCAGACCTTCCTGGAAACTGTGCTAAGGCACATGGAAGATAAGGAGGTGATTGCTGACAGCCAACATGGCTTCACTAAGGGGAAATCGTGCGTGTCAAGTTTGTTGGCCTTCTGCCACAAGGTTACAGCATTTGTGTATAAAAATAGAATGTCTTTGTCTTCACAGAAAACTGAAGTTGTTGAATGCTTGAAATGATTTGATTCGAAGCTGGTTTATACCGTAGTATTTTAAAAAATGTGTTTTAGAACCTGAACTTATTCTGTCTGCAGTTACTTTTTTAGGAATAATTTATTTTTTTAAACATGGCTCATGAAGCTTACAGACATTTATACAAAGTGAAGGCAGATTAGGTTAAATATTTATTGTAACTGAGGTTTTCAACGGGACTTAACAAATCACACTGTAATTCTTAGAAAGCTCACTNGATTGCTGGCAGCCAACATGGCTTCACTAAGGGGAAATCGTGCGTGTCAAGTTTGTTGGCCTTCTGCCACAAGGTTACAGCATTTGTGTATAAAAATAGAATGTCTTTGTCTTCACAGAAAACTGAAGTTGTTGAATGCTTGAAATGATTTGAGTCGAAGCTGGTTTATACCGTAGTATTTTAAAAAATGTGTTTTAGAACCTGAACTTATTCTGTCTGCAGTTACTTTTTTAGGAATAATTTATTTTTTTAAACATGGCTCATGAAGCTTACAGACATTTATACAAAGTGAAGGCAGATTAGGTTAAATATTTATTGTAACTGAGGTTTTCAACGGGACTTAACAAATCACACTGTAATTCTTAGAAAGCTCACTTACATGTCCTTGTGTGCAGAGCAGCTCTGGCTGCCTGCGAATGCATGGAAGCAAGTAAACACATGAGACTGGTGTTGAGGTGAAAGGCTCTTAAAGTGCTCATTCTGTCTTTCTAAGTATTGTGGGAAAGGAGGAAACTTCTACAGAGAGCTTTACTTCGTGTGGCATTAGGGAAGTAATTTGGTTAAGTGTTTGACATATTGCTTGGCAAAGAGGAGTTATTGTAGCTGCATGAATTCACTGGAATTCAGTTCTAAATGTATTTAGCTCTTCATAGCTTTCTAAAAATAGTGTGTTAATGAAAACCAACAGATGATAAATGTCTTGTAACTGCCACTGAAGATTCTTGCAAGGTGGAAACCGTCAGTGTTTCTGTAATGACCGATGTCCTCTGTTTTCATTTAAAGCGAGATTTCTGGAAGACGTGTTGTTGCAGAATTGTATCTTTTCTCTTTCTCTTCTTCATAAGGAAAAAATCTGTCTAGTGCTTTTTGTTGCAAAGGAAAGAATTTTAAGTTAATTCTGTCTTCCTGAGTTTATGGAATGCTTGAAACAATGGAAATAAGTGTTGCGATTTTTTTTTTTTTTTTTTTTTTCCTAGACTTGTAAAGTTTGAGTTTTGGCAGACTTGCCAATCTGAATGAGGTGGTTTACATACACTTGGTCTTACATTATTAGCTAACTCCCTCTGCCTCATGAAAGTCTCACAGTCCCAATGATCCCTTGATTGCCTACCGTAGCTCCAGCTTGTCCTCTCTTCTCCCCTTCATCCTCTTCCTCAATGTAAAAAATTAATAGCCTTGAGTTACTGTCACCTATAAAATAAAATAGATGTTATTAAGTATTGGCAATGCTGCTGTTTGCTTAGGACTGCCATGGCTACATAGAAACTTATATTTTAATATCAATACTTGAACCTTTTGTGGTAACAGCTTAACATTTTTGGATTTGTGAGGCAGGATCTCATTAGTTCACTTGCACAGATAACAACTGACATTTTAAAGAGCAAACCACATTGAAAGAATTGCCCACAAATTGGTCTTGGGACCATGCCTGTGAACTGTGCAACAGGGATAATAATATTTAAGCTTTACTACACTTGTACACTTCCTGGCATTGTTGGATTATACGGTCTTCCTCTGAGTTCAGTTGTACATTAAGACTGTGGCTGTCGTAGTTGTTGTCTAGCAGTACTTCGGAGCCAGAATATTATCTTCAGTTGTTTTGTTATATGCTGATTTCCAATTTTTGTTTAAGTCTCTTTGTGCTATAGGGAACTAACTTTTTTGCTGTCTAAGTATCTTTTCATACTCATCAAGCTGCAAGCTTTCTGCAGCATGAACTGATTAAGCACAGTCGTATGCTGATTTGTAAGATGGTGAATGCAATGAAAGGGAAAAGGAAAGGATACACTCCTAGAAAAAACGTATGGTAAGATTTCAAACAAAGGGATTTGAACAGTTATTTTGCAACAAGCAGAATAACCACCAGCTCGTGATCCTTTGATCGTGGTGTGCACATAGTGCAGAATATATTTCTGCAAAACAAATTTTGGCAGTTACGGCCACGTTAACATTTTTCCAAAAGATGCAATGAGAGTTGTTAACAGTCCCAAACTCAGTCTTCTGAATTGCACCATAAGCAATTATTGTAATGTTACATGCGACAAACCTAACACACTTTCGCATTCTGTGCTACCGTTTGTCTATAGGAATGAATTTATGTCAATTTAATGGATACAGGACTCTCAGCACTAATTTTTTTGAGTTAACATTGATTAATAAAAGAGTGAAGTTAAGCAAAAATAATTTGAATTAAAATAAAGACGGGCAGGTTCATATTCTAATATTATTTTGTGTCCATGCTGCTGTGATGTAGATGGAGGAGGCATAAGGTTATTAGGCACTGAACTCAGGTACGATAGCAGTTGGTCATCTAACCCCCTTACTCTCGTTAGGAAAATTCAAACACTAATATTTAGGCCTAGATCTGTCTCACTTGCATTTGTTTTACCAAACTCTCCCTTTCTGAAGGGAATCTGATCTAAATTGCTGATGTGGAGTTTCTCTTTAGTCAGAAGTGGGATAAAGACGCTTTCAGGTCTTTGAGGTCCTGATTTCATCATTTGTTTTGAGGATGAACACTTGCTAAAAGTGCCTTGTCTTCGCCTGTGCACTGAGAGTACAGGGGCGCTGAAGTGCCTGGCACTTGGCAGGTAAAGCAGAGGGACAAATTCTGCTATGGAAGAACAGTGGTGTAACCATGTACAGACACTCAGTGCTATCGCTGTTTAACACTTTTTTTTTTTTTTTACAGGTCCATGAAGGGTTCTTGGAAAACAAAACTGCTTCCATGAATGTCAGTGTCACCAGCAGTTCTTCTGAGAAAAGGAGTACTGATTTACGAATATACATGCTGTGTTTCCTGCCATTCATGATTCTCCTGGTCTTTATTCGTGATCTTAAGAACTTGTCCTTGCTTTCATTGCTTGCCAATCTGTCCATGGCTGTCAGCCTGGTGATCATTTACCAGTATATTGTTAGAGTGAGTATAAAAATCTTATTATGCTCTTTTTCAGTGTGACAAGTTGTTCGTTGTGTGTGGCAGTTGGTCTCTGATAGATATATACTGACCGACAGTTTCTGAAAGGCAGAATTATCTTGTATTTAATTGAGGCATCTTACTTTAAGGAGGTGCCTTAATACTTGAGACGTGCTTTAAACAACAGGCTTTTACAGTACTTTTGAATGAAGGGATAATATTGCTTCTCTTAAGATAATAAAAATATGTATTGTAATGACTTGGGAGTCCTTGAGTAGAAGAATATGTGAATTTTTATGGGCTGCACACAGAACTTGCAAGGTTTGCAATCTGCTGTCAATCTTTTTGTTGCAACAGAAGAACAGTTTCAACAGCAACATTTATTTCTAGTGTTTCTCCAGTACAGTCAGGAAAAATTGAAGACTTACCCTTTAAGAATGCCTATTGCAAACTTCCATCTTCTGAGAAGTTGAATAGTTAGTACATTTTCTGGGTTGCTGCTGTTTTTCATATTTGGAGGCATTTCATAATGGAACAGATAAAACTGATGGCTCAAAAAAAATCATGGGTAGAAACCACTACATTTTTCTTTCTTATGATTTTTGAAAAGTGCTAAGTTGTTTGAGAAAACTTTCACGTGAGTGTTAGGAGATGAACGGGAAGTGGAGGATGGGGAGGAAAGCAGAAAAGCCAGCAAGAGGTATTGGCTGGGTGAGGAGGCAGGAGAAGTTACACAGAAGAGATTGGGGGAGATAGAGAGTAATTAATTGTTCTGCAGGAACTCAGCTTGTATTAAAAAGATTTTCTTTTACTGTCCTTTATGGTTATGAATATCTGTGCAGTATGAAAGCAGATTAGGAAATGCAATACTCTGAGAAGTTTGCAGAATACTGAGGTTTGAGCTTTCCCCTTTTGTTTTAATTGATGCTCACTCAAATACACCAGTGTTATACTTTAGATGTGAAAATTTCTAGTCTTGGTAATATGAACCTAGAATAGACATATCTGCAAATGTCTGTATGTGTTTAGGAAGGTGGCTATAAATGTGTAGAAGGACTAAGTTTGGGAGGAAAACTTGGGATTGTAAATAGCAACGTATACACCACTGTCAACAGGTACTGAGTTTTCTTTCCTATAGCATTATGCATCAATCAAAATTGTGGGAACCACTAGTGCACTTTACATAGCGCTGTTTTGCTTTGTTTTCTTCAGGATACAGTAGATCCTCGAAAACTGCCTCCTGTGGTTGGCTGGAAGAAATACCCACTGTTTTTTGGAACTGCAGTATTTGCTTTTGAAGGAATCGGTGTGGTAGGTGCCTTCTACTGACTCTTCAAAATACCTGAATCTGTGCTAGGCAACGGGATACAGGCAGTTTTACTCTTGTTATTTAGCTGTTTTTGTTGAAGCACTAATATCCCATGTTGATATAAGAAGGGTTAATTTATCAAGTAAGGCAAGAGTTGAAGACACAACGTCCCCATCAAAGGGGAGTTTGGTGAATAGCGATTGCTGCTTGGACACTTAGCACCTTCCCAAATCACAAGAATGCCTTTAGTTCCAAATAGATTGAGACAATAGTGTAGTAATAACTAGTATCATAATATCATAGAATCATAGAATCAATATGCTATATAATAATATAATAGCTAATAATATGATGATACTATAGTTACAATGTTTCAGCAGCTCAGTTTTAGGTAATGACTGTAAAAATAGAAATGTATTCAGCATCCCTCTTTTCCTTTGGGATCACAGATAAAAAGTGATTTATTAGAAATGTATTACTCTGTGCTTCAGGCTTGTCTATAGATGTGACTTGGTGAAGATGATAAGAAAAAGGATGGAAATTTCAGAATATTTTTTTTGATTCCTGTCCTGACAGTGAACCTCTGTTCCTTGTTTCCCGAAAGATGACAATTAAATAGATTTATCACTCCAAAAATTTGTTTTTTAAAAGTGGATCTTTTTTAATCTCTTATTCACTTATTACTGTTTTGAAGGGCTTTCTAATTTCATCTCACAGCAGCAAAGTTTGCAAATTAGTTAACACTTTTGTTCCACATGGCATATTTTTAAAAATAGCTAAGGAGGCTTCTGGGAATGGTAGGTCATTATGCCTTTAAACTGTTGGGAAATTATACTATATACACTGTATTTGTTACTAATATAATTATATGCTTCAGCAAGCGTTATTGTATCTTAAAACTAAAAAAAAAAAAACCCCACCTAAAATCCAACCAAACAACACCCCCACCCTCCAAAAAAAACCCCCAACCAAGCCAACCCTGAACCAGCATGCAATTAATCTGAAATGATTGTCATTGACGTAACACAGGAGAGTTTTCAAATCTCTTTTCTTTTCTGGAACTGTCAGCACTGCATTAAACCAGAATATTTCACCCTGCTGCTGTATTATCACTGCCAGAAGAGCTGAATAGGAAAACCTTTTAGCCCCTATTGCGTTTCAAAAGTGTGTTTTCACACATGGGATATGTGAATCTGGTGACTGTGAAAGCCCATTTCTCACACTTTTCTTGAATGTTTCTCTAACTGTGAACAGACTGATGCAGAGGTTTAGCTGTCATATATCTGAATGTATCTGGACATCTTTCCTTTTGTCATCTGGAAGTTCTGTCACAGGAAATCAGCCATTTGTCTGGGATTGTTTGCTGCCTACAGGTCTTGGACAAAAATCCCATGCTCGGTGAATCAGACAGACTGAACTACACTAAGCTTGTTCCTTTTAAATTGCTTCTGGGACAGACTGCACTTACTGTGTGTGTACTGGAGCATCTCTCTCCTATGAGGAAAGGTTGAGAGACCTGCGTCTGTTTAGCCTGGAGAAGAGAAGACTGAGAGCAGATCTGATCAGTGCTTACAAATATCTAAAGGGTGGGTGTTGAGAGGGTGGGGCCAGACTCTGTGCCCAGCAACAGGACAAGGGTGTCCTGATTTGGGCTGGGACAGGATGAATTTTGCTTTTTAGCTAAGTTTTTTTCTGAGAAGCTCTCTGAAATTAACTGCATGTTTTCCAGACAGTGTCTGCTTCTAGCAGTGATAAGGCTCGGTGTTTGTAGTTAGTGCTGGAACATCTGTAGGAATGGTATGAAGAAAGGCTCTTGCTTGTAGTTATTCCTGTGGAGACCAAAGTTGATGCTTGCTTCTGCTAACTTTCGAAAAGAGCAGAAAAAGGTTCCCACCTGCAACCCTGCAGTGGGGAGGAGTGGGTTGGACAGTTGACCCAAACCTGACCAAAGGAAGTATTCCGTCCCATATGCATCATACACGGTATAAAGCTGAGGGATCACAAGGGTCTCGCTCTCTTCTTCCGTGGCCAGTGTCCAAGGAGGACTCTGTCTGATTCTTCTGCCTTCAATCCCGATCTGTGCATTCCTGAATCCAGCTCCTGCCTGCTGCTGAGTACAGTCTGGGACTTTTCTGGGGCGTGCTCTGCAGCGTCCGGGTGATGTGATTGTCATCATATTGGTTTTGTATATATTTGTATATATTTTATAATTATTTTTATATTATTATTATTATACGTTATTATTGTAGTTAGATTAAAACTGTTTTAACTTTTCTGACCCATAAATCTCTTTCCCTTTTTTCTCCCCCCTCCACCCCCTTTTTGGGGAGGGAGGGGGTTAACGAAGAGCATCTGTTGTCTGTTTAATAGCCAGCCCAGCTTTAAACCGTGACACAAGGGGCATCTACCACCATTGTTCTGTGTAAAATGGTCTTTCCTGCTAGGGATATTTAGCGATCAACAGTTTGAGTAGAGGAATAAATGATCTATAAGGCACGGTATGAAGCAGTACACCTTAGCCATAGCAGTCAGCAGGATTTATTTTCAAAGATACTTAATTGATTTTGTTTTTATTAACGAGGGAATGACTAATGTAGACAGAAAATAATTGACAGTTCATAATGCCGTGCTCAGTATGGAAATATGTTTGTCTGGTTTCCTTGAACCAAATATTAGACTGCAGGGGAAATACTCTAGCACTGTTTTTTTTCATCCCATTATTCCAAAAAGCTTTTTATATATTGACCTTTTTTTCCTTTCTTTTAGTTTAGCACTTGTCATCGCTGAAAGTATGACCATAGTTCTTCAGTAACTCTATTAAAATTAATGAGACTAATTAAACAGAGAAGTCTGAAGTCCTGTTCACTATGGGGAGTGTGATTCAGGGAGCTGCAGTGATTCAGCAGATTGCTAGTAGGATTTTCTTCTTGATCTTGAGAGAGCATATTTCTCTTTTAGACAGTGAGTGTATGAACATGGGTTTTGGTTAAAATCTGTCATTAGTTTAAGACTGATTAGCTGTCCTTGTGTAATAAGAAAATCAGCAGTATGGAAGTAATTTGGAGTATCATTGCTTTGGCTGTAGTCAATCCCTAGATAAGTAGACTTTAAGAACCTTAATTTTGCTGGCTTGTGTCTGTAATAACTCACAGGAGGAAGGGTAGCCTATTTGTAACTGAAATACAGAGTCTCAAATAAAACAAGCATTGTGGTTTAACCCCAGCCGGCAACTCAGCCCCACTCAGCCTCTTGCTCACTCGCATTGCAGTGGGGTGGGGGAGAGAATCAGAAAGGTAAAAGTGAGAAAACTCGTAGGTTAAGACAAAGACAGTTTAACAGGAAAAGCAAAAGCCACACATACAAGCACAGCAAAACGAGGCATTCATTCACCAGTTTCCACCGGCAGGCAGGTGTTCAGCCATCCGCAGAAAAGCAGGGCTTCATCACACGTAACGCTTACTTGGGAAGACAAATGCTGTCACTAGGAATGTTCCCACTTCCTTTTTCTTCCCCAGTTTTATATGCTGAGCATGATGTCATATGCTATGGAATATCCCGTTTGCCAATTTGGATCCGTTGCTCTGGCTATGCTCCCTCCCAACTTCTTGTGCACCGGCACACTAGCAAAACATGAGAAGTTTAAAAGTCCTTGATTTCTTAGCAACACCTGAAAGCATCAATGTGTTATCAACATTCTTCTTATACCAAATCCCTTTCTAAATCCAAAACAGCGCTATTCTAGCTACCAAGAAGAAAATTAGCTCTATCCCAGCCGAAACCAGGACACCAAGGCAGTGCCTAAAACTCATTGTGTAATGCTAAGAGCTAGTTAAACATTCCATCAGCCATATATATATATATATAACTATAAAATAGTTATAAAACTATTTTGAGATATTTTCATTAAAGTAATTAATATAATGAATTGATAATACTAATATGTTGAATTGAGCTGTTCATATCTGCCTGCGAGATCAATCTAAACTCTTGTTTGATGGCAGATTTGAACAATTTTCTGATTTTGCTAAAGTCCAGGCAAGTTGTTCATCTGTTGGTACAACTACTACAGCAGAAATAAGGTTAGTGCTATCACAGGGCTGATTAATGTTAATGCATGCTAAACTCTGGGTGGTACTTGTAATAGGATTAAAATTTGCTGCAGTCTGTTGCTTGTGCCATTCATTTCTTTGCTCCCTGTTTGAGTTGTCTCTAAAAATGGGGTCACTGCTGATTGGTGTAAGGTACCTGCTGCAAGTGGCGAATGTCTTGGCAGCTGGGTGGTAATCATCGCTGTGTGCTAACAGGAGGAGTTGGCAGCAGGGGTGCCCTGTGATCCCTTAATATTGAGTTAGCAAACAGCAACTGAGAGCTCAGTACTGTCAATCTGGCGGTTATCATTCATAGTGTTGAAAGTCGGTTTGGGATTTCAACACTTGTAAGTTAAGATTTTAAGATCATCGGGGTGACCTTGTGAAAATCGTATTGTTTAGTGGCATCGATACAGTTTGTGGAACAGTTGTAGCAACAGAAATGCAGTACTCTTAAGTGGGTACAACAGACCATTTCATAGAATCATAGAATCATAGAATGGTAGGGGTTGGAAGGGACCTCTAGAGATCATCTAGTCCAACCCCCCTGCTAAAGCAGGTTAGCCTAGAGCAGGTTGCACAGGAATGCGTCCTGGCGGGTTTTGAATATCTCCAGAGAAGGAGACTCCACAGCCTCCCTGGGCAGCCTGTGCCAGGGCTCTGTCACCCTCACAGCAAAGAAGTTCCTCCTCATGTTCAGCTGGAACTGCCTTTGTTCCAGTTTGTGCCCATTGCCCCTTGTCCTGTCGCTGGGCACCACTGAAAAGAGTCTGACCCCGTCCTATTTAAGATACTCGTTTTTGTTTTAGTCTTTAAAGTGAAGATTTTGGTTCAGAAGGCAATAATATGTTAATCAGGAGATGGAGAAAATGTATATTCAGCCCTCAGTGAACCTTTTTAAGTACAGGGCTCTGCTGGGGATGGGAGAACCTGCAGCTGCTTCTTTTGCTCTGTGCTTTAGCTTCACTCTGGCTGTGGGTTCCCCGTGCCAGATGATGCTACCTGGCAAATCACAGGGCTGGTGTCAGGCCACAGAAGAGAAGAGAGTACTGCCACTACTACTTGAATACAGGAGCTGCAGGTGATATAATGGAGTGAGTGTGTCTTTTGCACAACATGTAACATTATTTTGTAAGAACCATGTTTGAGAGCCTCTTTCATATTCCAGTGGTGAGTTGTCTGTTTTTATAATGAATGAGAGATTTTTGGTGTTGAATTAAAAAGTAACTTCAGACTCTGCTCCTGAGTGTGCTTAAAATGTAGTTAAACCTCCTGAACATACTTTTCAGAAGAGTGTAAAACCAAAGCCTTCAGGCTTGGATATGTCTGTAGCATTACCCTGTGTGGGTAATAGCTTTGCATAATGTTGTGCTTATATAATAGCAGTTACGCTTAATGAATATTCTGCGGTGAAAGTCTGATTGACTTTCTTGTTTGAGGTATAAAAACCAAATCCAAATGTTGAAGTGATATTTTAATATAAGCATCAGGGGGAAGGAGGATGAAATAAATTCAAGCATTTAAACAAGAAAGATTATTTTTCTTCTCTATTATGTATAAATATGCAAAGTTAAGTATGGCTTGTACAATTGTGTATGGTTTTTTTCCCTGTTGAGTGCTGCAGACTGATTAGCCTAATGAAGAGAAAATGTTACTTTCCAACATTAGTTTCAGGTTTGGAAAATAAGGCTTCTGATATTTTTGCCTGTTACTTGAAGATGTCTGTTCAAACTGCTTTTGAACTTGGGTATCACAGCTTTGCAGTAGAAGGTAGCGTGGTATTTGTATACCAAAAGACAAGCTCTGGAATCACATTAGGCAGCAGATAACCAGTTCCAGGAGATTTAAAAAAGAGAAAACTGAGTGGATTATAATTTTAAAATGTCGTTATTTGTATTTTCAGAGGGATGCAGATGAGCTTGTTAGGCCTGTGGCTTTGAGATAAAAGCCTCTCATTCTCAAAAATTCTTTTGCCAGATTACTAGTGCCCTTTCAAAAAAAAAAAAAAGAAACCCAATGGCACTCTTCTGTTATCTTTAAGACCGGACTGGATTTGTCAGAAAGAGACATTTAACAGGTAACGTGACATCGTTTGAATCTACTTGGGGCATCTCTAGACTGCGATGTATCAGTTTCATTGGTGGTGTTTTGAGATCACACAAAGGCTTGTACCATCGAAATATAAAAGATGTGAGTTCTCGGAGGGTACTTTTGCATTTGGACACCCAAGTGTAGATGACTGGATTTAATGACTGTGGAGATGATCTACTCCTAAATGTACGTGGTAAATCTGGACTTTAAATGTCGTGTCAGCAAGAGGCATGTTACGGCTGCTGTTCAAAATCACTTGGTTTGGATGTCTTCTGAAGCTGATTAATGTGAGAGAGGAGGAAAAAGATTATGGGCAAATGTGTAGAAACAGGGGATGTTGTTAAATGTAGCAGATAAAAAAGTTGTATTAGAAACTGTAAAAAATTCTTCGTCTGCTATACATAGATGAATGTTGATAAAATCTCAGGCATTTTGATATTATGTCTTTATCAAGTTAAATATCCCTTACCAACATCCTGTACTTCCTGAGTATGGCGAAACTTCCTTTTACCCTGGAGAACCGTTGGTGCATATTCTAACTTTAATACTGCCTGTATTTATGGCAGATCTTACTAACACAGACAGAAGACTCCCGAGCGTAACTTTTTTCCAGGCAGCATCCCATAGCTGACGCTTGCAACATCAAAATGTTTCTTTTTCCTTAGAAAACCTAAGATACACATGCATTCACACAAATGGGAAAATAAAGACAGTTAAGTTTACTGCTTGCTCGCCTGAAACATTTCTTAGTTGTTATGCAATTCAGTGACTTTGGTGAAATGGGAAAAGAGCAAGGGTGACAGTGTGCCACGGTGTAGTGTTCTGCTTTGCCAGCTCGTGGCAAGTGAGTTTTGGGTTCTGATACATATGGCTTCAGTGGGGCACAAAAGCTAATTCTTCTGTTTGGATGTGACCCTGTCTTAGGTGGAAAACTTGTCTGTCTTAAGTATGTGTGCAGTAGAGCCAGAGTAAGACACATACATATACTAATTATACGTATAATTAAGCAGCATAGTTAAATAATTTCAGGTGGAAACATTTTCTGTAGTTTATTTTGCTTTTATTGTGTCAGATTTTTTCATTCCNACCCTGTCTTAGGTGGAAAACTTGTCTGTCTTAAGTATGTGTGCAGTAGAGCCAGAGTAAGACACATACATATACTAATTATACGTATAATTAAGCAGCATAGTTAAATAATTTCAGGTGGAAACATTTTCTGTAGTTTATTTTGCTTTTATTGTGTCAGATTTTTTCATTCCTCCCAGCCCATTATCCCATAATCCTTCTAAGACGCTGCTGTTTTCCACTTACTTCTAATGGTCTAAGGTGAGATTTCCTCCTCCTTTCTGGTATGTTCTGAGTGAGTACTTATCTGCAGTGTATGGAGTTGTCTGAGTAATATTTATCATTATATGATAAACATTTTGAATATAGCTGTGAAGGTGCAAAAAGGCTAGTAACTTTTCCTAGAGAGCAGTTAACTAGAATAAATGCTTGCATCCTTAGTTTTAAACTTTCATATCTGTCATTTATTTGGCAGCATCTTAACTTTACCATCTGTAATAGTTTTTTCCCCCCTTTCTGAACAGCCTTTTTGCTGACGAAGCTACCTTCAACAGTGTGTTTGCGTGTGTGTATATATAACAAGATATATAACAATAAATAACATTTAAGTTCTAGTTTACTTCTTAAATATTTTGACAACGTATTTATTTAGTAAATTAAATCTACTACATGTCATAGAATAATTTACATTTATTGGTTCAAGCATGATAGAGAAAACAGTTATTAAAAAAGTGATTTTATTGTATGGCTCAAAATACTAGATAAGGATAGACCTATGATTTTGTCAAAAATTGCTAAGTAATCTTCTTGAATGTTCACTGAAGAATAGTGTTCCTAAACAAAAAAAAAATTATTAATACATGTTCTCCTGGATTTTAAAGAGCCCTAATGACGCTGACGAGGCGCTGACGAGGCTTGGGCGTTGCCA
>VZSC01001598.1:0-33353 GCA_013398225.1 Steatornis caripensis
TAAACCTACCCTCTTTCAGTTTAAAAACGTTACCCCTCGTCTTATCACTACATGCCCTTACAAAAAGTGCCTCTCCAGCTCTCTTGCAGGCCCCCTTCAGGTACTGGAAGGCTGCTACAAGGTTTCCCCCTGGGGCCTTCCCTTCTCCAGGCTGAACAACCCCAACTCTCTCAGCCTGTCTTCACAGGAGAGGTGCTTCAGCCCCCTGATCATCTTCGTGGCCCTCCTCTGGACTTGCTCCAACAGGTCCCTGTCCTTCTTATGTTGGGGGCCCCAGAGCTGGATGCAGTACTCCAGGTGGGGTCTCATGAGAGCGGAATACACGCTTCTTTTGATGCAGCCGAGGATATGGGCTCATGTTCAGCTTCTAATCAACCAAGACCCCCAAGTCGTTATCCTCAGGGCTGCTCCCAATCCATTCTCTGCCCAGCCTGTATCTGGGCAGAAATAGCTGAGAGCAATTTGCCAGCAGGCACCCTGCATGTTGAAATCTAACCCAGCCCCTGAATCACCCTGCAGTGAGCTTTGGGCAGAAGTTCCCCAAATGTCTTTTTGCCTGCTGCTCATGCCCAATCTGTTTTCTGTGACCTCTGTGGTGAAAAGTGCACACCACTTCTCTGAAATTTAGAAGATGCAAGATTTAAATGCCTGTGAGGACACAGCTTTCTGACCTGGGGCCAGTATGGTCTCTGGCAATATCCTCATGTTTAACTCACCTCCCAAAATGAGTCTCCCTTTGACCCCTCACTTGGAGGCTTCTCAGTGAGAGGCTGCATTTTCATGGCCCACTGTCACATAGGTCATGGAGAGGGCTCGAAGTCACCAGCCCTGGGAGATGCTGCAGCAAAACCTGCTTCTTCCCACCAGCCTGGCTCTTCCACCCTTTTCAGTGACTGCCCAGTGTGATAAGAGACCAAGTAAATTCATACTATTTGTTTTAATGCTTGGTGATGCTGTAATAACAAGGCTTAATTTTAAATTTCATTCTGCCCAGTGCAGTATGAACCCACTGTTTAAAAAAAAAAAAAAAAAAAAAAAGTCCACATCTGCAGGTCTTATAACTCCAGTTGAGAAACATTTCTCCTTGGAGATGCATTGCCACACATTAGCCCAGGTGCAGGTAACCGAGAAGGGTTTGGAGAAGTCGGGCAGGCACCTACCCGCCAGTAGAGCTTCCCCTGACAGCCGTACTCTGAGGTCAGGCTCAGGGTCCCTCCTGTTTAACAGCCTTCAGGGATGGTGTAGCAGAGGTATTTAATAAGTGTCCTAATGAACATATTTCCATTTGGAAGATGAACATCAACACTCAATAGAAGTTAATTAAAATGAATGAAAAGGCAACCTCGAAAAGATTCATCGGCATTAGCGGCTGTTTGGCGTTCCCTCACATTTCTTAAAACTCAACCACCTAGTCCAGATCCATAAAAACCTGCTGTGGGTTTTCAAGGCAACTCTTTACTTACCCTTCTCTGAGTCAGCATTTGACTGTTGTAAATAGGAGTTTGACCTAAAAAAATGAATGATCAGTTAAAATTTCAAAATAGTAGATAGGAATCTCAGAAACTTTTACGTGAATTAGGGTCTCCTGTTTGCTGTCATACTTAACCTGACCAAGTTGCTACCTGTTGCGGAAAGGAAAGTCGTGTCCTCCTTCTTCCCCCTTGGCCCACTACTGCTTTTCTGCCAACTCCCTTGCATTAATCAAACCATGATGCAACCGCTAACAAGATTAAGTGATTGAAAACACACCCTCATGCCCCTGCCAACATTTTTTCCAGTAGTGTCCTCCCAGTGCGATTGCAGAGTCTCTGGATCCAACACATGAGAGCTGGAAGAAATGCGAATGGTGAGGATGAGACTATGAAATAGCCCACAAAGTGCTGTTGATCCTATTGAACATCAGTCAGACATTTGCTTTCCTGAGATTTACACACTCAGGAAAATCCTAATCCAGAGCCAACTTTCACAAAGGTCCTCTCAGATAGGAAGGACGTTCCTAGCTGAGTTTTGTCAGCTGAGCTAGGAGTTGCATGCCACTGTTGTGGCTGGGAGCAGGGATAGTCAAATGCAGCTGCTCTGCAGAAAAGGGGGAGCAGTGAAAACTCTAGGATCTCCCACAGAAATAAGCTAAGACATCACCGCTAAGACATCACTCTTGTTTCCATCCCAAGGGCAATAGGCTAGTTAGGGAGGTACATCTACCTGCAATACATTATAGCTCACAGTCACTGTGACAAGTATTGAGCTAATCTGTACTAATTATTAATGCTACATGGGGATTTGCATCACTTGGGTGGCTTAGGAGTTGTTAGGATTAAATTCCAGAGGAAGTCCCTGTAATGCCCCTGGTCTCTGTATGGCATCCAAACAGCTTGAACAAGAAGCAGAAGAGGAGGAGGTAAGGAAAAAAAGCCCCCAGAGGAAGAGATGAGGGCTCAGGTTATGGTGACATGATAGATTTTCCTGGAGAGAAAAGCAGTTCAGGGCATTTCCTTCCTGATGGCGCCTGTGCTGTAGTTCTCAGTGCCCCAGCACTTCTCTCCAGCCATGCTGGAAACCTGGTAGCAGAAATGGCACAAGTTACAAGAAAACTCTCAGGCCTCCAACCTGTCGTGCCACAGCCACCGCTATTCAGCAGCAGAGAGCCCTCAGAGTGCTGATAAACAGCTGAGGGCCACTAACATCTGGTGTCACCACGTCCTTGTTGCAAGGGTCATCTGGTTCCAGGCCCCCTGAGGGCACTCCTGCTGAGTTTGGTGAGCCCACTCACCTGCACAAAGCTACTCTTGTATGCAAGTGCTTTCATGACCCAGCACCCCATTTAAATTCAGGTGCTCAGCAGAGGGATCCAGACATAAAATGTTGGCCTATAACTTTATGAAACCTCTTAAAATTATATTTCACCTGCAGGATGCTGATGCTTCAGTCCCCTGTTGCTGAGGCCTCTCTGTTTCAGCGTGTCGGGGACCCATGTTCTCCTAGGTATGCAGCTGGTGACGGCAACAGCCACTGTATATACTAGGAGAAAAGTATGGTTTGAGCCTCCGGTTCCCATTAACTCCCATTTATTTTAATGTTTTGCTCTGACTTAAGAGATTATTGCATAAGTGCTCTACCCCTGCCCTAAGGGGATGTTTTAAAGTGTTTTGATTCCTTTATGTTGTTCTCTTTTTACGCTGTTTGTCAAACAGAGTAGCTGGGAGCCTAATGGAGAGACTAGAAAGATGGAAAGGTCTCAGCGTCACCAGGACGCAACCCTCCCTGCAGTGGCAGGTGGCTGAGAAGGTGAGTTTTGCCTAGGGAGTAAAATCAAGAGTATTCTAGATTTTCAGTAAGAAATCTCAAGGAAGATTTCATTGACTAGGGCCTCATGCATACAGCAAAAACATCAGTGGTAAATCACGATGTAAATTCAACGAGAGCAGGCGTCTAGCATCAGCCCCCTGTTCCACTTGAGGCATAATTTTCCAGCCCCACTCAAAGTAAGTCTTTCCCTTCTCTCTACCCCAACAATAATGCTAGCCCTATTCTGGGCCTCAAAGTAGGCACCTCATCCTCTCAACAACTAAAAGCTCCTCAGGGGTGATTGTTTTTGCCACCCTCAGGTTCCTGTGGCAGCCCCTGCCCAGCCCCACACCAAATGTAGCTCTGAGTTATCTCTTTCTCTCTTAACCCTAACCATTGACTTCTCAACCCTAACCACTGACTTGCCCGTAAGACAGGGTCTCCAATGTCCAGATACTCAGTATTGCTCAAAGATGGTTTCTGCTATCAGATCTCAATTTCCTTGGGCAGCTTCTTTCAGTCCCACTGACACACGTCCAGTGGGGCTGGAGGCTTTTGCTTTTCCTTTACATTGGCTGTCACCCTAGTTTGAGCCCTAAAACAAAAATCCCAGCCCTACCACAGATTCAGGATTCCTCAGCAGAGGGTGCTTTTTCCAGCTTTCATTCTCCTCATGTCCTTCTGCCAGCCCCCCCTATAATCTTAGCTCTGGGCTTTCACTTCTGTCCCTTACGGAGCAGCCCTGCGCTTGCTGCTCCCTGACACAGGCTGCAAACTATGTCCCACCCAGAGCCTCAAGTGTGCCTCAGAGGAGAGTTCATAAAATCACAGACTGGTTGAGGTGGGAAGGGACATCTGCAGGTCATCTGGTCCAACCTCCTGCTCAAGCAGGGCCACCTAGAGCTGATAGCCCAGAACCATGCCCAGATGGCTTTTGAATATCTTGAGAGGAGGAGACTCCTGGGCAACCTGTGCCAGTGCTCGATCAACCTCACAGTAAGAAAGTGTTTTCTGATCCTCAGAGGGAACCTCCTGTGTTGCAGTTTGTCTCCGTTGCCTCTGGTCCTGTCACTGGGTACCACTGAAAGGAGCCTGGCTTCACTGCCTTTCCACCCTCCCTTCAGGTATTTGTACACATTGGTGAGATCCCCCCAGTCCTCTTCTCCAGGCTGAACAGTCCCAGCTCTCCCAACCTCTCCTCATGTAAGAGATGCTCCAGTCCTCTTTGTGGCCCTTTGGTAGACTCTCTTCAGTGGCTCCATGTCTCTCCTGTACTGGGCAGCCCAGGACTGGACACAGCACTCCAGGGGTGGCCTCAGCAGTGCGGAACAGAGAGGGAGGATCACCTCCCTCAACCTGCTGGAAACACTCCTCCTAGTGCAGCCCAGGATACTGTTAGTTGAAGCTCCTGCCTTTCCTTTGGTAGACCATTCCCAGCCCTGTTCCAGCTGTATCTCTGAGGGGATGGGATTTATTTAGCCTTAAGAATAAGAGGCAGAAAGGTAATTTTATTGCTGTTTGCAGCTATTTGATGGGAGGGTGTAGACGAGACGGAACCAGTCTCTTCCCAGAGGTGCACAGTGACACAGTGACAAGAGGCCATAAGACACAAGCTGGGACTTGGGAAATTCCAGATAGATCTTAAGGGAAAAATCTTCACACCAAGGTTGGTCAAACACTGGAATGGGTGCTCAGAGGCACTGCAGGATCGCTATCCTCAGAGATACTCAAAACTCAGCTTGCTGAAGCCCTGAGTAGCTTGACGTAACTTTAAAGCTGCCTGTGCTGTGAGCAGGGGGGTATGGTCAGATGATAACTGGAGACTCGCTTCTACCTGAGTTGCTGTATGATTATGCTATTACATACCTCATCCTTTGTAAATCTGGAGCCTAATCAGATTACCTGGGTGAGAACAAGGTGGTGTGTCTTTAGCAGCAGATTTAGCCTTTGCAAAGCCTGCTCTGTTTTGAGCAACAGTTTCACAGGACCAATAGCTAAACAATTGTGGGCCCACTAACACACAACTTTCCAGCACTTAATGACTGTAGGAAATGATTGTAGCTGACCCAAAATCTCTCTCTTCAATATTTTCCTCATATGGTTTTTCAGACTTAGGGCAGGTGTCCACATTTATGCCTTGCCTATCCTGTGCAGTTTAAAGGAATTGAGGAAGATGACTCAAACTCTTTAGAAAATCACTGGCATGGTAAGGGCAAGGGGAAGAAATTTCCATTCCTGGAGGGGAAAGTTGGGAAAGTCCCAGATAACCCAGTTGCTGCTGCCTCTTTCCCCAAGTGATGCAAGAGCCCTTCTTGTCTTCATCTCCTCCTCTGTCATCCATAAGCAAACTAAAACCTCCTCAACATTGCCTGTTTCAACTGGAGGCATTGGCTAGATCTTCCTCATGCTGTTCTGCTGCCTGCAAGTGACCCAACATCCTCACTGACATTTTTCCCCTTTCACACAAGTGAGTCCAGAGCCTCCCAGGATGGGGGGGAGGCAGCGGCAGGGTGGGGGCTGGGGTGTCCCTCCTTTTCTCCCCTTCCTTCCTCCTCCTCTTCCCCACCTAAACACCTGATGGAAAGAAAAGGAAGCATTAAAAATATACATACTTGCTGTGGGAGCAGGGAGGAGCAGCTACCCCTGACTCAGTGCAGTGTTAGATTAGGGCAGACTGGCTCTGGGTTTAGTATATCACGGTACGCGCCAGCAGCTCACTCGAATATTTCCCCAGAGGGGAAAGTCTCTGCTTTCCCTCCAAAGTTGTAGATAACCTGACAGAGCACAACCATCAAAAATGTGGAATCCGGCTTCACTGCAAGATCATTACAAGGGTTTAAAAGAGAACATTTTACCATCTTATATATCTTGTCAGACAACACCTGGCAGGTCAGCCAGGGAAATGAATACCCTTCTCAGCTGAAGCACTGGCTTGAAGAGTGTCGTCTACAGGCACGGGTCAGCTTAAACCAATCCCCCAAGCTAGGAAACCCAGAAATTCAGAGCCAACTTAATGTTTGTAGCACCTACCTGACTCTCTATGTTCTGTGTATGTGACTCTCTCACGACAGAGAGACAAGCAATTGCAGTCACAAAATACTGCATACACAACTTCTCACCCAGGAGTGCCCAAGGCCGACTCCATCAACCAACAGACTATTATATCCTTCCCTGCTCCTTTTGCCTGGAGCCACTCATCAACTGGTTTTCACGTGACTTTGTCTAGTCCCTGGCCCCTGACCAGCTTACCATTGCTGACCTCTGTGGCAATGGGATCCATGGGTGAACATCATCCTATGTGAAAAATTATTTTCTTCACTTTGTTTTATAAAACCCACAGTCTGGTCTTTTCATTGGCTGTGCCTCAATTCTCTGATTGTGAGAAACACCATTTCACCCATTTTGGGTCATGACCTAATCATATCAAATTATTGTTGACTCCAGCATCTCCCAGCTAGCTGGTGGGGAAACTTCAGGCTACCTTTTAAAAGGTTACCGTTTGCTGGGTATTGGATGTCCTATCATTGTTATTCCCTTCCCTGTCAGAGCACAAAGCATGCGTGGCAGCACTCACAGACCTCCTCAAAAAAACAATACACAGGCTAACACTACAGTCTGTCCTGAAGTTTCTTTTCACCCGTCGTGTGCTGATGAGTGGAGTCCCAGGCAAGGAGAGAGGTAGATGCTCCAGGAAGCTAATAATTTACTTATTTCTTTTCCTGCTCAGAGAATGCAGACAAACATGATTAGTATGGATTTTACATACTGCCTATAGGGGACTGTAATAAATGTAACCCCTCCTTTACAATTAATAAACATTAAAAAATGTGTCCAGAACTGATCAAGATACTGAAATTGAGATGTTTACTCAAGGCAAGGAAAATGCTTGGGTACTTCCATTTTGTCTTGAGAAAAACAAAAACCAATGTAATGAAATACAAATGATGCAAAATCAGGAATGCCTCTTTTTCAGCAATAAAGCCCCAGAGAGTTAGCTTCATCAAAGCAACTGGAAGTAAAACCAAATCCCACATTACTTATGATGTGCTGTTTCTATCAATACACAGCTGAGCATAATTCAGGCTATACTGTTTTCAGTATAGCCTGTACTTTGTTCTGCTGTCAGTGCTTAGTTAAGGTACCAGGCAGAAGTTAGAAAATCAGATTGCAGGCTGTTTTAGTCAAGTGCCTGTTGAAGCTAATTTATCCAAGGGGGAAAAAATGGTTATGAGTGGCTACTGAGGCTTTATTTACCTTTCCCTGCTTCTTTTTACTGCCTTCAAAATGAAGACCAAGTGACCATAGCAATTGCTATTTGTCATTAGGAAAGAAAAAAAAAAGTCTTTTTTTTCTATGACATTAAGCGAACACTCTCACTACCCCCGCAAATATATATAAATAAATACCTTGAAGATGAGAGTGGGAAATAAGAAAAAGAAAAGCAATCTATGGGAAAGGTTTTACAGGGAAAGTGAAACGACTAAAACAAAACTGCAGCATGAAGCATGATGAGATACGCTACTCCCGAGGCAGTGTCCCAGCCCCAGATTCAACACCAGTCCCGTTGCTGTCACTTACGTGGACCTTAACACCTGCGCACACCGTTTGCACCGTGGCTACCTTTAGCCACGTTGTGGTTTTGCTCTCCTTTGCCTTGAGAACAATGAAGGGTCATAGTATTGTGTTATTTATCATGAGTTTCGTTTCCAACAGCACCAAGAAAATTCTTACACAGGAGCGTGGGACCAAACCGGTCGTCCAAACAGTTTTCTCTCCTAAGCTTTCAGAGTGGAGGCAGGAAGCAGACAATAGCAGAACATCCTTTATTCCCCCCATGTTTCTAAACACAAGAAGGAATGGTGTTGTCAAGGTTTTTGTTACAGGGTACATGGTAAAGAAGGGGAGAAAGAGAATGATATAGGAATTTTTGAGGAAGCAAGGGAGGAATATGCAAAGATTTTGTGAGTTCCCTGTCCAAAACAGGTTTAGAGCTGCTATTCCATCACTTTGTAAATTAGCAATATTAGGCACGATGTCTCTTCTGAAAGCAATTATCACCGGGGTACCCCAGAGTGCAGATAACAAGCACATTAAGACTGCAGCACTCCTTGCATTTATCTACAAGTACCTAGCATCACATGATGCCACAGAAAGAAATTATACTTGGTACTCGTAAAATGCTGAGAACTGGTAGAAGTATAATTACTGTACTGCAGTAAGGACGGCAGAGTTGACATCTTAGTGGAGGGAAATCAGTAAAATATCTTTTTATTCCACCAATACACTCTTCTAACTCCTACTAGTGTTTGAAATCCTGATGCTCCCAGTAGAAGAGATGGCCTGGAAACTTTTTCTTCTGCCTCATTTTCCCCTTAATCACCTGCAGGCAATGAATTGCCACCTGTTAGCATCCCAGCCCTTGTTAAAATAGGCCCTTTTAATTTTTTTTTTTTTTTACCTGAGTTATAAAAATAATTGTTCCAGCTTAGTGCAGTGGACTTGTCATAAACATTTAAGATCTACCATAGTGTCATATTTTCTAGGCAGTATAATAGCATTCCATTTATTGTTTCCCAAGGACTAAACTTGGAAATGAATGGCTTTATGAAGAGGCTAATCTTATATTAAAGTTGATTGATTCCATTCATCCTCCAACAGGCTCCTCAGCAAAACAATTTCCCCTTAATTAAGCAGTATGATGTAAATTACATGGTAATTGATTTAATAAAAATATATGATGCAAACTAACATGGGGAAAAACATCTTAAGGAGCAGCAGAATGATTCTCTGAACAGAGCAGGTAATGGGAAGACTACTGGAAATGAAGTTAGAAAAACAATAAAAATAAAGTTTTTACAGGTTTTTTTTCATCATTTCCCTTTCCCTAAGCGTTGGATGAATCCCCTGCTATGTCTCTCATTTTCTAGCATTAAAGATGTTTGAGAAGCTGTTCCCTCTTTCTCCCTTCTACCCAATTATTAATATATTTTTAAAACAAACAATCAGTCCTGATGTTAATGCTTTCTGGGACAAATAAATGTACTTTTCTTACTTATTTTTCTAATCTACATACTCTTTTGAGTTTCAAGTGAGAGAGATTTTGAGTTTCAAGTGGGATATGTTTTCCACTTCTTGTCCAAAACCCTGTGCTAATACTCTTGTGCCCTGTTGCACAGGTGTTATTGCTTATACATATTTTGTAGAAAACCTAGGGGACAACATTAAGGCAAAATATCCTCTGCCTGCCCGCCTCACTTCAAGCACTGTTTTTTTAATCTGTGGAGATGGTAGCGGCTACCCGATTCTGAAGATGCACAGCACAGTACATGGTAATTTTGTGGGGCATCCTTATGAAAACGTGGCTCTTTGTAGCGTATGTTTTCTCTGTGGCACAGTCTTCTCTGGAGCCATGTAAAGGCAGCTTCCTACCTGTCGCTTGCCATTGTCCGTCGCTTTATTGTGCGGATGAACCTAGAAGGTAGCGTTGCAGAAAGCAGAATTTTTCCATGTTGATCTCTGCCCAGGGATGCTCATAGGAGGAAGAGCCATTTGGTAGTCCATATGGGCAAGCTGGACAGAGGGAATGGAGTCACAGCAAACTGGTGAACTCCCGGAAAGGGATAGAGACGTGCTGAAAGGTTGCAAGAACATAAGCAAGGACTCCAAGGACAGGGGAAGGTACCCAGAGAGTGCTGTGAAAGGCCTGGGTGGAGCAAACCTTGGGCGAACTCCTGCAACTCAGCTCCAGAAAGACGTGTGATTTTCACATAGGTGCTTGACTCTGCTTGAAAACATTGCTAGTTGGATAAGCACCTACCCTTACGGTTTCAAGGCCTCAACACGTGTCTGAAGTAGCAACGAATTCATATCAGACAGTCTGATTTTAGTGTGCTTGGTTGCAGCTCTTACGTCTGCAAAATTAGCCCAACAGCCTCATAAACATAATTGTTTTGGAGAGAGCTAGTATTTTTTTCCAACTTTCGTTCAAGACAAAAATCTCCCACTGCCATTTTGTGGTTGTCGTTTGTTCTCATCTCAGCCAGAATCAGAAAACAAATAATCACAAATACAAAATGTTTTCTTTTCTGTTTAGGATTAAATTCAGTTTCTTTAGGAGTCCTTTAGAAACACAAATACATCTCAACTCAGGCTGCAGCTAGAACTTCAGATTCAGATCTTATTTTAGTTTAATTTCCTTTACTGAAGGAAACCATCAGTCTTTCCTGGCAGGCAGTCCACCCCGACTAGAATATTTTCAATAGTGAACTCCAGATATTCAACATCCTAATACATGCCTTTAAAGAAAGAAGAAACATCCAGAGTCCTGATGTCTTCAATCAAAACAGTAAACAGTGATTTCTGACCAGCTTTTTGCTCAACAGAGTAAACCAAGGGAGAAGCAATCATTGCTTTCTGAAATCAACAATGTCAATCCTTGACACAGAGGAGGCTGGTGCAGAAAGGTTAGCTTTGGTGTCGTCGTGCCGTTAGGTCTGAACAGCTCTGAGAGATCACTAGTACAACCTGCCATTCAAAGACCCCCAAGGATTTCTTGTTTAAATGAAAGGTTGCAAAACTCTCATTCCCTATTCCAGCACTGCACACACATGTTCCCCTTCCCACCATCAATCGGAAGAAGCTAATGGGAATCAGGTCCTTAATGGAGGGCGATGGCAATTCTGTGCAGGTGGGAAGGCATAAAACATTTGCCAACCAACCTGTTTTGACAGGTGGTCAATGAAATATTAATACGTGACCTTCATCAGTTTCACTTTCCATTAAAAACCTCGGGACACTGGAACCAAGGTATTTAAAAACACTTCCACTTCCTGGTAGTCAGTGTTTAAAAGAGAAATAAAAATAGATCTACGCTCTTTGTATTTGTGACCAGAAAGCTTCCTCCAGGCTGGCTCTGGTCTTAGATGCCAATGTCCTTTATAAGGGTTTTGAATGTAATTGAATGTGAGAGACACGTAAGTTCTCTGCATATGCAGGCAACATTTGCCTACAGAGATGAAGAGATAAAAGATTCTTGCTTCAGTTGCAGCCGTTGCTGCATTGTTGCAATGACCTCTCCTGACCAGCAGTATTCAAGCAAGCTGTGTAAGGTCTAAAAGACTGGAGCTACCTGTTACACAAAGGTTGGTTGAGTGTAAAGCCTAGTAAATGTTGTGTCTTTTCTTGAATATGTTGATTTATGCTGTAGGGTGGCAAGATAGGTGTTTTAAGCAGGAATGAACTAGTAAGGTTTTAGTCTTTTCTTTTTCAACTGGTACTCATAATCAACAATATTTACGTGCGCAAAGCTACCTTGATGTTAAAAGACAACTTCTCTTCACCGGTGTCACCAACACCACAGACAACTGAACTGGTTTACAACCAAAATAAACTTTAACTCATCCATTCTTTGCCATGCAGATGAAGACAGCTGTCTAGGACCAATAGAAATGATAGCTTGGGGTCTGAAAGCGCAAAATGTAAATGTCAGAGGTGCATCACCGGTGTTCAGGTTATGCCACAAGCTTCCTTCATGAACTTTTGGTAAGTAACATCATTTCTTAGTCTTAACAGATTCTAAACTCCTTTGTGTCTGTTGGACTCAATATTGGTTTTTGCATCACGGCTTTGTGTCTGTGGTATGAGGTGAAATCTTGAAGCTGCTACAGTGAGTAGGAAATTCTGACCCATGGCTGATATTTCACCCCAAGGCATCTTTACAACCTTGTTCATGGGTGAATGTTCCTAATGAGTTAAAAGATATTGCTCATCTGAGGAAAATTATACAAATGCCTGATATTAATAATTCTGATTCATGCAGTGTTACAGATGAGGTGATGTGAGGAGTTGATATTTGTTTCATGCGTGATAAGCATGCAGAAGACTTGGGGCAGAAATAACAGTAAAAATGAAGATTTTTTTTGGTGCACAGAAATATTTTGAGTTGTTTTAACTTGAAAATGATTGTAAATGTAACATCACAATTTTAATCACTGTCTTTTCCTTCTTTTTGAGGGGAGGTAGCAATATTATTTCCCTCTTTTGTATTGGACTGAGTTATCCTGCCATTACATAGACTGTCCTACGGCTTTGCTTCCCCCTGCAGCAAAACTAACCATGGACCAAAAAAATAAAACTGGGAGCTGTGTGAAGGAACGGTGTTGTGGAAAGAAAGACATCTGTAACACCTGGCTGGCATCAAATGTAGGGTTCGTGGTCGGCGCAGGAAGGAAGTCCTCTGGAGCTTCTTTTCCCTAAGCAGTTCAAATTCCTTTCTCACTGCTGTCTCTGCATGGTGTGATGGAGAGAACTGTTGCTGCTTGTTGTGACGTGACTCGTGTCCATGGCGCTCAGGGCTGCAACCCGGGTGTGGAGTGGCCAGGATGCTCCTTGACCAAAGTCTTCTCTGAGTCACTGTGCAACCCCTGTGACTCTGAGACATGGAGATCACTATTATGTATGTGTGGTGGGTTTTAATCCAAAGTGTTTTAAGTGCCAGAGGTGGTTGTGTCACAGACTCTTCGGTTGGTGCCTGCATGATGGGTGTGTGATCTGTCCCTTGGGACAAGAGGGGAGGCTGCAAGGCTTGCTATGACACTGCTGGGGCTTGTCCTGGGAGGGAAGAGCTGAATACGATGGCATCTGTGGCCACAGTGTCTGTCTGTGCTGTTCCTCCATCGCTTGTGCTCAGATTTCCTCTGGGAGGGAAATGATTGATTTACTCCAGAAGGAATGAACTGCCACATAGGCGCTGCAGAAGGCAGCAGAAACAAGCTGGGGAGAGAGAGCGAGCTCAAATCTTTACCTTAATTGTACCCTGGGCAGCAATCCCCACAGTAAAAGAGAACACTGATCTCTACTCTTACTGTGACTGTGGACCACATGACACAGAAAGGACTCTTAAAAAATATAAATTGTCTCACATGATTGCTACCCTAAGTGATCGGTCCCTGCAGAAGAAGAGAGCAAAGCCTAATGGGCCCCTGCCCCTGCCCGACCATGCCAATACCAGACAGTTTCTCGGCTCATCTTGCCAAGTGTGGAAACAGGCATGTCCATTGATGCTTTAGGCTTTACGCCTTTTCCTACACTGAAAGGGTATGGATCGTTGCTGAAACCAGCTGCTTTCAGCCTCTGAGCACTGAAGAGTGTGGTAATACAGCGTGCTTGCGGCTGATGTTTGCAGACACNCAGTTTCTTGGCTCATCTTGCCAAGTGTGGAAACAGGCATGTCCATTGATGCTTTAGGCTTTACGCCTTTTCCTACACTGAAAGGGTATGGATCGTTGCTGAAACCAGCTGCTTTCAGCCTCTGAGCACTGAAGAGTGTGGTAATACAGCGTGCTTGCGGCTGATGTTTGCAGACACTACCGCCACCCCTAACTGATGTCACAGGACCAATGCCTGCAGTAAAAGAGCATGTACAGGAGAAAGGACCTTTGCCAATCTTTGCCTTCTTTGTAGCTGCATAAATACTGTAGCATTCAGCAATACGCTGGTCTCATGAAGGTTTCCAGACTCTTCAAACCCTGATGGCAGTTATAAGTCAGGGAGTCAGTCTGTGTTGTAAAAGGGCTTGAACAGAATTTCCTCTTCTCAACACAAATCCTCTCACTATGTCTGTAGGCCTTGCATATTGCAAGAAGTAGTTATGCTTCTGACATTTATATTCCCCAAGCTATAACTATAATCCCAGCGCAAACCCTAACGTTGTTCACAGACAGGAGGTGACACCCCGCCCCCTGAAGAGGCATATAATTTTACCTATGCTAGCACCAGCTGTCCTTGCATTGTTGAAGACCCTACAATGATGTATGCATCATTAAAGTGAACTACAGAATCCGAGTACGCCCCAACCACTGTGCCTGCCAATAGCCGAGGGATCATTCCCTATGGCAAAAGAGAACCTATGGCCTTGGGCACAGAACCACCAGTCCTTTCCCTAGTGTTTTCACCCTCTAGAATAGACTGGCCTCCAGAAAGTGTCACTGTCCTCACTCTAATTCCAATCTCAACTGTATCCTTAACTGGGGCAAGGGACCATAATAAAAATAAAAAGAAGAATTGTTCCCTGATACCATCTTTCTGCCTGATTCTGGGGGCTCTGTAGAATCCAGAATGAAATTGAGCATTAGAATATATCTTTACCATGAAACCAAATCCCACCACCGGCCCTTCTTCTACCCCAGGAGCTAATAACCACAGTGAAAGAGAATGTGACACCTACAAGCATCATTTTCCTTCCTTGAGCTGTGGGTCCTGATATACTTTGTAGTGACTAAAGCTGTTGCTAGGTATATTGTCTTTGTGGATGTCATCAGGCAGAGATCCTGGGTCAATTAGGTGTGGAAAGGCTGATTCCTGACCACCCAAGCCCAGCAAGCTCTGGACTGAACACGGCCTCCCTTCATAACAGCTGAAACATTAAAATCACACACGCTTACGTATATGTACACTCGCACACATATTCGTGATGTACCCTCTGTTCAAAATGCATGTATTGATGACAATGCTCTTCTTCCAGCCTTCAGAGAAGGGCTTTTTGTAACAGGAAAGGTAGGCCATTCCCTGTCCGTAAGAAAAAAGGTTTAGAGAGCAAAGTCTGCTGAGATAGAGTTGAAGGATTGCCTTCTGTGGAGGCAGCCAAATTTCTTGCTTTCCAAGTGCCCTCCCTTTGCAGACCCTGGGAGACGCTGACCTCTCAAGGCACCTGCGGTACCTCTCGGATGTTCGCTCCCAAAGGGAGCTAACATGCATACAGGATGTGTAATCAGTGGAACCAGGCGAAACGAGGAGTGACCTTATTTGCCGGTGCAGACACATTAGGCAGCTACTACCTTAATTACTTATTGGATGTCTCCGTTTAGGCGATGTGACAATTTCCCAGTGACAGCAATTATCTTTCTGGGCTGCGATTCACTTTTTGGTGGGTTTATCAAGGCATCCTGGATAAAATATGCACGAGCACATCTTGCCCATCCTCTACAGCCAGGCTTCTCCTACGACAAGTTAGCAGGCATCCTGGGGTCGTTGGCAGCATTGGAGATGTTTTTCATCTTTGCTGCAACGATGCGATGGTGGAAAGCTCACTTGCGAGAGTCCTTTAGACTTGTTCTTGGTATCATTCTCTTGATCCGATTTTATCCGTATTTTACTGGAAAACAGTACAGAACAAATATAGGACTAAGGCATAGCCTTTGGAAAAAAGAGGGATGAAGACAGACAAGATTGTGAATGCTGCATTATTTTTTTTTACTTTTTCTCATTCCTGAAGTTGCCTTCAGCAATTTCTGTAAGAAAATATTGTTATTAGTTTTAGTAGTATTACAGTAGCATTCAGCTAATGATTTTTAGGAAATGGTTACAGAGATATCTATTTGTCTGCGTGTGTGTATGTGAAAGAGAAATATGCCATTTATATGAAACATCCTGTCCATAGCTGTATCCAGTTAGTATTGGAAGACTGTTTATAGACTCAGTTGTACTCTGGTGGTGCTAAAATTGATTTCTTGGCTGAATTATTTTGCAATAGGATAAACCCACTAATTGTGTACCTAAATAAAATTGAACTTTAACAAATTGAATGACTTTTATTTTACCTTGGATGATAATTTATTGACACAAATAGAACACCTTAATTAAATTTGGCATAGCTAGGTCTGCTAAGGACACATTAAACCCTTTTGCCATGTGATTTTAGTGCTTTTTTTTTAAACCATCCTGATATTCCTAGATTAAATTGTGTTTATTGCGGCTGTACAGCCAGTCAATTATTTTCACTATGCAGTTCTTAAGGATCCCACATGGATTTAGCATAGATCTTCTGTGAAGAAGGACTATTAATTTATAATTTCTCATTAAATACATCAGAGATTGAAATCCACTGTTGTCGTTCTGGAAATAGATATCCTAATTCAGGAGTACGTAGTCTGCAATCTGTACAAACGGAAGGAAAGCAAGGACAGAATTACGTTTATCACTGTCTCTCAGGGTTCAGATCTCAATAAAGCTGGGAAAGTTCAGTAGAAAGAAAAATAACTACAGCATCACCAGCGCTCTCAGGGAAGCTGAAAACTCGGGGCCTCACCTGCACCTCTACAGAGATCACCTCACCCAGAAGAGAAGCCAAGGAGTTGGTCCTGTCCTCTGCTCCAGGCAAAGCAGAGTGATAATCTTTGTAAAATGGGGCCCTGGATCCGTCCAGTAGACCAGAGTTGGTCCCTGTGATCTTTTGCTTTGTGGAGTGTGATGGAAGCTTGAACCAGAAAGTAAATGTCCATAAATTTCCACTAAAGCTTGAACCACAAGTAAAAGTCTATAGGTCTGTTACCATATCAAAGAATAGAGTTGACATGACTGATGGTCTGCTCTGCAGGACAAACCTCAAGAGGTCTCTGCCAGCACCTCGGATCCCCAGCAGTGAGTGCTGCCCACCCCTTGACCCCTTGAAGTGTTGCTGTCACCAGCCAAGCAGGTGAAGAGGTAAGAGTCCTTCCAAGATCAGTAGGTCTTGTCTTGCTCACTAATAGGCCTGCCAAATCAAGGAAGGGGAAAAAAGCTTTAAAATTGAATTATTTATTTCATACTTGGGACAAGAGTACAAGGTTTTAATTCTGATTTTGTTATTGTACTTCACTAAAAATAATGACACTTTTTTCTTGATTCCTATGTCACATTGTGTTTAGATCTTATGTTCTTGTATAATACAAGTACACATTTGTATTACACCCAGATTCAAAATAAATACTCAGAGAACGACTGCAGCTAAAACCAGACACACACAATATCAGAGTATATATATCAGATTCCAGTTAAGGTTTCTCCCCTTCCTGATTTTCCAAACGTGTTGCTAAATGGTTTCTAGGCAGTGAGATATCTGGTTTTGTCTCTGCTCTGGGAATGGCCTCTTTGGTTTGAGGCGATACTGCCCAAGCAGGCTGCAAAAGTTTGAAAACCTTCTGTGGGTTAAATAGGATGACAGGACTCTGGACTACAATGAAATGGCACAGGTTGATTCATAGGTAAAAGCCTTGGGGTGCTTGGGTGTCACTGGTTACTGTCATCTACGGCCAGCAGCATCCTCTCTTGCTTTGTTCCAGTTTATGACTCCATTTTGAAGTCTGTCAGCCTGATACTTTTTGTGCTGTTCACGGTCTTTCCTTTAGTAATACAGCAGGCAGAAACCATTCAGTAGCTCAAAACAACCTCCTTAGGTTTTCAGAATAAAGCTATTAGCCAAGGAAAGCACAACTTCTTCCCTCCCTTACCCATCTGGTGCCTGCTCTGCAGGGGTGAAAACTGTCAGTGCATAATAGGCTGACAGGGTACTGAGACAGTGGCCTTCGTTATGAGGGAGGTATTCATATTTGTATAACTTTAAGAATTTGTTCTTCCTTTAGTTTCTACTGTATTTTGAAATGGGCTGCATACCTGCATTTGGCAACAGAGACGAGGGAGGAGGAGGCAGGGGTGAGGAAAGAAACCATAAACAAGCCAGCCCAAGACAGCCCCTTGTTGTGAGCCTTCCTACTTTGACACATGCTCGTATTTTTTAGAGTACAGCACATTGAAGTTGATTGTTTTGGCTGCTCTTCCTCCTGGTTCTTGGCTCCTGTCCTGGCTTCTGGAGTACCGGGAAGAGTCCACCCCCTGCCAAGTTCGCAGGCTCAGCACAGGGGAGCTCACCAGCATCATCTGCCCTCTGAAAAGCTAGTCCTCTGCCAGGCACATGGGGGGAATCAGGTCTCAGCTGAGGTGGCAGGGTGTCAGCTCCTTCTGGGGGTTTCAAGGGAGTGGATGGCACAAAATGGGTATGGGAAGCAAAGGCTGATGCTCAATCCCTTGTTTAAAAAAAAAAACGAACAATTAAAGAACTTAATATAAAATAGCGGTGAGGGGAAAAGCCAAACCAAACACATTCTTTCCCAAATGGGTATAATACAAAGTTCTGGAAAATTTCTGATGATATCTCAGCTAATACCTAGAACAGATTTTTTTAAACTCTCCGCTGCATTCAGTGGGTGAGTAGCAGCTGTCGTCTGCTTGTTGGCCTTTTCTTCTCTCTCTTTCAGAACTGTCTGCTCACCTGATTCTCTCTGTGGCCTGTTAACTCTGAAACTTACTGTTGTCATTCAGGTCCAGCAAGAGTGCTGCGTCCAGTGTGGACTACTGCACTTTGAGAAGAGACTAAAGAAGGTGCAGGAGCCTACAGTGAGCTATTTCTTCTGAAGAAAGATTGATGTAACTGGAATTGAGGGGCAATATATGACAATTACCTTCAAGAATGTGAAAGGCTACTCGGAGGGAAAGGAAATACAATTATAGAATCACAGAATTGCCGAGATTGGCAAGGTCCTCTAGACCTCAGCTAGCCCAAGCTCGTGTCATGAACATGGTCCGCTAGAGCAGGTTGCTCAGGGCCGTGTCGTGTTGGGTCTTGAATATCTTCAAGGATGAGATACCAAAACCTCTCTGGTCCAACAGTGGTCAATTATACTTAGGAAGAGTTTGTTCTTACATTTAAATGGAATTTCTTCTTATTCTGTCATTGGGCACTACTGAGAATAATCTGGCTCTGTCTTCTTTACTCCCTCCAATCAGATATTCATACACATGGAGAAGATCCCTCTGAACCTTCTCTTCTCTGGGTTGAACAGGCCCATCTCTCGCAGGGGATTAACAGATGGAAGGACTTATGTTAGATCCTTCCAACCCTTAATCCCCTTTGTGGTCCACTGATGGAATTGCTCCAGTATGTCCACGTCTCTCTTTTACTGGGAAGCCCAGACCTGGATGCAGCACTCGAAATATGTCTCACCAGTGCTGAGCAGAGGGGAAGGATCACCTCCCTTGACTTGCTGGCAATATTTTTCCTAATGCAGACCACAAACCTTGTGGCTTTCTTTGCTGCAAAGGCACATTGCTGGCTCAAAGTGAATTTGGTGCCCACCAGGACCACCAGGTCATTTTCTGCTAAACTGTTTTCAATCCAGTCGGCCCCCAGCTTGTTCTGGGGCATAGGGTTATTCATTCCCAGGAGCAGGATTTGGATTTCCCTTTGTTGAACTTTGCGAGATTTCTGTCAGCCCATTTCTCCCACCTGCTGAGCTCCTTCTGGATGGCAGCACAGCCCTCTGGTGCGTCAGCCGCTCCATGTAGTTTTGTGCAATCCGCAGCCTCGCTGAGGGTGTACTCTGTCCCAGCATCAAGGTGATTAATGAAGATGTTAAACAGTGCAGGCCCTTACATCAGGCCCTGGTGCTCACCACTGGTGACTGGCCTCCAGTTGTACTTCGTGCCACTGATTGCAATCCTTTGAGCCTGGCGGTTCAGCCAGTTTTCAGTTCATCGCACTGTCCACTTCTCTACCCTGCACTTTATCAGTCCTTCATCAGATAATCTATTTGTCAGCTCTGTAGTGGACAGGACAAGAAGGCAAGCTACGAATTGCAGCAAGAAAGATTAATATTAGGCAAAAGAAAAAAGCTTTCCAAAGTTGGTGACAGTGAAGCACTGGGACAGGTTTTGTGAGAATATGGTGGCTGGAATAGATGACCCATTAAGGTAATTTCCAGACTTATTTTCTTCAATCCTTCATAAGATTTTCAGAGATATCAACTGTGTATGTTTGTCTCTCAGAACGATCTAAAGTGGGACGCGATTAGCCGAATGCTCCCAGTGACTGCTCAGGAAAGGGGAGAGGGGTGAAAAAGTGAATAGACAGCTCCACTTTAGTACACCCTGAGGTGGGAAGGACTTCAGCCCACCCTGACATCACTCAGGTGTCTGGAACTCAGGTTGAGTCCCCTTGCTCTACAGGAGAATTTTTTTTTTTTTATTCAGACATGAAATATTCCCGTATACTTTAAGCATCTTGGTTAGCTGTTAGTGCATTTCAGTATATCAACCATAGTTGTTTATTTGCTAGATTAAGTATAATCACAAGAGTTTAAAAAAAAAAAATGAAAAGAGAAATAAACATTATAGCTATCCTCCTGCAGAGAGGGATAGATTCCGGGCCTTGGTCCTAGGATAGGAGCAGGAGTGCCTGTGTCTCACCCAGGTGGACAAGGAATTGTCAGTAGCAGGAGAAGCAACTGTCAGTGGCAGGAGAAGCTGGAGGATGCAGATCACCCTGCAGTCCTGGAGGTGAGGGATGTTCTGGTTGTGCCTATAAATAGAAAACCTCTCTGTCTAGGAGCACCACTGCCGCTGGTAAGTTGGGTATAAACAAACGCCAGAGCACAGGGGCGTAGCTGAATGTGATGGAGGCAAACACGTCTTTACTCAAGTGGAAGTCCAGCTGGCTTCAGTCTACATCTTCATGCCTGTCATTTACCTCCTTCCCATGCTTGTAAGACAGGGGTCCCTTCTTCAAACTTAATGGGCTTCCCAGGCTGAATATGGCATGGTTTCTGTACCAGCCTACTAGAAGGTGGCTCCACACAGCCGATATCTCTGCTTACTTTGCAATATCTTCCCTTGAGCTGGTAGGAGAAATTAAGCATGTTTCACACAACCCTCCTGGGCTTGCCCTCTTCTTCCTTTAAACCTTTGTCCAGGTCCAGAAGTGAGATAAGAGACAAAGTGCAGAACTGCCTTCTCTCTCAGATTCCTGTCTGCGGTAAATGGGCATGTGGGCAGTCTCTGATCGGACACATAGGTTGTAAAGAGAGGCAGGAAGGGACACTGCCCGATGAAAAAACGTAGGCAAACAGATTGTTCAGTTTGTCACACAATTTCTTCTTAGAGTGGGAAGTACGGGTTAGATCTACTGATTTGGAGGCACGCTGGTGGAGTGGTGGTCAGGAGCAGACGGCATAGGCTGAGGTTTTCTCCTTAGCCCTGACCCAGAGTTTTGGTGCAAGTTGAGACTTGCGTGTTCAGTGCTTTGGCTGTGTGTGTGAGAGAAAGGGATGGCAGACTCAGTTACAGGAGTCTGAATCAGAAGTGATTCATAGTTTGTGAGGTACTCAGATATTTCACGTGAGTGCTATAAAATGACTTGAAAAGAAACAAAAGTGAAACATGGGGCTGGATGAAAGGGAAAGGACAATGTAGTAATCCACCCAGAAGAGACCAGTCTGGCAATTCAGTCAGACTTCTCCTATAGCACAGACATCAGGACTTCACTGAACTAATTCCTACTTCACAGTAAGAGCTGTGATCGAACTAGAGCACATATTTCAAGAGAAACTGCCCAACTTGATCTTAGAGGGAGAACGTAATGGGAGAATCCACCGCTGCCCTCGGTAAGTTTTTCCTTCTCTATTAAATGTAGGTTTCTTGTTCTTACTTGTCTTGGTCTGGCTCCTGACAGTCTGACTTATTTCGTGCCAGTATGTTAGCTAGATGGACATCCTGTTATCCTAACTCTGTTCCCTGGGCATGGAGCTCTGAGCATCACTGAAGGCACTGCATAGATTTTTCATTTATTAAGCTAACTAACTCTATTGAGCTCTAAAGCCATGGGTGAACCAGGAGACCCAGTCTGGTTGGGTGCCTGGGCTGTGACCTGATTTCACACGGAGGCGCACACAGCCTGCCCCTGACAATGAATGCTCGGTTTCTGTACCAGAAAAGCCCAGGTGAACTGACTGGCCAGAGAGCTCTTTCATCTGTCTCCCCAAGGGGCATGGGAAGGGGCTGAGGGCCATACAGTGTACCGCAGGATGTATACCCCAGGTGAGCTAGGTGGATGCACAGAATTTCCCACCCCAACATATGCTCAGCAGCCTGTGAACATGTTTTTCAGGCTCGTCACTGAGCCCTCTCTAGGGTTTCAGCCTTGCCCCGTGAACCCCATCTCCAGATGCAGCATCGCAAGGCCAGACATGCTGGTGCTGAGCACAGTGGTAATTAAACTTCCTGAGATAAAATGACAAGCAAATGTTCTGCAGTTTTCTCTCCAGATTTGATTTTGATTTCATTTGAATGGTTCTGTGCCTAATTGCTTGCCTATAGTGAAAATGTAATGTGTTGATTTTCCAAGGGCTACAGAGCAGCGCTTGGAGAACAATCAGTCAGATGTTTTGTCACATCCCAGGCAGCCCTAGCAGCATTTGCCTGAAATGAAATGTAACGTCTCTACACTGCAGGCAATATTTTTGCAGATAACGCTTCTGCGTATCTTGCTAAATAAAAATAGATCCCTCCTTTTTAGGTTTAGACATCAGTTAAAAGCAAAACCAAAACCCCACTTGCATTAAGACGACGCAATACCAAAGTGGAAGCTGAGGTCCTCCTCCACGTTTGACTGCGGTCACATCAGGTCTCAGACTTGATCCTGAGCCATCTGCTAATTGCTGCGGTTTTGCAATCATATATCCCAAAGCTAATTTAGTTTGGAAGAAGCTGTTGGAACATGGATTCATCCTTGGAAATAGCATAGCGTCTCTGTTAATGGGCACTGCAGATTGCTAAGCTGCTGCTCCAGCCTGCTTTGCCACAGGATAAACTCAGATAGCGTCCTGTCTTTTAAAGACTTCTTACACCCCGGAGTGTTGAGTAGCTTTGGAGGATGCTGCAAGCTAAAGGAAGCCCTGAGGCCATCTGTCCTTAATACTGGGCTCAAGGACTGTAGAGACGCTGAACCTGCAGGTATGATGGGCAAGCACCCCAGAGCACCCGGGAACACCATATCAGAGCCTGCCAGCAATTTTCCTGCCAGCGTCTGGGAACTGCTTTGTCAGGCAGTTATGGGGCACATGGTGCATGGGATGCAGGGTAGGCTATGCTCCGGGATGCTCTGGAGGCTCCTCTGTTCTGCAGCTGCCAAAGCCCGAACTGCAGCACTGCTCTGCACCCCAAACCACTGCCAGGGACACTAAGAGAAGGCAGAGGCTAAATGCAGAGCACGTTCAGACCAAAGTGGGATCTTCAGATTACTGAAAGCCTGCATGTATCCCTTTGAATGCAGCAGCAGCAAGAGCACAAAGCATTCCTGGTGCCGCTGTACCAGCCTCCTCAGGGGCCTTTGTCCTAGACACGGGTCTGTCACGGGTATTAGAAATATCAGACTAAACAAAACATGATTGAAAGCTAAGCACTGATGTGTCATCATCTTCTGCTGTTATAACCAGTGCTCTTATGATCTACATTACTCTGATGCCCTATTTGACTCAGTCTTTTAAGGTACTTGTCCTCGTGACACCCTGGTGAGGTAAGGGAAGTGCTGCAAATGGGCACAGACATCACATCTGTGTTAATAATAGTAAAAAACCTTCCCAGAGCTTTCTGATGTCCCTGAGGCCAGAAGCACCATGTGGGCTGTGACAGCTAACTGGGTCACCCCTGACTGGGACCATGAGTTAGTAGGCACAGGCTGCATGTCATGAACAGTGTCCCGCGGGGCAGGCCACATGCCTCTTGCAAATTGCCCGGTCCCCTCTCCTTTGCCCCATGTATGAGGCACCATGACATGCTCGAACTCTGAAACTGGGCTCTGCAGGCTTCACGCTGGGATTAGCAGTTTCTGGTTAAGTGGGTTATGCATCTGCCTTTACTGTCTCCCCATGCCAAGGGGAAAGGGGACAGACGCCTGCTTTGGGTTGGAGCCGGCAGAGGCGTGGCTGGCCACATCAGATCAATCCCATTCCAGTGGAGAAGGGAGGTGCCGCCTCTGTAGACTAGCGATCTCTGACTCCTTCTGATCAGGTACAAGCAGTGTGGGGTCAGCAGGCAGGTTCGTGTGGGGTGGGGGAGTCGGAGGATTTTGGACAAACTGCCCTCTCACTGCTCTGTGAGACATCCTCAAGGCTCCATGTTTTGTTCCTCTTCCCCAGCACCACTTAACTGGTGACAGGATGAATTTGGGATGGAGTCAGGCTGTCTCTCCTGAACAGGTCACTGGAACATGGTCACTGTGCTCTTGCTGTTTGCAGCCTGTGCTGTACAGACAGGAGATGTAGTGCCTACTACTGCTGCTAGTGCCCAGCCAGCAAGAACAGGATGCTTCCAGAGAAGCACAGGTTGTTCTGTGAAAGGCTTCTGCCTGACCACCCTGAAGAATGCTGGGCTACCCATGTTGGTAGGTTATTGCCTGAAGGATAAAGTGTATCTCCTTTCGATGGCCCTCAAACATCACATACTAGTAAAAGCCCAATGTTCCAGATGTTGCAACAAAAGAATGTTGAGACAAATTCATATGCACAAAGATGTATTAACAGGGTCCATAGCTGGTGGGATAGACCAGTTCTCATTGTGAAAGTTACTTTTTTGGGAAGAAAAAAAAACAAACAAAAACCCCCCAAAAACCAGGAGAGAAAGAAGGAAAGGGGAAGGGGAAAGGAAAGGGAAAGGATAAACTCTCCCCAATGTCCAGCCAGGAAAAGACATCCCATGTATCCCATGTAAATGCTGGGCATGGGTGGGAGGTGGTTCCCAGCTTGGTGACACAGTGGGTTGTTGGGCAGATGTGGTCCCAGGCTACTGCTCTTTTGTCTGATACAGTTGCTGTGGAAGACCATCAGCTGAGGAAATGGTGGGCTGTGTCTGGCATCCTCTGCATCCACACCCACGATGTAGAGGGCTCCAGTTCCTCAGAACAGTTACAAAGAGGGTTACTTGAACCTGGATGGGCAGAATCTCTGGTCTTGGGCCAGGTTTGCTAAGGGACATGGTGGAAGTCCCTCTCTCGCAGAACCGGTGCAGTTTGGTGTCGAATGCATTCCTGGTGAATAGGTGGTTCTGGCTGGACACCTGCATGTAAGCCATGTTCAGCTGGGTTGTTTTGTCCCTCCTCTGGGCAATGGGCTTGTGGAAGCCTCACCTCCATTTCCCTCAGTCTAAAAGCAGATAGTGAGAGGCTCCACCATTCTTGCTCCATTTGTTCCCTCTTAGGTTGCAATAAGAATAGCCATGTTGATTGCTCCCATGGTCCCGCTATGACCAAGTGCAGTCATCTTGTCTAATAAAAAAAATGGCAAAAAGCAACTCCTGCTAGTGATTTTTTTTTTTTTAACAGGATGATGCTGAGTTCAGAGTGATTTGAGGACTGGTGTGAGAGCAAGAAAGTTGCATGAGGCTAAATTCTGCTGGAGGGCAGTGCGGGAGGACGTACCAAAGTGGCACACTCTATATTGCTTCCTATGTTACCTGGCCCATGCCATGCTTAGTCAGCGCTTAGGAATTGTTTAAGCGCTACCTGCCACAAGCCAAAAGCATAATGGATGTAATGAAACAGTGAGGACAAATGTGCTCTGGATCCCAGGCCCTCTTCCCATTTAGATGTTTTGGGCAGAGGTATAATCAGAGAAGCTAAGTTCCATTTTCCTACAGACATTTCCCTTCCTCCCACTGATCTCAGATTCAGCCAGACGTTCTAGGTAAGCACACAAATATTTTTGTAGACTTTGCCCAACCACGTGGCCCACCGTCGTGTGGGAAGTCTATGACAGAGGAAAAAACTTAGCCTGCTTCACTCTGGCTGCTGTACTCCTGCTGCTCATGTGGGTAAAGCGAGGTACAAGAAACAGGCAAGGTGGGACCTGTGCTCATCGTGCAGCCTCCTCAGGGCAGGGGTCTGTCTTTTCTTCATTTGTCTGCAAAGCACATAGCTGTGGCCCTGCGTAAATAATGCATAACATGCACAGTCATATTTTCTACACGTCCCTGCCCGCACAGATGGCTTCAATGGGAAAATGTCATCGCTGATCATTAAAAGACAACAAACTCTTCAATTACCAAAATAAATAAGTGGTATATTGTTGGCTCTTACAGTGAGTAGGATCCTACGTGGGGGGGTTTTTTGCCCATATATGCACCTTCAGTAAATTGATTTGATAAAACCCAGTTCCAGACATCACCTTATTTCAAGTTCAGTTACCTAGGAAACCACAGCGTACTGCTGGGACGAGCTGCCCGCTCCTGCTCCGGTTGGAGCTATTACACACATCAGCTCTTCCTTCGGGAAGAGCAGAACGCTGCTGATGCCGACTTCCAGCCTTTTTATGCAGATACAAGCTGTGCATGCGTGCAAAGAGAGGCACACAGTTACAAACGCCCGTGGGAGGGAGACACACATACTATTCACACCTACGTCTGCATATTTAAAATTGATCATTTAACTAGGAGACTACATGTAGCTGTTGTACCTATCTATAGCATATGAATGTATAGATGTACGCAGTAGCTGTGTGTACATATGCACGTGTACGCATATGCCTACGCAGAGTGGCTGGTGCGTATGTGAGTATTTATACGTATAGGTGCTGCTTCTGATGAAATGACTAAAGTTATCAGGGCTTCCACAAAATGGAAATTTTATTTGAGCATCTGAGGAGATAACACGGTCGCTTTTTTTTTCAGAGGACTCGCTTGTGGAAGGTGAGTTCATGAGCTTCGGGACAACAAGGCATTTGCACTCTCTGCTCTGCATTTTCTGAAAAAATAGGCCCTTAAAGGGCAGCTCTAGCACATCATAGTGGTACTTGCAAAATGCGTGGATGGCAAAAAGCCCAAGTACCACAGTTATTTTGGGAAATGCTTTATTTTACCAGATTACCATAATGTGTCGGCAACAGCAGCATGTCTGTCAGGTGAGAGATATTCAGCTGCTCCATGTCATAGGGATATGGGAAGCTCGGGTGCTGGGCTGATGGTGGTAAGGTATAAGGGAACAACTGGATAGGGGAATCCCATTTCCTTCTTTGCACCAGGGCCCAGGAGCTACACCTCACCATAGGGATGTAAACACATACACAGTCAACTCATCTACTCTTGTTTAGCACGGCTAACATTGACTGGAGCTAGTTCTGGCTTAGTAGATGGCCCTGTCAACGAGAAACCCGCTTTTCCCCATGCTGTCATTCAGCAATTTTCCAGAGATAGCGAATGGTTTTAATGTTTTCTTTTACAGGAATGTGGATCCCAATGTGCATCTCACAGATGGGAAAATAAAATCTGCTGTGCATCTCTCTCCGATTAGTCTGCTCTGCGTCAAAAGTCATGTAGCCATCTGCAGGTATCAGCAGCCCTTCACCCTGTCTTTCACCAACTACAAGTGTTGTGGCTGCTCTGCTAGAACGAAAATTATCTTGAGGAATTGGAAACGGTCAGAGAGGCGGCCCTGGAGGTGCCATGGTAGGAGATCTATTGTCTGAGTCACAAAGTCTATCCTGATGGATTTTGAGGCACAATATACATCTTGCATTATTTGCAGACCACCAGTACTTGTGCTATCCTGTATGGGAACCCGGTGAGTAACAGCTTTAACAAACTCGCAAGAAGAACAGGAGATTAAATCCTTGTGCCCCTCTCCCCTATCCCCACAACCTGTATCTCTGGGGTAAGAAGCAGCAGAATAACTTCAGTTCATGGGCTAGAGCAGTGGCCTACAAACACCCACCCGCAGGGAGCGGGGCTGCGCTACCCGCCTAAGCATAGTTGCGTTGTCTGACCTGTATCCAGCACTATCCTCTTTGCTAGCGTGTTCCTCCAGGTAAGTTGCTGGCACTGAGAGCGCCACTGCTGCCGCCTTGCCAGTGCCCCATCGGGTACCCAAAGTAGCCAACATTTGTCTCAACTGGTCCTCTGCAGATGGGTGAATTTCAAGCTGAGAAAAGAACCAAAGACACAAAATGTTGGGCCGCTGATTTGCTATGACTCCTCTCTCAGTCTGCCTTTTGGATTCGAGCCACCCAAAACTTTGACAGTGCGTGAGAAGGGAGTCACAGAAACATGATCATGCTGCATCGATGCACGCACACTGCAAAGCTGTGTGCGTGACACTGCAAAGGCCACCTGCAGGCTCTGCTGCCTCCACGGGACAGCTCACATTTGAGGGGTGTCAGAGGCATCCCTTCCCATCCACACAGATTCCCAGGCCTGTCCCAGGTGCACCAGATGGACAGGTGCTGTTTCAATTGAATTTAGGGTAAGGTGGGTGCTAGGTGCAGCTATGAATTGCTGGATGGAGAGCGTGTGGCTGCTGGTGCGTCTTGAGCTTGGCATATTCACACACGCACACATAATGAGTGATCTAATGAAGGGAGGGAAGAGGGAGATGCATCTCAGAGCTCATCTTTCAGTAGATCTGTTCCCTAGGAAGCTGCAGGTTTAAAAATGTGGTTTTAATTTCTTCTGTTTTGGGGGTTGTGGCTAGGCCCCAGTCTGGGGGACATCTATTCGTGATAGCACTTAAGCATACGCCTAAATGTTCTGAGCAGAAGCTTAAGAGTCGTGCAAAGGCAGAATTGTGCATTTTCTCTGTGAAAGCCCTGCCCCACAAAATGCTTGGGTCTCCTTGTGTCTGTCAGCACAGACAGGAGCAGGCTGCATTCGTACCGGGGCTATGAGTTATTGCATGCAACAGTTCCCAGGCAGCAAGTCGCTCCTAGGACAGCTGGATTTGTCTGAAACGTGCACCAGAGGGGGGAACTGCCATTTTTATAAGCAGCTAAATAAATCTCTGCTCTTTATGCGACACTTTTCTTCAAGACACCCTATCAAAATTAAGCAGAACACAGATCAGAAAGATGGATCAACAGGCCTGTGAGGAAGATGCTGACAACTCCCACTCATTCATCTGTCCTAATCCTCAGCTGCACTTGCTGTGGGTGTCTTGTGTCCCCAAGCACAGTGCAGTTCTGCATCTACCCCATGCACTGGTGCAGGGTAGGTACGACAAAACTCCAGAACATTTTCAAGGGTGCTGACGTTGCCCTGGAGTCTGGCTCGCATCCTCAGGAAAAGAAAAGAGAAATTGATTCAGGGTTATTTCTGGATCTTCCTCCAAGATCTACCTCTCCTTCTAACCTGTCTGGCTAGAGACTCAGCTGACCATCAGAGATGCTAATAAAGTCTCTTCTACAGAGATAGTGCAGCAAGTATCAAAACTGTTGAACCATGGTATACTGCTAGTCAAAAAAATCGAAGTGTGGTCTAACTGTCCAGCAACTAGAACCCGAACACTACGAGTCACGCCTTGTAGAATACATACCTTTGATACATGTATACAGAATGTATGTACTACACTTCCTAATACGTTTCGTTGAGATCTCGCTGAGTACAAAACATATGCTTTCCACATACCAAAACAGCAGCAAGTATCCTGATGAGACATTTGTCAAGTACATGCTTACCATGCTGGAGCTCTTAGGGTTTGCAAGTAACTTGTTGGCCCATTTAGTTTGTGCATATCTAGATAGACAGTTAGACAGATAGTCAGGTAGGCACTTGAAAGTCCGGTTCAGTGACTGAGAAAACCTTGTTTTCATCAACCTGTCAGCACTGGCATATCTGACATTTATTTGGCATTACTCAGTCTAATATAGAGTCCTGTAGTTCCTTGTAGTTCCCCTGTTAATTGTTGCATATAATTTTTATAACAAACTTGGCTCATGTCTATAATGCATACTATGTATGCCTATGTGTGTTTACATACACACATACATACAAAGATGTATATATATTTATAGCTATACATGCATACTCAGAAGAGCCTCTATATATGTTTCAAAATCATAAACAGCTAATGTGAGAATGAAAGACACAGGATTTCTTTCATCCGCTACCTCCAGGATGAAGTAGGGCATTTTTAACCGTGCTGAATGATGCCGAGGGAGTGAGCAACAGCCTATCCAGATCAAAATCTCTGCAGTGCATCTTTCACTTCCTGGGGCAACGATTCATGCAGCTGGGGACCTACTTTTATGAATAGATGTTCAGAGAAGGAATTGGCTATAGCAATTGTATCAGTGCCTGGGACTCTTTCCTGGAAACTTTTATATGTGTCAAGCATTTCAACAGTTTATGTGTTGTTCTGCATAGCAGCATCTCCTATAAGTCAGTGACCTTTGTCGTTGTGTACCTATATCCTGGAGGATATTATGTTTGCTTGGATGCATTTCTCATTTGAAATACTGAAAATGATGACTAGAGAAGCTTTGGCAACAGCCAAACGTGTGATAATTGTCTGAGCTGTAAAAGCTGCTGGGGCCTCACAGAGATTGTGGCAGCAGATGCATCTGTGCCTGTGTTAACCTGCTTTCCCAACATCCCCAAAGCTTGACTGCTTTTTTTGACAACATTACAAAAGCAGTGAAGAAAGGGAAAGAAACACACTTAGAGAGGGTAAAGTATTTACTTCGCTGGAGAACTGACTCAAGGTACGGTGATGCTAGAAAGAGGACTGGCCAGAGGGCTGTAACATCTAGGAACAGTTTTTTTCTCTCCAGCTGGTATTTTTCTTGTCCTGTGCCATACAATATGTCATCCTCTACATCTCCTCTGTCAGGAATCCTAGGCAGGCAACAGAAGAAGGCCCCAAACTGCAGCAGCTCCCCCACCCCAGATCCACAGACCCACTGACTTTACTTAGAAGAACTGAGAGTATAAAGGGAAAGCGGAGGTTTCATCCCTTCCCCTTAGCTGTGGTCTGAATTTGGCTCCTGGAGCTACTGAATGACTCTGCAAATCTCCGGTCAGTGGCCCAGCCTCACCACAAGCAGAGACTCAGGCTCCATTCTTGGTCTGGAATTGCTGGTGTTACCTGTGAAGTTGGCCCTGCTGCCTTCATGCTGCCTGACCCTTTCCATGCTAAACTCCTGTTTTCATTTCTTCATAATTCAGCCTGAGCATAATGCATTTTTTGGAAGATGACCATATGATGGGCTCACAGGTCCAGACCTGGTTTCCCCTTTTTAGGAGCCATGCACTTCAACTGGAACAGGAGCGGGGCAGGGACACCAGTGGAAACAGAGGGAGCGGAGCTTCTGTCTTCTGAGAGAAGACTGAATTTGTCTTGTTTAGCCTAGCAACGAAAAAGCTGACAAAAGCCAGAATTGCTATCTGCGAATACCTCTGAGAAGGAAAAGAGTTTCTTAAAAAAGACAGTTTAGCATGTTAGCAAATGATTTTAAAATGTCTGGGAGTCAGTCTAGACTGGAAACGAGAAGCTCTTTCTACTGTCAAAGTGATGAAGCCCTCACACAGGCTTCCACAGGGTGCCACGAAACCAGAATAGCCCAGTTAGCTTTAAGGTGAAGCTTGAGCAATTGATGAAAGGAAGCCTACAGAAGCATTGCCTGCAAGTGCAGGACCCTGGATTGCGTGATCTAGGAGGCCTCTTCCAGGGCTGCCGCTCTAAGATGAAACCTGTGGTTTGGACACAATATGGGAATACTGAAGGTATAGATATCTCATCTTTGGTGTTCAAAATCGCTTGATTCGCAAGCAAGACTTTACTGTCTCTATCACTTTTCTCTAGCAGTGCTGTTGAAAATACGTGTATCATTGCTTTAGTTCTGCTCAAGGTGAGTGTGTTAGAAACATGCAGGAGAAAATTAAATAATCTTCTCTTTGGTATTTTGTCATATTTTGTTTTCCTTCAAAGAAATACTGAATAATGGTGTATTTGGGCAACAACGATTTTGAAAACATAGCGTGTCACCATATAATTGAAGCCTGTATTTTAACATACAGTACAGTTTCGAACTTTTCCACAACTTTTCTAACTTTTCAGTGCTTAAGTTTTCAGACTTACCGATGTTTTTACGTAGAGAGGTGTTTAACTGTAGTAATGCTGAGGTGGCTGCAAGAATGGTCAGTCGAAACAGATTTTCATCTGTGATGCTGTGCCATTAAAATAACAGAAATTTCGTATGGTGATAGGTAATAAAAGCCCACAATTAAAAAAAAGAGTTTATTTTCTAGTCAAATTATAACTGAACTGTTTTGAGCTGTGTTTTACTAAATCCACTTGCAAGAGTTGGATAACACTAAAAGAAGACACGGAATTTCAGCACTGATAACTTTCTTATTCCTAAAACCAATTATTTTCAAACATATCACCTTCACTAGCTCTCAGTGTGGATTAACTACATGACAGGCTTGAACTTTTAAAAGCAAGTGAGTTTTAAGTGATGAAAGAGTGGGGGGAAAAGGTGAGGCTATTTTTTACCATACAGAAACGTGTAAAGTTTTTTTCGGTGCATCATCATTCAAATCCTTCTTGCCACAATTGAAATGAGAATTATCCCCCTTCTCTTCTTTTCTTGACTCCCTAAAAAGAAACACTTTGTGATTGGATGGTATAGACTAATTTCTAATGAATCATTTATCATACAAATGTTTTATTGAAGATTAATCTCCTTCATCTAGCCCAGGAGTATTTTCCTGTTAATTGCTTTGCAAGCCTTTAAGTGTATTTGTACTTCAAACTGCGTGGACCAACACTAGTTGAATGCTACATTTGTGTTATCTGACTGGGTGGGATTGGCACCAAGAGCTAGGTGTGACAGTAAATTCAAAATCCAAATTCAGCAAATATTCATGGACATTATGTGAAAATATGTTTCACTGTACTCTCCCAGAAGTATATTTCTGAGTGTTTTCAGAGAATGAATCTCGTAATTCTCACACTCCCTAAATCCTCCTAGGTTAAGAGGCATGCTGCTCTTGCACTACTCCTCTGCAGAATCTTTCATCCTCAGAGACAAAATGAACACTGCCATTGGCTATTTGTGGGAATGCTGCCTATAATTTTCTGCATGTGAGTTTGCACTAAGTATTAAATATTTCAGCCCTAAAGCAAATACTTACAGATGTGTGAAGCTGTTTGTTATTCAGGATTTGAGTAGCTATGGGGAGTGCAACCCCAGTGAAATTTCCACTGATGGGATCTGTGTTACCAGGACATCAATTTCCCACACAGGCCTCCAAAATGATAGACCTCCAAAGTCAGGCGAATCAAAGGGGTCAATAGATGTACTTGCACAAGATGTATAGGAGAACATTAAGATTTCAGGGTGACCTAGATTGGCAGAATTTCTATTCATATCTGTTGATATTCACTCTCGTCATGGCTTAAAGCTGGGCTGGCTATTAAAGGGATGACAGATGCTCTTTGTTAACTGCCACCCTCCCCAAAGAGGGGGGAAAGAGAAAAGGGAAAGAGACTTACGGTTTGGAAAAGTTAAAACAGCTTTAATCTAACTACAATAATAAGGTATTATAATAATAGGGAAAAAAATGAAATACATGCAAATATATACAAAACAAATATCGAGCTCCACCCCCCCATCTCCGATGACGAATACGTCACCCGGATGCTGCGGGCATGCCCCAGAAAA
>VZSC01001598.1:34319-52746 GCA_013398225.1 Steatornis caripensis
TAACTACAAGCAAGAGCCTTTCTGCATACCATTGCTTCTGATGTTCCAGCACTAGCTATAAACACCGAGCCTTATCACTGCTAGAAGCAGGCGCTGTCTGGAAAAACATGCAGTTAATTTCAGAGAGTGCAGCTTCTCAGAAGAGACTTAACTAAAAAGTAAAGTTAGTAAAAGAAAATTGGCTCTGTCCTAGCCCAAACCAGGACAACTCTTTTTAAATTTTGTGCTAAGCCCTAACTTGAGACATCAGTAAACTCCTGGAAAGCATCTGGAAAGCCAGCAGTGTCCAAATAGTGGCTTAGTTGGTGGCCAAGGACAGATGGCCTGCATTTCTCAGGGGTGTCACATAAATATTCTCCTTTGGTTGGAGATATTAATGAGGGAGATATTTCCAGGACTGAAAAGGATATCTGGACTGAGAAAATTTAATCCTGAAAAATGAAAGAGGAAGACTGAAAAGCAGATAATCATAAATTTCAGGATTTAAACTTCAGTAGAATAGGATGAGATCTGTAAGAGAGGCAGTCTGCATCGTATGTAAGATTTGGGTTTTTGGGGGTTTTCTTCTGCAAAGGTATTCAACCTGCCCACTCTTGGCAAGATAATATTGAACAAGATGGGGAACACACTGACTTCAGCGCAGCAGCTGGGACTGGTTCCCCAGGGCCTGAGGGCTCAGACACAGCATCCGATGGCAGCAACTTAATGCCTGGCATAAGGTGAGCAATTGAAGTTAATCCTATACATTGGTCCTCAGCAACTGTGAGATAAAGTGCGTTAGTTTAAATGTCACTGAAGGAAGTTTGGCTGACGTGTGCAAACTCATTAAGGTACTTTAATCCCAGCACTCTAGGAAAAGGTGGTGATTTCAGCAGACTGAAATAGGATGGGGAGTCCTCATTGCATGAGATGAGAGAGCACCATGCACAGCTCCTCAGACCAAGAGACAATAGGGAAGTCCTGTCTTTCGGGTGGAAAAATGAACCATGCAGTCTTTCCCTTTCCGTAGCACCTCTTCTTAGCCAAAGCAATAAACAACAGCACAAGGCTCGAGGGACTAGGCTGACACAGGGCACAGGGTCTAAGCTGGCACACTTCATCCTCCAGTTTCATTCCTCACAGTAAAGGGCATTTTCAGGTAGAGATGGCTGAAATAACTTCAGTCAAAAAAGGAGCAGTTCAGAGATGGTTTTTTCCATTAAGAGCAATCATAAAGCTATGTCCTTTGTCAAAGAAAACTAGAAACGTCCCCCAAACAGATTTTTATTTTGCTAAAATAACACTTGTCTTGCTTTTTTTTTTTTTAATGGAGTGGAATATTTTGTGTAATGATGATTTTTTTCACGAGAAAATTTAGAAGAAAGAATTTCACTTCCTTGCAAAACCTGTTTTTAACTGGGTCCATCCATAGAGGTGAATTACATATTAAAAATAGTCAGAGAGATTTTGATCCCGTCAACTGTCAAGCGTAATGCCAACAAAGGCATTTTAGCTTTATTCTGAATTTTTGTCACACCGATAGCTCTCCTAACCTTGTAGAGAACTGCAAGTTAAGTGTGTGCTTGCCGTCTTCTTGGTGGTGAGCCCAGGTTTTCAGGGTTGTAGAACCAAACTGACAGTTCAGAAAATAAAGTCTTTCTTCCTTGATTTTTTTCTTTTTTAGCTGACAAGTGTATTGATGGCCTGTTTCATTCGATTTGACACAGATGGTCATTCCAGTTGGCAATCATCCACCAAAATACATGTCACCCTTGGCTAATGACCTAGCCTCATCGATAATCTTGTGACATCTTTTCCACATTGTATATGACACATGTCTGTGAACTTTCTGTAATAACCCCTTCATGCTTTTAAATCCGAGACGACCAAATACCGGGCTCCAAAATGTCATTTCTTCCTCACAAGTATGCACCAGCTGCTAAGTGAGCTTCCTGTGATGCTCCCTCCATCTTAGCCCTAGGGGCTGGTGGGAAGGGACGTGTAAAATGCCACAGCAGGAGACATCTGCCCTCTGTTTCCATCTATAACATCATGCCAGGCCACAGCCTAAAGGGGCTGGAGCCAGCAGCCTATCCTTCCTTCAAGCTTCCCTTAGACCTGAGATGGAGGGATGGTGCATTGCAATACTGTATGTTGGGGAAGGAGATCTCTTGGCACCCGTATTTTTTCAGGGATCTCGATAATAAATATTAATGGTCACTAATAATTCTAGGTGCTTATTTTCTCTACATCTATAATGATTGGGGATCTACAGTTCTGCCCTCTGAGCTGCCTGTCACTTCTGAGGGGGAAGCTTAGCCTTTTGCATGCACAAATTCCTTAAAACCTGATCCAGAGTCCCCTGTAATCCATGGCTGCTTGATCAGACTCAGGGTTACATGACATGCAGGATGCCATCAGCTACTACAGAAGTAAGTGGTGAACAAGATCTCCATGCAAGACTTTCCAGCCACTATTCGAGTGACCTTTTTTGGCCTAACCTTTTACTGCAATTCTTCTACCCAGTTTACATTTGTTTCCATCACAGGGCTATTTGCCCAATAAATTAAACAGTCGATAAATACGGTGGCCATAAATCTTCTCCATCACTAATTACCTTAAAAACGAGGAGACTGCTATTCTTCCTCCTCTATTTCATCTGATAGTTGTAGCAGCAGTAGCTGAGCTGGCTAGCAATCCCAGTAGTCCGTCATCAACTACGGCCCATTGCAGTGTCACGAGGAGAGAGAATATGAAATTCAGGCATGTGTAGGGTAATTTTTCTCATGAAAGAATGTCTTAATATCAAACAATGAGAAGCTCTGTGACTTTCTAACCTGGGTGTTGCATACCTTTCCCTCAGCTGAGGTTGTTTTGCCATTGTGGATGAACATCCTCTGGGAGCTGCCGTTGTGCAACTGCTAACACTTGGCAGTCATTCCTCTACGTGAGCTGTGGGGAATCTCCATCACTGCGCAGCCATCTGAACCTCGTTTCTGTGAGATCCCAAAGGTCTTTGCAAGGTTTGTTTATTATTAGCCTCATTTTTCTCTCTCATGACTGATTTTGAATATAAGGAAAGTGGATGCTTTTAAAAAATTCATGCGTTACTATCTAGGACACAGAGTCAAATGTGGAGTAACCCATATTTCATTGTCATACTATTAAATAACAAGAATTAATTTACTTTACACCAACTAGCTAAGCACAGCCAAACTAAATCTTAACATGTGGCAAAAAGCTGACATCTGCTAGATTAAACATGTCATGTGTGGATCCAGGATATTTTATGAAAAAGTTTAGCGAGTTGTTTCTGACATCACAAATTACCTTGTTGTTCTGCTAGGGAAACATTTCCAGTTTGCGATGCCCTCTCTGAACTGTTTATCCTGACAGTGCAGCAGGTGGCCATGGACGACCTGGAAGTCCTGCCTACATTTCTATGGTGTGTATGCCTTTGTGGGAGGGAGCAGTGTTTGGAAGAGGAACAAGATTGCATGTCCCATCAAAGAGTGCATCTAGGAAACGGAGCTGTGGGTTCACCTGTGGGCAGACTCCCTGTGGTTAAAGCTGTGCTTGGTGAGATCTTGTCCCAAGTGACAGTACCAAACCTATTTCCACCCTTTGCTATGCATGTCCGCCTCCTTGGTTGTGCTGAGAAACTGTTCGTTAGACATTGCTGTCACATAAATCAACGTAGTGACGTTGCACCTGCCAAGTCACATGTCATCAGCCCAATGGTCCTGTGCGAGTGTGCCAGTGAGGAAGATGGGAATGGATGGCAGGATGTGACAATGTGTGATGCTGGTGTTGTCACCCCTCTCTGTCCCCACCAGCCCACAGCCCACTGTGCCCTGCTTTGCAGTGGCCACTTCCATTGACTTTCTGGCATACAACAACGAACAGTGACAGACCTTTTGGTCCCACTGTGCACTCAGTTTTTTTTTTTTCTAAGAGGGATCATTACAAAAACAAAGGTCATTTAAAAACAAACAAAAACCCCCATTTTATATTAAAAAATCATGGTGGAGTTTGACCTTTGTTGTGTCTTTTGCCATGTTTCCTCACTAGAGCTTTATATGGTCTTTGTGGTCATGCTGCTTTATTATTCTCGCTGCCCTGTTTCTTCCTTCTAGGTGTTAAAAACAGCAAAGCTAAGAGCACAAATTTTGGTTAGAACCAGTTGACCTACGCTTTGCAAACACCAAGTGCATTCTTGAGTAGTTTGCACATAGTGAAAAGAGACAAGGTCAGTGATCAACTCATCTGTTATGGCTTGACTCATCTTACCGAGCCTAGAGTTTGCTCCTGAGCTCTCGTGGCCAGAGTCCTTTCACAAACCAGTGTTTGGGGTTTGCTGTGATTGCACACAGATCAAGGGCCTTTCCATCACAGGGCCTTCCAGGCTCACCTTGCAGGCTGGCTGGCTCATTTTTAGTGGGTTGGTGAATGAGTTAGGGCACCGAGTCTCACTCTGAGCACAAGAACTAGAGCTCTCCATTCAAGTTTTCAGGCTACATCAGCAGTACGGAGACAGTCAGAAGAGAAATCTGCTGCAGTACAAAGCCACTTTGGGGTGGTAGAGAAAAGCCCCCAGCCACAATAGCAGAAGGACATAAGGACATTAGCTGTATAGGAGCATGCAGTTTGTCGTGGAGAGTCCCACATGGATCAGAAAATGGTCCAGATGTGAGTCAGCTCTCAGAAACCAGTCCAGCCATAAAAATGGACACTCAGATTGCTCGAAAAAGCAACAGAGGCAAACAAATCATCAGGGCTGCCATGAGGTCCTCTGGCTCCTTTTGCAAACAAAACAGAGCACAGAGGGAATAACCCTTGCAAAATGCCAGTGGTTGTGTGCTGTTCACCCTGCTCCGGTGCAATGAAGAGCAGCAGACTTTCCGCAGCCCACACAACCTATGGCTTTTGTCCGTCTGCATGAAGGATCGCTCCTCTGCAACACTCTGCAACCCTCGCAGAAATAGCACTGGCTTCTCTGTCCTGTGACTGTGAAGAAGAAAATGAGAGACAAACACCAGATAATGCCATCCGATGGCAATAAGGATTTTAGCAGTGTGGCTTATTTGGAGCGGAAAGGGACAGGGAAGTCTGATGCTTATAGCCCTTCTCAGGGACCCAAGTCACACACATACACGCTTGGTAAGGAGCATTATTGCACTGGGTTTCTTTTCTCTTCCAGAAGTGCCTGTTTCCTCTAGGTGCTTGTCTCTCGCTAGAGATATGAGAGATTTGGTCCAGAACAATTTATTTCTCATACATGAGTGAATATCTAATTGCCCATCTTCAGTCTGACTGATGGGAGCCTGTGTAACTTGGCAATCTTCCTCCTTCATTTGTAGATCTGATAGATGGCTGCTCTCCACGAGTGCTGCTGCCATAGATGTGGATGCCACCAAAACAGTAGCACTCTGCAGTGAGCAACACCTGTAGCAGACAACCTATACGAGAGTGAAAAGGTATTTTCCCCAACTTGTTCTGCAGGGACAATGTAAACAGCATTGTATCCCGTCAAAACGCCAGTTTGGATTCCTTTGGTTTCTTTCCTTTGGTTTCACTGATCAAGTGAAAAAACAACCCCATTTCTCTTTCCCAAAACCTCCAAGGTAAAATTCATTTCAGATCCCCTCCACGAGCTGGCTGAATAGAAGATCTTCCCTTAGGAGTGCTCAGCATATTCATTACATTGCTCTCACTCCTCTAAGATAATGAATCGTGTATCCCAGGACTTGCCTGAACTTGAAAGTTATCACTGATTAAAGAAAGGTGCAAATATAAAGTGCCATTGCTGTTTCTTAAGAGCAGTTCAAGGGTTGAGTTAAGCAGGAACAATGCACTCTGATTTTGCAATAAGAGCATCTACACAGGGTGTTAATCAGGAATAGATGATTGGAAACAACTCAACACAGAGACATGACGTAGGTGAATCAGCCGCACTCGCTTAAACCATTCCCAGAGGGCTTCAGCTGCCCTTGCCAACAGGAGGGGAGTGTTTCAGACAGGCGCTGCTGAAGCTCCTATGGATGATTTCAGTTAATACTGTACATGTTGGAATCTGTACCATGCATTGCAATAGGTAAGCAGCAGTTACCTTAAACCATTAATATTAGTTGAGCTATCTATCTGCTAAAGGATGGCTGAGAATAGACTGGTGTGTTTGCCTGTTGAGCAGTCAAGCAAATTAAAAGGCATATGACAAAATGTTCCAGCTACAAATGAATGCCCAGAGCCAGATGAAACTTGTCCATAAGAGCCTGTGAATAGCAATGGTTTTGCTGCTCAACCAAGTTGTTGTTAAGCAACAAAGCTACTAAGGCACACTTAACGGGTTGCAAATGCTGTCTTCTCGTCTTTCACTTTTGCAAATTTTATTGAGTGATGCTGCCCTTATTCTGTGACTGCCCCTGCTCAGTAGAGGTACTTGACAGGCCATCTGGGAGGATCTATCATTGCATAATCTCATACTCGACTGGCAAAGCAGTTGACCTCTTTTGACTTGCACCTGTCCTCTTCGTGCAGCCAAGGACACCAAGCATGCCTCAGGCATCCTTCNAATTGCCCATCTTCAGTCTGACTGATGGGAGCCTGTGTAACTTGGCAATCTTCCTCCTTCATTTGTAGATCTGATAGATGGCTGCTCTCCACGAGTGCTGCTGCCATAGATGTGGATGCCACCAAAACAGTAGCACTCTGCAGTGAGCAACACCTGTAGCAGACAACCTATACGAGAGTGAAAAGGTATTTTCCCCAACTTGTTCTGCAGGGACAATGTAAACAGCATTGTATCCCGTCAAAACGCCAGTTTGGATTCCTTTGGTTTCTTTCCTTTGGTTTCACTGATCAAGTGAAAAAACAACCCCATTTCTCTTTCCCAAAACCTCCAAGGTAAAATTCATTTCAGATCCCCTCCACGAGCTGGCTGAATAGAAGATCTTCCCTTAGGAGTGCTCAGCATATTCATTACATTGCTCTCACTCCTCTAAGATAATGAATCGTGTATCCCAGGACTTGCCTGAACTTGAAAGTTATCACTGATTAAAGAAAGGTGCAAATATAAAGTGCCATTGCTGTTTCTTAAGAGCAGTTCAAGGGTTGAGTTAAGCAGGAACAATGCACTCTGATTTTGCAATAAGAGCATCTACACAGGGTGTTAATCAGGAATAGATGATTGGAAACAACTCAACACAGAGACATGACGTAGGTGAATCAGCCGCACTCGCTTAAACCATTCCCAGAGGGCTTCAGCTGCCCTTGCCAACAGGAGGGGAGTGTTTCAGACAGGCGCTGCTGAAGCTCCTATGGATGATTTCAGTTAATACTGTACATGTTGGAATCTGTACCATGCATTGCAATAGGTAAGCAGCAGTTACCTTAAACCATTAATATTAGTTGAGCTATCTATCTGCTAAAGGATGGCTGAGAATAGACTGGTGTGTTTGCCTGTTGAGCAGTCAAGCAAATTAAAAGGCATATGACAAAATGTTCCAGCTACAAATGAATGCCCAGAGCCAGATGAAACTTGTCCATAAGAGCCTGTGAATAGCAATGGTTTTGCTGCTCAACCAAGTTGTTGTTAAGCAACAAAGCTACTAAGGCACACTTAACGGGTTGCAAATGCTGTCTTCTCGTCTTTCACTTTTGCAAATTTTATTGAGTGATGCTGCCCTTATTCTGTGACTGCCCCTGCTCAGTAGAGGTACTTGACAGGCCATCTGGGAGGATCTATCATTGCATAATCTCATACTCGACTGGCAAAGCAGTTGACCTCTTTTGACTTGCACCTGTCCTCTTCGTGCAGCCAAGGACACCAAGCATGCCTCAGGCATCCTTCAGCAGGATACCCCTGGAGAAAAAAACCCAAAAAGCTCAGAATTGGGCTTTGCTCCATATTTTTCATGCTCTTAGCCTAACCCAAAACACTTTAAAAAAAATTACTAGCCTATTAAGGAAAGGTGTGAGGGAATTAGGTCTCTGGTCTCTAATTTATATGCAGGAGTGGGAAAACACCCTACCCTTGCGGTGACTGAAGTGCCTGTGGGAACCATTCACACCTCCAGGCCATCTCTGGCTACTTTGTTCCTTTTAGGCCGTTGCAGGTATCTGCAGAGATGTTCATGGAAACTTCATGGTGGATGCTCAGAGAAAAACAAGTACTTCCAGAAGGCAATGCCATGCTGGCCTCTCTGCTTGCAGGGGACACAGGGGTTTGTCCCACCCAGACCAGCACCAGCTGGACACGGATCTGTGACCGCCCATGCGCTGGCTCCTACCCCGAGCACCTGCAAGGCGTGGGTGGTGAATCTCTCTTTCCCGTGTGCTATGGGATACGATCGAGCATGGGGGCTGCTATCGGGCAGCAGCTGGCCAAAGCTAATTGTGTGAGGGTCACTCCTGCCCTGTGGCTCTCACGGTGTCCCACTGCATCTGTCACCTGGGTTCAGCCTGTCCTGGGGACCTGAGCATCCAAGAGAGGGCACAGAACAGGGGGGCTTCAGAGGCAGGCTGGCAGAACAGTTTTGGGGTGTGGGGTGACAAGCGCAGGGAGAAGAGGAAGGTAAGCTTCTTGAAGAATAACTTGCAGCCCTGCATCTGAAACTTGCTTGGGGACTTGCGTTATCCAGCATCGCCCCATCAGCTGATTTCAGGGGAGATTCAGAACAAGCTCCTCCGTCTGCCAAAGATCTGTGTCAGAATTTGCCTGGCAATGCAAGTGAAGAAAACCATTACTTAAGGGAGTCTGGCTAAGTCTACGAACAAAAACTAGCTTTGGAGACTACAAGTGCATACAATCAAGCCTGCATTTCAGGGAGGACAGTTAAAGGTGGTGGGATGCAGTACAAAACACACTCAAAATGGCCTATTTTCACAGTTTTCTTTTCTACGTGATCATTAAATAAAAATGTATTTATTTAGTAATTTATTCTTTCAAAAATAACCTTCCCATTAATCCAACCCAGAGACAGCTAAGACATGGGACTAAAAGCTACAGCCGACCCATATCTGCACAGCAGGCTAAGAACCAAATATTTCTTAAGTGTCTTGAAGTCTCTAACTCAACCTTTGCTTAAGCCTGAAGATGAGCAAGCACAGCTCCAGTTGATAACACTGGGAACTAAGAGGATCTGGTACCTTCGAAACTCAAGCCCAGAGGGACTCAGAATTTCCATCAGTGCCACAAACCCAAGGAAACTTCCTGATGATTGCGTTTTGTATTTGGAGTTTCACTGACCTGGAAAATAATACATGGAATACATATTCTGTGTATTCCTCAGACAGCTTCCACGTGGTCATCTCCATTGCCAAACGCAATACTCCCAGCTGCAGTCAGTGTATTGTTTTTCTCTAAATTTGTCTTCCAGAGCTATACTTCTCCAAAGATATAATGTGGCTTGGAACTCTACTTTTATGATCATAAAAGATTGCATTCACACCGTACCCTTTAACAGGTGTATCCAGAGACTAAGCCCATTTTAGGAACAAATCAGAGGAAAAGAGCTAAAATGAGCCTTTGAATACGTACTTAAAGCTTCATCTCAGGGCTCCACAGCCCCAAGGGCTGTCTTTTCACAGTGCCAAATGCAGAGTGCGTGCAGGTCAATTTTGACCCCAGCTCCTCTGAGCAAGGTGCTGGGTCCATGGGCTAAAGCCAAGTGCTGTTTGCATAGAAAACTGTGGCAAACCTCTGCATGTCACCAAGCAGCTTTCCTGTAGACTGAATGGAAATATTCAGGGTAAACCTTTTCCTCTTGACTGTGTTTCCTCCTACAACTTTATTTTCTGAAGTAGGTTCTGTAAGTAATCAGAGAGACAAAAGTTTGCCTGTCACAGTGTAAAAACGCTAAAGCTCCACTGCCTTATATTCTGCTGCTCTTGCTAGGGGTGCGTCAGGTCTACAAGATGTGCTGACAGGAGACACTATCCCTAGTATAGGTAGGGTTTGACATTTGGTGGTCTCAGCTGGCCATAGTTATTGTTGGTGAGGGCAATAGAGTTTATAAAGCTGCTGGAGAAAGGTGAGCTGCAAAAAAGCCATGGGAGAGAAGGGTGACCACTTGAGGACATGGTAGATCTGACTGAGAGGACTTTCCTTCTGCCCAGGCCAGATGCTGAGAGAGACCAACCACCTGCCCTCTTGGATCAGAGTTGTTCGTCTAACCTTGTAGAGAATGGATGCCACCAGGCAAGAAGGAAGCCAGAGCCTGAGGGAAGATGTGCTTCTATGGCTGGTACCTAAAGTGATACCATAGCAGCTTTTTTCCATTGCCCCCCCTCTTGATACATGAGAGATTGGAGTATTTGCTAACATTCCATAAACACAGGGGAGCTCTCAACACTTACCAGTGGAGAAATGTTTCACAGTTAGTCCTGGCACAGGTCAGACCGCCCAGCAGGATGGGTATCTCTGCTACTCTATCTTCTGCCAGAAGCTGGCAGGTCTGTGGAGGAGGCACTCATGTTGCACATCTCTGAGCACACCAGCTCCCTGCTTCTCCTGCTTGGACATCAGCCGGGGATGCTGGTCCAAGGAAAATGGTTTTCTCTTGCTGTCCCCAACCAGCATAAGGTGCCCCAAGGAAGAATAAATTTAGACAGATTTTACTCTAAACGTCAGCAAGATCAGTCTTTGGCTTCCTTGGAACCCACCCCCACCACCATCACCACCCCTGCATAGCTGTATCTAAGATTGTGTTATCTCTGAAGCATAATGATAGCAAATTTCAGGGACGGTACTGCTAACTGTTTCAGTGCTGATTGTTTTACATACTTAGTAGGCTGTGTGCAGATGTCCAGCATGGCTTCATGTCTTGGGACTTCTTCCATCTCTCTGATCCCAAAGCAACATATGCTGACTTCCCAGTGCAAGAGCAACCTTATGTATTTGTTTGGAAGTCTTTGCCCCAGTAAGACTTCAGAAAAGCTGACCCCTCCTGGTTTTATATGGGTCAGCAAACATTTTCATAAATTCAGTGGTGATGATAGTTGATGACCAAACAATATTGTTTATTTGATCAAAAGAACATGTTCTGTGAAGAGCAAATATTTTAAAAGAACAGGTATTTCCTGTAGCTGTTCAGTTATCACACTGGAATTCTAGAAAGCCACAAAAGAGGCTTGGAGAGGCCCACAAGAGATTCTGATGTCTATGTCTGGTCCGTGTCGCTCCTGATAGATGTCCAACCAGTTCATAGTCACCTCTAATGCTAGAAAATTTAGGTTGGGCTTAGGAGGAAGATGTCTTTGACAGTGAAGAAAGTACAGCATTGACAGAGGCTGAGGAGGTATAAAAAATCACCAGTGAGGGTGATTCTAAGTCACTAGACATAAGCCATGTTTCTGACGGTTGCCTGGATGCCTCTTGTGGAGGCACTGCTTGGGATGTTCGGGCAGTGAGCGTCTTGATGTAAGGAGGTTGAATTTTTTTCAGATGTGTTTGTTTTAAGGGCTGTAGATCCTCTTCTAGATTAACAACCTTGTTGTTAAGGTTGAGTACTCCAGACACTTCAGTGCAAGTTATGTTTTCTTGTTCTCTTAGTTTTTTTCTTCCAAGATACCATCTCTGCAGACCTCTTGGTCTTTTCTCCAAAGAAGTTGGAACATAAGGGTTTGTGCAAAACTGTACAAGCAGCAGTTTGCGTAATACCTGTCGTGGTACCCCAGCACTCACTGGGCACCCAGCTGAAGCCCCCCTGCTACAATCTGGTCTATAGAGTATGTACACTTGTACCAAATGGTAAATTTGGTCACTCAGTCAAGTGGCTTGTTTTTGCAGATGAGCTAAAACAGCGAGACTGTGTGAACGCAGCACTCACTGCCACATAGAAACTCCAGCCTGGGTGCAGCCATGGTTCTGTCATAGGACACGAAACCTTGCTGCACCATGTACCGCTAGCAGCGGAGAGAAGCACAGCAATTGTCTGGGAGGTAATCATTCTCTTCAGGTTAAATTAAATTTATGTTGGTTTAATTTAAGACAGTTGGGAACATTTTTCAAGCTGGAATAATAAAAGCCACTCCTAAAGTGAAATAATAGATGACAATAATGTTGACATATGGCAATAATAATAAAGATATACTGTCCACAAAAGGTTTTCTATTAATGAAACTGAACCAAAACAAGTTTCTCTGTGGACTATAACCCATAGGCCAATGGGTCTTAGGTATCTTTGAGAAGAGGGATCACTGATCTCTAACTCTGCTGGCAGAGAGCAGGAATTCCATGGCACAGATGGTTTTTTACTTTGTGCTTTAACACAGAGAATGTTGAGGCAGGTTGACAGGCACAAAGTGGGTGCTTTATTCACCAGTTTTGTAGCTGATGGCATACATCAAGTTCAAGGTCAAAATGAGAATTGTACCCAGTGGCCAGCCACAAAGAGATGCAGTCGGGAGTCCTCAGGTGAACATCCTCTTCCGAGTGTCCGCTCCAGCAAAGCCAGGGATCAGAGTCATATCAACAACCACTCCCTATAATTTTCCCCTGCTAAAATTATACCCTTCGTTACAGCCTGCTGAAGTTGCCTTTCAGTGATCTTTGCCTGATGCCAACAGTGGCACTAACTGGATTATGCTTAATCAGGTACGTGTTGCACACTAATTATCTGCTAAGACTTTTACACATCTGCAATTAGGTAATACTTATCATATATTTAAATTACTATTATTTACTCATTATCTGACATATTTGTTCTAATATGGAGTCATCAGTCTAGAAGGCACCAAGCAGACAGGGTGTGGGAACCTCAGTGCAGAATACAAATTATAACTCAACAGCAATGTGATGAGAAGATAGAGAAGGGGGCCCAAGGATGGCTGAGGCATAGGAAGCAAGAGTCCTTTCTCAGGGAATACGACATAACAAACGCACCAGTGCAAGTCCACGAGGAGAAGAGCATTGAGATACCAGGCCAAGGGGCTGCCACAGCAGCCTTAGGGTGTGTTAAGTGAAAGGCTACAGGCAAAAAAGCCCTCTACAAATTGCAACTGGAAGGTCTTTAGCAATAGGTAAGTACAAGCACTTAAGCACCGTGCAACATTTGGATAACACAATCATCTCCTCTAAGCCTCATAAAAATGGCATAGTAATAGGGAGTGGGGTTTTGAGCATATCCTGCACTCTGGGTACACGCAGAGTTTCAAACTATCCTATGTATTTGGCACATAGCAATTGATGGGAAGGTCTGAGCTTTTATTTCCGAGTTTCATTGCGTGTATGATCTACTGTAGGTGGGGAAGATTAAAGAGTAAGGAACACCTAAGAAAGAACAAAGCAGAGCTCAAGAGCTGAATGTCAGTAATTGCATCAGGTGCAAAAATACAATTAGTGACATTATAATTACTGAAATTAAATATCAATTTATATGAGTATGCACTATAATACTTCTGACAGCCTCAAACATTGTGTGATATCAAATAAAAACAGGATGACAGCTCTCTAATTTGTAAAGAAGTAGTAGTAGAATCATTAAAGCTCGCTTGAAGGAGTTTTATTCCATAAGATACAAGGACAGGAAAGGGTTTGGTGCATAGAGGATAAGTGCTTATAAATGCCCAGTAAAACCATGCATACACCTGCAGCTATTAAGACACACAGCAGTTTTCTAAAATACAAACGTGGCACACAGAGTAACAAACCCTGCAGTAGCATCATGGAAAACCTTGGTCTGAAGGAGAGAGCGGTAAGAGGATTATTCCCTTTGGAACAGGACCCACCTTTTCAGATACTGCAGCCACACAGGTTGCACACCAATTGTGTCCGTGTCTTCCTCTAGTCAGCTGAGAGAAACGGGTACCACCAGAGACAATCCTTACCATATAAATATCCATTTAGGATGCCTGGTGGCTAGATGACTTCCCTCCCCTGCTAATTTTAACAAGAGATCTTGCCATCTCCTGGAGAATATTTTCTCCATCGTGCCTCTCCGAGGTCGGCCCTATAAGTGCGCGAGAGCTCTGCAGCCACAAGGCAGTGATTTTTTTCTCTTCAAAACAGCTTCACTTTCCTCTCCCACCTTCCTTCTTTCCTCCCAGTGTTTAGGTCCTTTTTGCTAGCAGGATGGCATTTTTTTCCCCTGTTGCTAGGTTGGTAGCCTAGTTTCCCAAGGAAAGGAAGCTTATGAGATCACACTGTCTGTGCAAGTGCCAGTCAGTCCCTCCTAAATAATTTTTTGAGTTTGTGAGCTGAGTTTGATCAAACTTGACAGGAGATGGAAGTCTCAAACGTTTGAGCGCCTACAAGTGTTTTAGAAGTAGACAGGCAGAGGAGAAAAACCCTGGGAGTGCATCCACTGCAGAAACACACCTGTATTACTAGACACCAGAGAGTCCGCAACAGGCGACCATCATTACCACTGAACACCACAGGAGATACAATTTCACAGATTCAGCAGCTCACAAGACAACTTGAATAATATGAGCATGAGCAAAAGCTTCTTCTCCCCTTCTTCTAGAGCACAAGGCTTCCAGTTACAGAGCAGCAGGCGGAGAGCTCAGAAACGACAGGCCCGCAGAGTGAATTGAAAGCTAATTGCTGCTCCTTCTCACGCTGGTACTCATGCAGAACTCTGCTTGACTTCCCTGTGACTCCCGTACCCCGTTTGCATGATCTAGTTCACACAAAGGACAAGATCGGAAACCTTAGACCTCAGACTAACGCAAGCGGAGCAAGTCCTAAATTGCTGTGAGCTGGCCCAGCTCTGCTGTAGTCAGTGAAGCTGCCTTATAATGGGCCATCATTTCTATGCGCAGCACCACGACTAAGTGTCCGGCTCGTTTTTCTTTGCATTTGTCTGTATTACAGCTGCCAACGGCAATTCGGTTAACATGGGCATGAGTTGGAGAACAAGCTAAAGACCAGCAAAAGCTGTGCCTGGTGCTTAGGCTGGCTCTCGCTTATTGCTCCTGTGGCTTTTCCTAGGAAGTCAGCCGCCTCAGGACTGCCTGACTAGCGAGCCTGAACAAACTCCTCACAGTTCCTTGTTAACATTAGCAATGGAGAAAACCAAGCTATTGACACAGGTGGGACTCGAAGAGAACCTGAACTCACTCAGCTTATGCAAAAACCCCACAAACCACAGCTGACATTGAAATGGAGGTTGTGCAACTTTGTGTGTTGGGTGAAATACCAAGGTTTTCTTCTTCTCCCAAGCCTTCTATGTATTGACGTACCAGACCTCTGATTTAGGTGGAGGGAGTGCAAATCACTGACAGCTAAAGAAAATGGAAGGAAGGGACTAAAATGAACTTTTGATGCACAGCGAAACAGAGATCTCGCCAGCAGTGAGTGCCATGGCTGAAGACGGACTGGGATCCCTGCAAGAAGGACAGGTATTGCAACTTGTCCTCGACAGCTTAGCCAAGGGCACAGGCTGAAATTCACAGCCTGAAACGCCTGCAGTGCAGCATCTGCATTAGGTAGGTATGCTACATGAGGCTTCTTTGGAGGGAGACATGAACAACAACTCTTCTGTGCCCAGCGCTGAATATTTTCTGTTACGCAGCAGATCTATGAAGCCACTAGGAAGCATCCTTTACCTATTATTTGTTGTTGCCATTTCAATCCAGATGCTTTTCTTCTGATGAAAGCTAAAAGATAAAATAAGATTGTTCTAATTAAAAACGCCTACCTGCTCACGTAACGTTTTTCACCCACCAAAGACCTCGAAGTGGTACTCCCATTTGATAGACAGTAGAAGTAAGGGTGAGGGAGATCAAATGAAATGTCTTGGCAACAGAACAAAACCAAGTCTTGCATCGCAAGTCTAGTAAAAGGGACAAGGGCACCTATTAAGCCTCAATAAAAAGCAAAGCTTAGGACAATTTTCTGACATATTGGATCCTTAAACGAGGCGTTGCAAAACTAATGTGACCAATGCTCTACACTAACAAAATGTGCTCTGGATTTTTCATCTGACAACATAATTTAGGGATTTCTTGGAATATGGGAAATGAAACGGGACAGTGGCTTTACAGGAATCATTCATTTGCAAAGGCAGCTTGTGCCAGAGGACTGGAAAATTGAAAGTGCCCCAAATGAGCACAGGAACGGATAAGACCTCTTTCCCTGCCCAGCCAAAATAAAACGCATTTAAAGAATCGTAAATACCAAACTATCAATTCACTGCAAAACTGCTTGTACTATAGATGCTACTATTAGAAGTTCTGACGAAGAGAGATGATATACTAGATGTATGATTTGACTCTTGAAGAGGTGCATTTGGCAGGATTAGACCATGTACCTAGCTGGTCCGGAAGTAAACTTACTGACACTGTCTGCAGCAAAATAGGTGGTTCAAGGAGGGATAAATCTGATTAGAACAATTTCTATCAATGTCAGCGAGTTTTTTTTTCTTACACTTGCTTTCTTCTTCTAGGACTTTCTTTTTTCTTTCAGTTTGGTTGGCTAGGGTTTCTTTTTTTGTTCCCTGCCTTAGGGAGCATCAGTTTGAATACCCAGTAGTTTCCACAGTATTGTAAAAATTGGTGGTGTTAAAGGATGCACTGCCCATCCACTCTTGAGTCTGCTGCTTCACAGCAAAAAAGGTGCCCTGCAGATTTGATCTTTGATGCTTGAGAGATTTCGAAAGTTTTTCAGAGTCCTTAATTAATTGATATCACAGGCAAGAAACCTGGAGGCGCAAAGTACAATGCACACACAAGCACTTCATATTTTGGTGGCATGAACCTGGAGTTCACATTTGGGTAGCATCCCTTTCAGAGGCAAAACTGAGCATTCAAAATCCTTACCTAGGCAGAATGCATATTGACTTCAGGGGATACATTTTCCCAGAGAAGGGCTGTGTAAAGAAGGTCAGCACTAGTTGTTTGTCCTCTGCAGCAAAGCTGTTTCTCTTGTTGAGGAGACTTCCAGCACCTGTGGGCATGGATTTCTGCTGATGAATACCAGCACTCAGGTGAACTGATGGTCAGTCTCACCTTGACCTTCAGCAGGCTGTTTCCATCTTTCCTTCAATCAGCTTAGGAGATAAACAAAATAAAACAAACAATAAAAACTAAAAAGCCATGTCAGAGGCCACAGGCTGGGTTTCTGATAATTTCAATCATTTGAATCTATTTCTGCAGTATCGCCTGAAAGGCAAAGCCTACGCCAGCACAGACTGCCCATCCATTAGCAAACCCTTAGCTTAGGAACACAGGGCTTTGAGTAAGATCATCTAACACAGACCCACCGTGGAGGTTTTGAGGAGAAAGAAACAGCCAATAACTCATCAAGGACAGTGCTGTGTCTCTCTCCCACATCATCTCCAGCTTTTCTTCTCACGAGTGGAACTGGGCAGTAGAAGGTACTTAGCCCAAAGCAAATGAAAGCCCCTTGCTGTACCACCACTGCAACGGGCCTTGGGTTGAAACTGTCCCTGAGGAGAGACAGCAGCAAGCCGCAAGCATATTTGCCAACATCACCATTGATCATCAGCTGCCTGTAGCCTAAAGCAACTCTTTTGGACAGCTAAAATTGCATCTGATTTTGTAACAGACTACTCTGCAGTTCTCATTACTTGGCCCGCCCTACTCCTTGAAAAAAAAAAACAACACCCAAACAAAAACCCCAACCAAACCCACTCCTTTGCCCTGTAACAAAGAATGAAGTGCCTCTGAAATAATAACCTGATTTGCCACCTCCTCCCCCGAGTCCTGCTAGCCACCTCCTGCACCAGCCTCAATCTGCAGCAGCCCATAAGCAGGATCTGCAGCAGCACTGAAGGAGAGGGAAAAGCTGGAGGAGGGAGGGGGAAGGCAGAGACACTGCATACCTCAAAAGCTAGGGCTATTCCTGCTACCCTCCCTAGAGGCACCACTTCTGCATCAGGCAGGAGTAACAGAGGGAGAATCTGGCTGTCTGGATTTAACAAGCTCACTTTCCTTTAATTGGGGCCCTCAGGCACTGCCGTAGTGCACCTAATGGCGCTAATTATTAATGAATCCGCCCTGATGAATAGGAGGGCTGAACTAGCCTCTGTATCCTTGGGTTCTCAGCCCTTCACAGAGCCCACTGGATTTCAGCGGGCGAGAAAGCAACTGCACAGATTTAAACAGGGCCCTGGAAACGAAGAGAGCTGGGAGAGTCACTGATACGTTTGTCCCCAGACTGTACAAACCAGCCGGGGACCAACAGCATCTCGCCGCTTCTTCTGAGGCATAGACATAGCCACCAGAAAGTCCTGCGAGGGATGGGTACCTCACCTCACTTTTACACCATCCCTGCCTCCATAAGGACCAACCTGTTTGCCCTCGCTACCGTTCAGGCAGCTTTTCCTCAGTTTTGTGTGTTTCCTGGCTCAAGCTTTTTCTCCCAGCACACGCCCGCTCCATCTCCCCGTTACAGCCTTTGTACAGGCCCAGGCGGGAAAGGGACTTTTGCGGGTTTTTTTTCCTCCTTTAACGGAAAAAAAAAAAAAAAAAAACGACGGCCCCC
>VZSC01001598.1:64570-118006 GCA_013398225.1 Steatornis caripensis
GGGAGGGCGGCAGCCGGGACCGTCCCACCGGGGCGGGAGGGATGCGGGGGCGGACACACGCACACGCACACACACACGCGCGCACACACACACACACGCGCGCGCGCACACGCACACACACAGGCGGAGGAGCCGCCCCCCCGGGGGTGGGGATAGCACGGCAGAAACCCCCTCCCGCCCCCGGGCCGCCCCGTCGGGGCTGGCCGGCCCTGCCCCCGCGCTGCGGAGCGGGGAGGAGGAATGGGAGGTGCGGGGGGTGGTGGTGGTGGTGGGGGGTCCCCTCCCCCTGCCCGCCCCTCCCCCACCATGACGTCACCCCCAGGCTGAGGGGGAGGGGGGGGAGCTGGTCTCTCCCGGCGCTGCTGCCCGTGCCCAGTCCCCGTGGCCGCGGCCCGGTCGTGGGGCTGCGGAGGGTGGGCTGCGGAAAGAGGTCACGCGTGGGTCGGGGCTGGGGAGCTGCGGTGGGGCCGGCCTGAGGCTGGGGACCACCGCACCCGTCCTCTGGGGACGGGCCGCGGGGGTGGCCGGGCTGGCCGGCAGGGCCGGCGCCGGCCGAGGCTACGTGGAGCCCTGCCCGGGACGGGGCCTGGCGTGGGGCAGCCTGACACCCTCCCCGGACCCTCCTCGAGGCCATCCCCGCCTGGAGAGCGGTGTGGGGGGAACCTAAAGGTGCCGGCATGGGCTTCTCCTGCTGCAAAGAAACCAAGGAAAACCCCGTCCCACAGCCTTCCCCCCGGGCTCTTCCACTGCAAGGGTATTCTCAGCTCAGCCTTGACCTTCGCCAGCCTCTCCAGGAGCCCGAGGGGGACTGGTCGGAGGGAGAACTACTGTCGACCTTCGCTCCTGCCGGTCCCAGGTCCCCCCCCGTTTTTGCAATCCCACTGTGCGGGCAGTACTGCTGCGCCTTGGATCAGCTGGGCTTACCGGTTAATTCCTCTCTTCTACAAACCACTTGTGACAATCCTCAGACCTCGATGACAGGGACAACAGCTGCCAGGCTGGGTCCCCACGATCGCCGTGGGCTGCAAATGCCTGAAGACCACCGGGCAAGGACAGGGATTGCACGGGATTGAATGGATCAGGGCAACTGGAAGTAAGGAGACTGCAGGGCAAGGTGAAAAGCTTCTTTGCGGAGAGCTCCATTCACAAAATAGTGCCGGTGAATGCCATTGCCCCTTGAGGTCTATTTAACGTGTGCAGAGGCAGCCTGCACACACATCCTCTTAAAGCCGTCGTGAAACCCCAGCCTCTGTTTCTTCAAACAGAAAGCAGGAATAATGTTGGGTAACTATGCTAAGCAGTCAGCTAGGGCCTGTGGGTGAAAAATGCTGGCTTGTCTGCTCTGCACCTTCCCACTATTCTTTTTTGTTCCAACTTTTCTTCCTATTTATAGATCTCCACTATGGACGGTGAGCCGGATTAGAGGACGGAGCTGGCTGAAAACTAACTCAAGGAATTTTTTAAAAAAAGAAGATTCATTTTCAGCCAGCTCCCAGATCCAGCTAAGCGTGTGGACACATGGTAGTGAATGCAGTGCAACTTGCAGGCAGTGGGTGCCACATCCCCTGGCAGCTTGCCCTTCCATTCACTCAGCCATGAAGCCGCAGCCCAGAGTAGAGGTGTCTTTTACACACTCCTGAAGACATTGGTGGCAGCAAGGAGGCTAAGACTAAGCTTTGGACCGTGCGCCATGTTCTCTTTCAAAGGAATGAAAGGTTTAAGCTGGAGCTAAGGTGAAACACTTTTACCCAGCTCTTTGCTGCTGTGGTAATGGGTGCTTTTGTAATGCAAGAGAGAGACTGAAGTGGATATCAAAATGTGGAGCCCTGTCCTTTTCCCTGGAGGGATTAGATAGCCCAAAAGATCTTTTATGTCTCAGAGTCGGTGCATTATTAGCATAAAAAAAAAAAGAAGAGGACATGGATATGAACATTGAACCTACCAGCGCTTGGCAGCTCGGCCACTTGTGACTGCATTTGCTGTTGAGAAGGACAAGGCACTCATGTAGGAGCACCAGGCTGGGGAAGCTGCAGCAAGAGAAATTTCTTACTTCACTCCTCTGTCCTATTGATAACTGTATTGGTTTATTTATACATTCATATCTGCTATGGTTTTGTCTGCTACTTCTTTTTCTGAGGGCAGACAAGCTATATCTGCAGGTTAGGGGTTGGCTGCCTCCAAGAGGCTTGTGCTGAACATGATTTTGACATTACGCTATGTAAATCTGCTTTGGAATGAACTTCAGGGCAGTTTCCAATGCACAATTGGGCAGAGTCTAATATCTGGCTTTTGGTACGTCCGTCACTGCTGAAATGACTGGAGCCTTTGGCAATTTGGCCACAAATCTCATAAGAACAGGCATTTCTGGGGGAATTCTGGCCAAATAATGACGAAAATCTAACAGCCAGAGGCATCAATTACAGAGGCCGAAAGGGCCTGGCCAAATTCCTCTAAGTGTTCTTGACTGTTGGGGCAGTCCAGCTCTGTCTGAAATTCAAGCCCGGCTCCAGCCTTACCACCTTCCCTGCCCCAGGAAGGGGCCCGTCAAGCTATAGATTCTGAACAAAAGCCAGCAGTTTCAGCCCATCTCAAATAGCAGCACTCAGCTCTGCTGGGAGCCAGGGAGCAGGATGAAGTGGGGACAGTTGTTTATCAAACTATAGTTTTTCTTTTTTTTTTTTCCCAACATGATATTAGAAGGTGCTTGAATATCAGCCCATCTCTAAGAGACATCTGCGTATGTTTCAGAAGAGGCGCTTCTGACGGTGTCTTGCCCAGTCCTTCTTAGGACAATTAGCTCATCAGCACGATTTTGCCCTTGTTTTTAAGAAAAAGGACTCTGTCCTGGCAGCAACCTCATGCTCCGCTTGTTAGGGTTGGCGGCAGTGGCATCCCGCAGGCGCGTGTGATCACTGCCGTGGCGGAGGCAGACGGACAGAACCCACGACTTCTGGCCAGATATAGCTCTGCCAGAGCTGGCAGTGGCGAGTGCAGCGTGGGCTGCACCGTGTGCCGGAATGACTCGGTAAGTATTTGGGTGGGCAGCCCTGCACTCTCACCACTGGGCAGCTGATATAAAGTGAGCTCAGCTCAGTCTAAACGATCTACCGCAAGGGGACCCACCGCGTTTAGCGATGTGCTTCTCGTTTAGCTTTCGGCTGACTGTCATGGCTGAACCTCAAAAGAGGCAGCCGGCTAGAGGTAGCAGGGAGAGCTGCTTTCCCTGGCAAAGCTGGTTGCATCTCTGCGTTTGTTTTTCCCTCAATATTTCTTTTTTTTTTTTTTTAATGCAAAATATCTCTTCAAACAGCTCACGCCATGGGCTACTCAGTTCACGACTGCGGGCCAGTAATAGGGATAAAAACTGAATCTTTGGTGCTGTCAGTCAGAGACTGATTTATTCCAGGCATCAGCTTAGGTTGGAGGGGAGGGTCCAGTGATCACCATGATATTTAAAAGTCCCTCCTATGGGTGTGTGAGAAACGTATTCGCTCTTAGCTCATCCTGCAGTAACATCGCCTCTACCAGGAGGTGACCGTTTGCTTTTCCTCTCCCTCACGATCAGCCTGAGATCCAGCCCTAGTGAAGCTGGGATGAAACGGGAGCCAGTGACTTGTGTCTCGGTACCCTCCGTCTCGCAGCTCCCCCAAGAAGGGGGGACAGACTGACATCTTTACAGTCCTGCGGAGGTGGCAGTCCTTGCTTGTGCTGTGGCTCCCAGCCCTCAGCTGCTACTTTCCCTAGAGGAAGGTGGCCAGCCAGAAAAATACACGCAAATATCAAACCCAGCTGATAAATGAATAGCTGTTCACAGTATGATCCTCCAAGATTTTATTTAAGTAGAAAAATAATGAGAACACATTGAAAATGTGACAGGTAGGATTAAAGAAATACCTTTTGATAACGGCTAGACTTCTAAAGGTTTTTTGGGCGGCCTTGTTCATTAGACACTGACTTTAGCTAAGAAGAAAAAATTGAAGTTATACACCTGCAACCAGAATTTGCCCCGCATCTTACCTAGAAATTAGTACTGAAATAGTGCTTGTCATTCACCATGAAAATGATTGCCATTTGATGTCTGTGAAAATATATTTCTGAAAATACAAACTGTTGCCGTGGTTCCAAATATAAAACTGGGAAAGAAAAAAGTATATGGCTGAGTGGATGTAAAAAGAATGTGATTGCTTGATACCAAATCATTAAAAAACGGAAAATGCTGGGTAAGGTATTTGTAACCTACTTGACACAGAAAGCAATGATCTGATACAAACTTAGAAAGTGATTAGAATAATGCAATCTTCAGTCTCAGCTTCTGTGATTTTCAAAGGGGAAAACCGGAATGTCAGACTCCACTAGGTTCGTCTGAAAAGCTCAGTCTCTATATTTGTTCTTCAGTAATTTTGTTTTTTAAAAAGCAGTCTTAAAGAAACAAGATCTCACTTGACCATGATCAGCTTGTGCCAGCCAATCCAGTAAAAAAAGCACAGTCTATTTTCAGAAAGAGTAGTGTTTGCATTTAACTGCACTCTTCTGAGACACATTTTTAGGAGGGTGCCCGTGTGCGCACCCGGAATTCTGCGTCCTGTTAGCATGACCCCTTTATATCGGATTGTGGCACTGTCATTGCTGCTGAGCCCAGGCATGCGGAGGGGAGGTTTGCAAGCCTGCACTGCTCTAGCCAGATGGAGTTCACACCCACTACAATTATGTTTGCAACACATGATTTGCTTAAGGTGCCCGTGGATGTTTCAAAGAGTAGGATGGTTTCAGTGAAGCAGTCTCCGAAGAAAGCAGTATCAATCCTCAACATCTTTAACACTCAAATTTTCCTTCAAGAAAAACAAACCTAAGGCCAGTCTGTACTCTTTTAATCACAGGCTGGAGGTAAGTACATAGACCCAGAAAATGGCTGTGAAAAGGCTGATATCTATAGATTTCCTGGTATTGAGGCTTACTATTGTCATAGAACACACAACCATAGAACAGCCCAGGTTGGAAGGGACTTCCACAGATCATCTGGTCCAACCTTACGTGGAAAAGGGAGCCTAGGGGAAATTATCTAGCACCCCGTCCAGTAGCATCTTGAAAACTTCCAGTGCTGGGGACTTTACCACAACCCTGGGGAGGTTGTTTCAGTGATTGCTTTATTATGGTGAAATGCACACTGCATGAGGAATTGGAAGGTTTGTGATGAGCTGTATTTATCATGCTAGAGCTTTTGCTCACTCTCTGACATGCTTAACAGACACCTTGGTCCAGATAACAGTCATGTGTGCGTGAGAATAATCTTGAATGCACTTCCATGGTATTGAGATAATTTCAGTTTCTCTGGTTGTGAACGTCAGTCACCAAGCTCAGAACCAAGCTCCGAGTCTGGAATACCACCACCATTGCCAGAATGAAAACTGGCTGCACAAAACCTTTATCCTCATTATTTACCAATAACCAGTCCTAACAGTTGCTGGCACGTGAATGTTTCCTGCTTTCGTGGACGTCAGCACCACAACTTCTGTTGACCACAGTGGAATGGGATGTTCCTCAGTGGGGTGATATTCTGATGCACGTGTTTATTCCATTGATTTATAGAGTATCTACTGCTACAGCAGCTATTAACCTTCAGTTACAGTAGGACTTCGATAATTGAAATACCACTCTGAGTTTTCTTTATAACAGACAATATTATTAATTCCAGAAAAAAATATAAATATATATTTAAAGAACGGTCCACGTTAGATCTCCAGCTATCATGGGAAGATACTGCTTCTACATTTCAAATTTTCCTTCATCAATCCTTAGTCATTAAAACCAAAGTTTCGGGGGAAATCGGGGATTTAGGGAGCAGGAAAATGATGTGATAATTAATTGTGCACCGATGAGAACATTGCCAGGACACATGTTCTGCCAGTCACATGTGCATTGCAAGAACTTCAAGTGAGATCTCACTTTCCTAGGAAGGATGAAATCTGGGAAGAAGAATGTATACAAAGGTGAAAAGGGCTCTCTGACAAGGAAAAGCAGGATCGATCTGTACACACATCTGCCATTGGATTTGCAGAGATGCTGAGGACATGCAACTTCCTCGTCCACTTCCTTCTCCACTATTAGCTTTAGGAACATATTTATGACACTGGGAACTGAGAGAAGTCAAAGATAAGGCCTGTGAATCTGAGTAGAAAGCTTCTTCTTGATGTGAACTGGGAACTAGTTTCACAAAGGGGTGACTTGAGCAGAAGTATACATTAATTAAAAACCATCCTTCTTCAGAACCCGCATTTGGGCCACATTTGTCTTGTGTGTGCCACAACTGGCATAATTAACTCAAATAACATCATCACGTGTCAGCTGCCATGTGGGTGATTGCAGCTGGAAAAGTCAAGAGCAGTTCTACAACTGCTGTTCATAGGTGCATGGAGCGACTGAACAGCCGGCAGCCTCCTTGAGTACTTGTCTTGCTCCTCATCATGATCTTGCGTGCGATAAAGAAGCTGCAGAGCGATGTGGATAGCTGTGGACTAAGATGTTTCACACATCACTTATCCATTGCCATTACCTAACACATATCTAGGATCCAAAACCGCCTTTGTGAGCATCAAAGGCCTTTGCCTGGTAAGATTAAGGAGTTACGTCTCTTTCTCATGTTGTTCTTTGCCTGTGCCACCCCTGATCATTCTTGCTTTCAGGCTTTGTAAAGAACCGTTTGCTCTGCTAGTCCCTAGTAATTTGGGACTGAACCTCAAGGGCCTTGGACAACCCCCCTCCACCCGGAGCAGGCAGTAGCCATTAAAGGCAGACTGGAAGGTGGCAGGCTGTTGTAGTTTGTCTGTCCTGTCACTAGAGTGAGACATGCTCACAAGCATCCTGAGCTTCTCTTTTGGGAGGTGCTGAGCGGGCCTGTGGGGTGCTGGTGTTGGTGCTGGCACTGAGGGGGCACCGTGTGCCATGGTAGACGTAGGCATCCTCAGCAGGCTGTGCCTTGGGATCAGAAACCCTTCAGGTTACCCCAAATACACAAATGCATATTTTTGTTGTTTCACAATTGCCGTAGAATAACTAAAGTGGGCGAGGGGGTGGGAGGGACCCTAAAAATCCTTTGTTGAGACCTCTTGATAGCCATCACTACTAACTCTTAATTCCTGGGTGTATGGGTGTCCACTCTGATCTGTAGTCCAGCAGAGTCTGCCAGCATCTTTCTATTGACTTCCAAAAGACTTTGAGTCAGACCATCACATTGCTTAGCCTGAGCGAGACCAAGCAGCAAGATACGTACTGCAGATATTTCTCGGCGAGGCAGCCAAGAGAGAGAATTTCTTACCGAAGGGTAAAAAGACAGGGGTGGTTCTGACATCTAAACAAAATGACTCATTGAGGAAACTGCCCTCTCTCCCCCTCCATGACATGCCCACGTGAAGACCCATGATTTATGACAATGTATTTAAGAGGGTCCCGTAAGGACAGGGGTTTTTTTCCCTATTATTTCTTTTTCTCAGAGCAAAGTGTTATGCCCTGCCAGTGAGCGGCTTGTGCAGGTCCAGACGGAGAAAGCAAGCTGCTAAAAGGTAGTGATTGCAGCACTGATCTCTTGCAGGCTCTGCAGTGTGAGGAGATGGTTCTGAATCACAATGAACTTAATTGAACAAGAAATGGCATTGATTTTTCTTTTTCAGCCCTCCCCATTGCTCACAGCAACAGTGCACTGAACCCTCTGCCCATGCCAAGCAGCAGAATTGCACAGCGCAGTAAAATGGAGGGTTTTTATTTTTGTCCTATAATTAGCATGTATTTATTTTTAAATAGGGTAAAAAACAAAGCTCTCTAGGCTTTGAATTGTCATCAGGGAAAAGCATTGCCTGTGCAGTATGAGTTTCAGGAGCACAAGGAAGCAGGTTATGTGAGAAACCATAGCTTACTTTATACTCCCTTGGCCAGGAAATAACATTGCTCTTGAGTTTATCTGATTGTTGAAAGAACTTGAACGACACAATTGCCAAGCTGCTCAAGGGCTCCTAAAAGGTCATTTTATTTATTTATTTTTTTTAACTTAGACAGATAAAGGTGTATAAACTGCCTCCAGTCTGCAGGGAAACAAGGAAGAAAAGCACTCCCTGCTCCAATTATTGAATCATTGCTGGTTTTTGCCCTGCTAGGCAGGCATGTTAACACATAGTTACACATTTGAACAGCTAGTGATTTCCTATACAACCTGTTAAATATATCAGTGAACATACCCAGGTGTTTACTCTCGCTGAGAACTGGTGAGAGTTGTGTGTATTTTCCAGTGTCTCTCCCCCCGACTTCCCCCAAACTATCGAAAGAACAAATGATGAAGGTGTCTGGGAAATTCTCTAGCAAATTCATGCTAGCAGTCTTAGTGCCCAGATCTCAGCTCTGGTATCATAATTGGGTTCACTGCAATGCACAGCTTATTTTGTTCTTGAGGGGAATTCTTCAGCTGAGCATGCCAGGGTGAGCAGGGGAGGAAGGGTGGCTGAGGGAAATTTGGGTGCACGGCACCAGCTGGAGCAGCACATGACATATGTCACGGTGAGATCAGCTTCTACCCTTAAAAAACATCTGTCCCCAGTAGCAGATACTGGACACCAGGTCAATTTGGTCTCATGTTGGAAACAGGAAGGGAGGACGAACAGAGATAGCTCATGTAGCTCGTCTGGCTGGCAGTGACTTCTTACTACATGCTAGGCTGGCTGCATATGTGTTGAGAGCTGTGCCTCAGAGCGAGGGGACGGCAAAGCTGACCTCCTGGCTGAAATCCCCGACCTCTCGCAGGGAGCTGCCAGGGTCCCCCAGGGGAAGGGAGCACAGCCACTGCACACCCACCGCGCTGTTGATCCCGGCTGCCAAAACAGCTCTTCTGGGGCTGTGATCAGCATTAACGCTGGGGCCGATCTCAAGAACCGGCTGCTGCAGAGTCAGTGCAACGTGTTTCTCTCGCCTGCGTCCTGCCACTTGGTATTTTCATTGCTTTCTGAGGAGTGATTAAATGGATAGTGAGCATGTATCAGGTTTCATGGAAGCCCTGTCATTGACTTCAATAAGAGCAGGATCAGACTCTTCTAGAATCGATGGAATTCATGAAAGCACTGAACATTGTACAAGAACTAAAGCGTGTGTTGTGTTGCAATACGATACATATAACGAAGTTACTGGCATCCAAGCACTCTGTCTAATGGGTAAAAATGCAACCAAGAATTGCTGTTACCGAAAGCGGGGGGTGAGCTGCGTGGCCTAAGAAACAAAACTCAAGCAAACAGCAATATTTTGGGTTAGCGTGCCTGTGACCTGCTTGGACAGACCTTCGAGATGCCTCTCCTGCTAACCGATCTTTGCAAATTCACATCTGAGCTCTGCAGGGAAGGCTGTGGATTTCACCTCTGCCAAGTCTGCACTAGAATAAAGAGAAGCTGGTTTTGACATTGGAAGGGAACAAGTACTTTTTCTGCACTTCTCATAAAGGGAAGCCTCTAAGCAGCTGAGTAGTCTGAAGAAGAGAGCCAAGGCCAGGAGCACCAGGGTAATACTCACGAACTATTGGAAAGAACCGGATGGGACCGTGCTGCCCTCTGAAAAAGAAAGCAGGGCCATTTGCCACAGCTCATAGCGGTGGTTGTGGCTCGGTGTATCTTTTGCCAGCAAGACCTTCAGGCCAGCATCTGAAGGCTATTTGCAGACCCTCCAGACCAATCCCACAGCTAATGCACTTGTCCCCCAGCGATGAAGCTGCTGAGAGACTGGAGGTTGGATGTGAACACCTGTGGCGTGTTTTGCGCCAGTCAGCACTGAGGACATAGACAGCATAGAGGACAGACCCGCACCGTGCATCTCAAAAATGAGGCAGCTGTTCATCTGCTACAGCCATAATGGCTTTGGATTCTGCCCTTCGTCAAAAGAAGGTCTCGAGACAGAAAAAAAGTATCAGGACAAACAATAGGAAGTCTACAGTCTGATAGTCTATAAATACAATACAGTGAGGCTGTGAGGTATAGAGCTTAAAATCAAAAATATTACTTACATTAAGAAGCCTCCAGTGATTCTGCTGTGAAGATTATGCCTAGCTTTACATGCTAAGCTTCATTTTTCTGACTTTCTGAAAAAAAGCTTCTTTCTCCTTGCAATTTTTCAATTATTTTCTCTAGTCAGAGGAGGATTTTTGTGTGTGTGAAGTCTGAGGTTAATCTCACAAGGAATCTTAGAGATATGAGCCTGAAAATTGAGACGGGAGTTTCTTGTTGGTACAGGATTTTATTTTTCTCTTTGTTTTAAAAAAAATTATTTGAAAGCATCCTATCTCAAAACTCAAGATGTGGAAGCCTTTAATGTGATTATTTAGTTTTCTTCTCTGAAGAATTATTTTCCTATAAATATTTTAACAAGGGCATGGGTTAATTCAGAGTTCTGCAGTGTAATTGTTTTAACGCATCCCTCTGCTATTAATCTGCTGCATGTCAGCAACAACCTGTGCTCTTATTTAAACAAAAAGTCTACCTGCCTGTTAAGGTACTGTGCGTATACAAGGAAAGCAGGCTGGGGAAACCCTCTTCTGCTGTACTAGAGTTTTATGAATGAAAAGAAAACCTTAGGCAACTTGGGGAAAGCTGGGCAAGCGACTTAAAACCTCCTACAAGATCCATATTTGTTTCTTTCTCTTACTACTTCTGTAGTTTATTGCTAGTTAAACAGGTTGTTAGATGTGCTTGTGTGGCTGCTGTTGCTAGACGTGGTGGTACAGGTAGCCACTGAGCCAGGCCCACCCACTGAAGAGATCACAGAGGAAATGTCATGGTCTCCTCTCTCTGGACAACTAAGGAAACTCCCCCTCCCCTTGAACCTGTGAGGAACATAAGATGTGTCTTGGTGCTTCTGGGACATGGCTGACAAGGGGAGCTGACTTTCCCTGCTCCTTTGCACAGTCAAATTCATGTGCATGCTGGAGTTTTTAGTTCACAGGTAAGATTTAATTGTATAATTTATTTAATAAATTATATATAATGTATCTAATATATAATTTATATAATAAATTATATCGTTTATCTATAACTTATATAAATAATTTAGTTATAAATTTTATTGATCGCCATACCTGTTGCTAGAAGCCTTTGATGCAGGCACAGTGCTGGGCTGGAGACAGCTTGGCACTCTTAGCACCAGCATCACCTTATGCCTTGTTTCACCTCAGTGCCTGCCTGGGTGACCACATGCCTAACAGCCCCGGTGTGACTCAGGTCTTGCATTGCAAGCTTATTCCACCTCAAGATCTGTAAGTGGTAGGAGGTTTGCAGGTGCTATCCAAGCAGAGAAGTCCCAGATAAAATGAAAACCTATCTGGCCCTTCCTTCTTTGTGTTCAGCTATTGTCCAGCTGGCAGCTTCCAAACGCTACCAACAGATTATTTCAGACTGGTTTTTGGGGTTGGATATTTTCTTCTTCTTTCCCTGCTCGTCTCCCCCCACACCCCCGACCCTGGCAAAGATCTTGGAAAATGAGAGTTTCTTTAGAGTTGTCACTCCTGTGATAACTCATCACCCAACTGATACACTGCAAACCACACCAGTATCACCAGTGTGCTAAATTACTTTATTTCTCATTCCTTACCCTGGTAGGTGTGAAAGAGCTCTGTTTCACATCAGTGGAACTAAAACACAGCACAGTGAAGTGGAAGATAAATCGGAAGTGCTACCGGATTTCTCCAATCCTAGCCCATGCTCTGCTCACTGGGGACTCCTCTGGCTCTGCAGCTGGCCTACATTTAACCTTGTATTTCTTGTCCTTGCAGCTCCTAGGCTTTAAAAAACAGGTCTCCCTGGATATCACCCTGGTTCTTTCTTTTACCTGCTCCATCCCAGATTTCATCCTGTTAGAAGACTGGCTTGATGGAATTGGTTGTTTCTCTCATGTGATCCAACAGATAGCCACTGTGGGAATACATCTTGTTTTCCTTGAACAGTAAGAATCCACAAACAGGAAATAATGCTTCTGCTTTTTTGCTCTGTTTTGCGTGGTTTTTTTCCCACTCAGAAATTTACTTTAAAATAATGGGTTTTGCTTATTTACGCCCCTTTCTTTCCTGTGCTTGTCTGCCAGCACTTAGGATATTTTCTTCCTTTCCTCTTCCTGTTTTTTTACTGTTTCTTTTCACAGACATGCACTTCGTCAAAATGCACTTTATAAAGCATTGCCAGACACACCGTGTGGCTTTTCACTGGCCACAGTGTGCAGTCTGTGTTTTGGGTGGTGGTCCAGGTTGTATCAGCCGTCTCTCTCCAAGACAGAGCTTAAACTCTGCTCTGCAGTGTGACTTTCAGGCCAAGATACTCCAATCTCACATCGGTCACAGCAATGTTTTTCAAGTTAGTCGGGTTGAAAATTGCGACTGCATTTATGATTTATTCATTGTTTTTTAACACTTACAGGTTTTTAAGGAACCATCTTCAGCTTCACTCGCTTCCTTATGGCAGCAGCTGCCACCTATCAGAAGCTCCCCGTGTCCTTTCACACATGGGCTGACTGGGCCAGAACAGGCATCTGCTACCATTCACAGGGATCTCTCCATCCTGGAGCCCATTTGATTAAAGTCTCCCCTGATAGCTCTTCCAACAGGATCTGTTTTCCTGCCATAGATCTGGAAGCATCACACAGAAAGGTCAGTAGTGTGAGCAGCAGAACATTCACTTTGTTATAGGAAAGGTCAAACAATTAACATAATGAGCTCTGCGAAATGTATAAGGGTGAAGATACCGTAGATGCACAGACTTAGCAGCGTAACAACCCCAGAAACAGTTTCACAGACATAAGAAAATTCTGAGGCTATGCTGGCACTTGCCACAAGAGGCAAAAAAATCCCCATCAAACACAAACCAAACATCTCCCGTCTATCCTGTTCCAGGTCCTTGACTGTAGAGGACTGCTTGGCGCAGAACTATTAGTCTTAATAGCTTGAAATTGCATCCTGAGAAAGTGACTGAACTTGGAAAGCTGGAGACAAGAATTCCACTGAGGAGCCACAGGGCTGGTGGGGGACATAAAACTGTTCATTATTCTTCGAGTCTGGGGAAAATTGGGCAGAAGTAAAGAATTTATTTTGAAATACATTCTGGATATTTCAGACACTAAGTGAAATTTGCACCAGCTGAATTGTTAACATACTGATTTTTCTTGAAGGGAAGAAAATTGTGTAAAGTCACGGCACGCAGGGGGTGTTGTTTTTTTTTTTTTGTGAGATCTAAATTAGCACGATCTAAATCAGTCTGATAAACTTCGGAGAAAACTGACCTGACTCTTGTAACTGGGAGCCGTACCACTATACAATGCAGTAGACAACATACATGCCACCTCTACGGAGCTGTGATTAAGGACTTGGGTAGTGGCTCATTCCTGCCCCAGAGCTGAGCCCACCAGGAACTCAGAAAGTTAGGAAGGAAATGCTCATCCTTGATCCTGGGTTTCCAACAAGTTGATTTAATCCCTTGGGCTGAGAATTGCTTTAACTTTATCTCTAATTTCTTCAGGATATCTGGATGGCCTCGGGGGATAGAACAGTTTTATTTGCTGGGAAGATCATAAAAGAAGAGCTACTCCAGGCTAAATTTTGCATTTTGATGCATTTGTGTTGAAGATAAAGGAGTGTCTTGGGCTAACGAAGGAACCGGGTTTACCTCTCATGTGTAGGCTTGGCTTTGCTGCTACGAGATTAAAAAATCAACTTTGATTCAGGGTTTTGTGGCACGTGACTGTTGGCTTGCTTTTGTAGTAACTGCCACCATTAAATAACTTTTCAGCTTATTAAAGACACAAAAAGGGAGGGCCAAGTCGTTAAAGCACTTGAAATACAAGGCGGTAAATTTTATTGTATTAACATCTTTTTTCCTGCTCCCTTATAAATTAGAGTGCAAATTTTAAGTTTTATTTTATTGTTGATGACTTTAGGGATGGTCTTGTGCTGTCCTGCTTTGAGGGAGAGGAATAGTTGGTAATCCTTTCTGACCTATGGAAGTGGTTCATCATTCTGATTACTCATTTAAAGAGACAACATGCAAATCACGTACAAAGTGAGAAAAAAACCCAGAGTAAATCCCATCATGGAGGATACTGTCTTCAGCACTGATTTTTTTTTTTAACAATGTGTCTGGAGAAACACAGATTCATAACAGCTGCTCCAGGATCCAGCAAGCTGCTAACTATGTTTCCTTGCACCGGGTATGACTTTTAGGATGTTTTTCAGATCACACATGGTAAAAGATGACTTTATCTTAGGTGGTTATTAGCTAAGAAGCACAAAGAGCAATACATAAAAGAAGAGGAATAAGACAGTGAATGAAAATGACGCAGGAGGGAGAGAGTGGCTGCAGGAATCATTAAGCCATATTCTAGCTGCTGCTGCAGGTGATACTGCCAACCTAATGTAGTCATGTCTTGATGACTGCTGGAAGATGCAGCCGGGGTGGTGATGTTTGCTTCTTGGAGAAGGCCATGCTGTACCTTTCAGTGCCCTTGAAATATAAATAAATAAATAAATAAATAAATAAACAAACAAACAAATAAATAAATAAATAATGGCCCTCCTAGAAGTGTTGCAGCTTCGTCCCGTTAGTGTAACCAATCCATACATTCAGAGTCTCTGACTCATGTCAATCACTGATGCTGGCAAGCACAGGAGGGTGTTGTCTGATCTGTGATGTTTTAAAAAGTTCACTTTACACTCATGCATTTTGTATCCACTGATTTTTTTTTAAAAAAACTGTCATGATCAGACTCAATTTAACTTTCAATATTCTGAGAACTGGCATCTTTGTAAGCGTGTACCCAGATACAGAGAGCTCCACTGAGGACAGCATTAGTCACAGGTATACATTAAGGCCCAGACTAAAACCAAGGACACAGCATTTTAAGTTGAGTTATGCCTCCACAGACTCCACTCTTCAACAATAAAGTTCTTCTTTTCTGCAGATAAGGTCTCCATGACCTGAGGGTTCAGACAATTTGTGTCCAACCAGTCAGTGTTGCTCTGTCCCTGGAGTCTCAGCCATCTCCCTTGTGGTTTATGGAGTTAGGGAGGTTAGTGAGTTTACCCTTGAACACAATAATATGATCAGTAACCCAGAGAGAGACCGTGGGCAGCTCCCTGGCGAGTTTTCCAATATAAGCTTTGCCATAAAAAAAGCTTTGGACAGCTTCTGTGTAAAAGTAATTGCAACCTCTGTATGTGCCACTGCCTTGAGTCTGTGTGGAAGCTCACGCAGCTGCACCAACAGAATGTCGTCAGAGCCTGAGTTTGCAGCTACAAGTTAGTTCCTTCACCTCTCATTGGCAAGCCTATTCCAGCCATGGATCCAGTAGGTGTCATGGTGGTGCTTTGCAACTGCAGTTTGTCTAATACCTAATCCTCTGTTCCCTCAGGGACTATAAAACAGCCTTCTCATCATAACATCTCTCAATCACTGCTTTATTAGGTGTGAACATGGGGCAGGAAGACCTAGAGGAGCTGCAAGTCGCCTTACACAGCTCAGGGCATTTCTGAAGGAGTAACAAAACTTACAATTCCTTCATATAATTTTAAAATAAATTACAGTTTTGAAGGAAACATTCGTTTAGGTATCTGTCTAAAGCCTGTTTCCATGAAGATTCCCATTTGGGAACTACCCTACTTGTTTATCTTGCAGAAAATAATTTTCCAGTGTTTCAAATTTTCAAGGGGTTTTGAGAAGGTGAGGAGTAATTTTGCTTGTACACAAGCTGTGGGAGAGCATTTGGCATTTCTCTTCGCACCAGTGTGTTTCTGTCTCCAGCTGGGACCCATCAGAGTCCCTCCACTTGGCTGCTGCCCTGCTGTCCTGCATGCACAAGCAGCAAGACATCCATTTTCACTCTTTTCTCCAGTTCAAATGATCTTGTAATCAGACAAAAAAGGCCATTATGGGGACTGAAAAACCATAAAGAGTGGCAAGTCTTGTCCCCTCCTGACTTGCCTGACATTACTTTTCACTCACGCTGCCAGAAAGCAGCATCTGCTTCTCTGGTTCCCCTGCCATTTCCTCTGCGTGCCGAAGGAGAATCCTCTTCCTCATTACCAGCCACACTTTGCCTCCTGCTTTGCACCTGCATCTTGTTTCCCCCAATTATTTTCTTCAATTCAGTTTACAAGTCTTAATTTAGAAAGGAGTGAGCGAATGTAATTCTTCCTAGATGCAGTTATTCTTGTCCTTACTGATCCGCTGAAATGCCATAATAACTGGCTCATGTCCTTCCTTATTCCATTTCTTCCTCTTTTCTTTCTCTCTCCTCAGACTTACTTCTTTTCCCAGCCTTTGTTGTTCCTTCTCTCCTCCCTCCTCTCCTTAAGGCTTGTCACATCTGCTTTGTGGTCAGCGGTGGGATGATCAGCCCTGTTGCGTGGTGCAGGCAGGGCTTGAACCAGTGGCTCTGCTCTGCACTGGGAGCCTGGGGTGCCACAGGCAGCAGCTGGGGGTGCTGGCCAGACCCAGGCAGTGACTGGCATTGCAGCCGGTGCTCCCTCTGGGACCAACTTCTTTGTATCCCAGAAGAAGCCAGCCAGTGACAGCTCAGAGGCTTGGCGGTGGTGGTGGTGGGGCAGAGCCCAGTGCAAATCACCTGCTCTATTTTTGATTCCTAAAACCTGGAGGAAAGGAGCATCGCAGAGGTTGCCTTTGGATCGTGTACAGAATACTGTAAATTCTGGGTGAATCCCCAGCAATCTCGAATATCTCCAACCCCTCACTCCATGTAGCTCTTCATAATGCCCTGTGACACGCAGCTATTGTATAACAGTGCCCCATTCCCTGTGACGGCTTGTCCAGGCCCTAATAACTGGGATAAAACTGGCCCAGAGCCCAAGGTAAATGTTTTCTTCAACATACACTGATGCAAGTTAATACAGCTGCCTGTGAAGCACATGGCTGTGAAGGAGTTGCCATTTCTAACCAAAATTTTCCCTTCAGTTGACGATAACAGCTAGTGCCAGGTAGGGCTCGCTGCAATTAACGGCGTTGTTTGAGGAACAGGCACTAGCGTCCAGCACGAGTGGAGGAGGTGGAGGTTGACCTGAGGCTTCTACTGAGCTCTCGGATTCACCTGCACAGTCTTTGGCCTCTGAGTAGACAACAGCATGATGCAGCTGTAATTTAGCCCTGGCGAGCACTGAATGCAAATGTGCCTCCCTATCAATTAAGCAGGAAGAAACATTCATTTGGCTGCAAATATCCTGACTGTTAAAGAAGGCAGTTTAATTATTGAATCTTGGTGAAATTCAGCTTCATTGAGAAATGAAGTCTAGTTTTCTTCCCGTGGGGGTGACTGCACTTCTGTTCCCTCAAGGACTGTGGTAATTTCTTTCCACGGTCCTCATGGTTGGTTAAAAATCAATTTTCTTTATTCTAATTCTATCTACATAAAATCCTGCTGTGCGTTAACTGCAGCCACCCCTTTGAGCCCAAATGAGTACCCATGTTGACTCTTCTTAGGTGAACTTTACCTCATAAGCATTGTGTCATTATTTAACGTGATCAAAAGCTATTACAATGGGTCTATATAATTAATTAATTTAACTAATTACAGATATACATAATGAAGTAGTGCTCTCGTCTTAATCTTCCATCTTATTTCTATCCAAATTCGATCTCCAACATGTGGACCTTTTTCTCATTTAGTAAAAATAGAAGAAAGCAGTTTAACAGGATCTAGAAATTCTCCAGGACAGGTAATTACGGGCTTGGTCTATTTGTCTGCCTAGCTTTCATAATCTGCCAAATACACTTATATCACTGCNCAAAGCTATTACAATGGGTCTATATAATTAAAGTAATTAATTTAACTAATTACCTTTTTTCATAAGGAAAACAGATATACATAATGAAGTAGTGCTCTCGTCTTAATCTTCCATCTTATTTCTATCCAAATTCGATCTCCAACATGTGGACCTTTTTCTCATTTAGTAAAAATAGAAGAAAGCAGTTTAACAGGATCTAGAAATTCTCCAGGACAGGTAATTAAGGGCTTGGTCTATTTGTCTGCCTAGCTTTCATAATCTGCCAAATACACTTATATCACTGCTTCTGGTCTAAAAGCTGGGGATATGCTTTACTAGAAGGTCTATGCTAGACTGTGTTCCTTCAAGGTTAGCACACACCACAATGTCTCACATGCAAATATTTGGGATTTTGACACCTAACATGAAAGAATAACAGAGGTGGAACTATTTATTAAGAAAAAGTATCCGCTTGTTTTTTGTTATTCACCCCACCTGCTGCCCCAAATGCTTCAAATCCAAATGTTTTGACACCAAAATCCCAATATCAATCTATGATTGTAGAGTTAGCGTCTTTCTTAGCTCTTGAGGAAGAAAATGTTGCCAGTTCTTCACATGCTGCAAATTAGCACATCTTTATTGAAGCCGGTTGTGCTCTGTTGAGTTCATGCTAAATGAATAGCTGTCCACTGTATTCTGAGTCTTTATCCAATTCTCGTTAAAATCAAAGAATACTCTTGCCAGCTTCCTAGAAAGTTAGATCAGACTCCAGGAAAAAATGGGCAAAATTGTAATTTTTGTGATTTTTTAATATCATACCCAAGGAAGATAATTATGCAAATGTCCTTGTCTAAAATGCAACAAGCAGAGCTGTTGACTTCAAATGACCTTCATTTTGCCACCTTGAGGGTCCCAGAACCAATAATAAGAACTCTATAAAATATTTACGTTTCAAGTCTGAGGCCACTAATACTAAACGGCACTACTCAGCTCCAAATGCTAACCATCTGACCAGAGGGAAAAATTTAATGATGTTCCTGATCTCTGATAAGAAAAATCTTAAAGTTTCAAATTTGCCCTTTCATCTTATCAACAAGCCACAACGCATGAAAGTAATGTGCTACATGATTCTAGTTCAGTGAGAAGAGGGAAAAGAAGTGTGACAATGAGTCATCTGGTACAAAGCACCAGAATTCAATAAATAAAGCAATTTTTTTTTTTTGGCAGGCAAACAGCCTTTTATCTGATAAGGTCTGCATGACAGCTGTGTATTTCTAAGAGTGACACTCTCTAGAGCAAAGAGAGCATAAGAATACCAGTAACTTGTGGACAACCTACTTCTCTTGTGTATTACCTCACATGCTCTTTTTATCAGAGCTTCTATCTCAGTAAACCGGGGGAATCACGGGAAGCGCACATACTTCTAAAGGTGTTCTCCTCCGAGACTGACCCCCGGCCTCCAACTCAAGTCCTCTGACTGCACACTTACAGATTTACAGTGCCCTCAATCAGTCCTACAAATGAAAACAAGGAACAGGGACTGTTGTTAATAAGAGGCTCTGAATTAGAAACCTTGTCATCTGCTGCTGGCACAGACAGACCGGCACAACCTTGTCCGCCCTGCTAACAAACTTCAGTCACAGTGCTGACCTGCTGACAGGCTCCACAAGCTGATGATATCTTGCAGCTTTTGAGCAGATTGTTTCACATGTCAATGTAGAAGGTTTGCTTATTATATTATTTTTAGATTAATGTTTCTATTATGGAGCTAGAGTGAAAACAGAGCCTGAGGAAGAGGAGAAGGCTGGACATCAGTATTTTCAAATGCTTCTCTCTCCACTCTGCCCCTTAAACTATGCTGAGTTACCATTCAGTGATGGAGCCTTGCAACTCCACTCGTCTCCTGGCAAAAATTCAAGGATGACAACATGGCAGTGCCGGATATTGAGCAAAACACAGTTCATTAAGGGGGTCCCAACCCTGAGAGCCTACCGTCTCAATAGAGGATGAGAGATAATGCATGGTTTTCGGCAGGCAGGGAACAGTGAACTAAATAACAACAGTGGTCAACAAAACCATCTCAGCACTGCTCTACACAGGGCTGTCCCCTGACACCACTCTGCCTGTGTCCTCACCCCTCCTGAGCTGCCTGCCCCAAGTGCAGCCGCACTGCACTTCACAGGATACACCTGCTGAGGAGGCTCCTGCCCTGTGCTACACCTCGGGAAAGCTCCTCATAGTACCAGGCCTGGATGCTGCCCCGCAGCATGACCACTGCTACCACTGCGTTAGCATGTGGCACCTGGATGGTGCCTGCTTGGTGACTGACACCAACCGTGCCTTGAGAGCTTTGTGCATGCATCGTGCAGACCCCACCTGAGAGATGTGAGGGGGCACAAATGGAGCAGGTGGGGATCAGAGTCAAACCAAGCAGCAGGGGCAGTTCTTCATGCAGCAGTAACTAGACCTGGGGACTCTTTGCCAAAGGAGGCTGAAGCTCCTTATGAACATGAGATCACGAAAGATTGAGGTAACCATTTAATAAGTGTTGGAAGTTACTAAATATACATAGAAACCTCCAGCTTAGAAAGGCCATGAGCAAAAAATAGTTGAATCCTGGGGAGGTGTCAGTAGAAAATATCATATACGTTCGCCCTGGTCATATGTATTCCTTAGGCATCTGTGAGTCACTGCTGGAGATAGGATGTGGGGGCATCTCGATTTTGTTATCATCTGCTACACAATCCTGATGGTCAGGAATGAGCACCTCGCATTTGTAGGAGCATGTGTCCTAACAGTGGCCCACTGATGTCTGGATGTGAAAGGTTGCCTTCAGAGGTTCTTGTGGTCTCCACTTTGGGAAGTAAGTATGTATATTCATGTCCTTTTAAGGGTCCAAGGACAGGTGAACTTTGCAGAGATCTGCAAAGCCACGTACTGCCTGGTGAAGCCACAAGTGGCTGTTAAAGATAACCAGATTGATACTACAGCATGGCATACCCCATTGTGCTGGGGCCACCAGTGGGGCACACTGTCCTCTCCAGTGGTGATCACTGTTCCATTGCCCAGTGGGACACCCTGATGGGTGCAGGCAATTTGTGCACACACCTTGGCCTTACTGGCCATGCACACAGTATCCTTGGTGTATCTCAGTGCTGCCTAGCTTAATGGTGGGCTTGATGCTACATTGGAGGAGCCCAGCAGTGGTCCTGAGGCCATCCAAGTCCTTCACTCCATCTGTGCCAAGGTAGTAGGGAGCCTGACAATCCAAGCAGCAGAAGTCAGCAGGCCCTTGCTCTTGGTGAATGTGATTCCCACAGGGGACAAGCAGCACATGACGCTACCTGTGTGTACACTGGCGGAGTTCTCTGTCTCCATAACCTTCTGTATCACTCTGCACCATGACTAGTAACAGCTATGCTACTGCCTACCCCTGAGATGCCTCTCTGTCTTTCCATCACTTCCAACTCCATCCCTTCTAATAGCTTTCCTTTCTCTTCCCCCTCTCTTTTCACGTCAGACTCTCCTGTCCCTGCCCAATAACCTGGCCGGATTGCCCAGCCTCCCTCACTGAAATCCTCTCTCTATGATAAAGAAATGTTAATTTTCTTTTGGGCCCTTCATTGTCTGAAGCAGGAGAAGTAGCTCCATGCTGCAAGGACCAGCTATCCTCCCTCATGCTTCCTCAGAAAAGGCTCCACAGTACCCATCCTGGAGGACACACATGACAGTTTCCCACAATCTGGATGAGTTACCCTGCTGCATAAAGCTCCATATCAAGAGGGACAGAATCTGCTTGAATTATCCAAACACAACCAAATGTGATCTGACTTTCTACCTCAAGCTAATATAATCAGGTCACAACTGAGCTTTTGGCTTGGTCAAGGCTGAGTGTGGCGAGGGGAGGGACTTGCCCAGCACCAGTATAACAATATAAATTCTTGCCTCACATACCTCCCAGATTTGAAGGCCTGCAGCCCTAGCTAATGTGCTTTTCTACTTTCTACTTTCTTCTGTGCATCCTTTGGAGACAGGTGTGAGTTGTAGGAGACTCTTCACAGCTCAACTCAAGTAGCAGCCTTCTAAATCTCATGTTCCCCAGTCAGTCACAGCCTGATGCTGTGGAGTGCCTCAGGGCCCCTTGACCATGCCATGGTCCAACAACACTCAGAGACTAGGCCTTTATGCTACTCAGTGTTGGTGGTGCCCAACACAGAGATGATGTTCTTCAATGGATTGTTTGTTGGACTGGACACTGCCGGACATTCACACAGCTATGCACAATGTTTTGGAGAATATAGTGGTACTGGGCCTCATGCAAATGGTATGACAAAATCTTTTCCCTTGAATTATCACAGAACTCCAAAATAACGAAACTTGTTTGTTATTAAGGCCTGCATGGATGCCATGATGAGGGGAGGGATGACAGATTTCTAAAGATCTCTGCACTTGTGGGAGGGAAGTCCCTCAGGCAGTTGCAGGGCACAGAGGAAACGTTAGCTGCAGCTTTCTTGTTGGCACTCTCAGGTTAGGGGATCACACATCACCTCCCCTATAGAAAGCTCTTACTGTTGACTCACTCAGACATCCAAAGATCTCTCTCCCCAGCCAACATTTCCAAATGTAGATTTGGTCCTCTTCATGTAGATACTACAGCACAAGGTTGAGCAGGAAACTGGGCAGTTTGGCTCCTTCATATAGCCTTCGTCGCTGATCGGCAGCTGATTAGATTATTGCATGAATTTCTGTATATGTCTTAATACAGCTACTTCTGGGAACTTGGGTAGCTTTACATGTAATTTGCTCTCTTGGACCTTTGTTAAAGCATTCCTTGCTTTGATACAAGCTCATGCCAGGAGAGGAGCGCTTGCAGGGCCCCCCCATGCTTTGGTGCAGAAGTCCCTCCTTAAAACGGACTCTTCATTGGCCATGATATCTACCTGTTCTCCAGTCTTTGGGTAGCTGGTGGATCAGTGCCCTTCTGCCACCACTGGAACAAGGTGTCTGGTGTGCCTAGCCAGAACAGCTGAGCAGCACTCGACTGGTGGTGAAGTATCCTTTTCATTAAAGGCAATGCTGCGGTCTCGATCCTGATGTGACCACTTAGGGTTTGTGCCAGCGAATGCCTCACCTCCCTTGCTCCTCCAGAGCTTGACGACTGCCCTGTGCAGGTGACTGGTGACGTGCTATGGGTGACCAATGTGGCTGGACTGGGGCCTGACCCAGAGCAACAGGGAGGCTCTCCTGCCTGTTTAAAACAGTGAAACAGAGAATAATGGCTTGGGGCCCTCAGCTGGCATTTGGCAGGCAAGGATCTAGCCCTGCAGACTTTCACAGGTGTAGCAAGACAAGCTGTTGTGTAGGTAATAGAATGAGGAAAGCTGAAAATAAATATTTACCTGGCAGCATCCCTTTAAACCCATGACTCACAATCACAAGCACAATTCTGATTCTATTTCCATTCAGGTCTCAGGGACCAATATCTCAGTTCATGAACATTTTAGGCAGTTGCTTTTCTGCCCAGTGTTACAAACTCTGTCTAATGGATGTGGGTAGTACAGACGACTTTGTTATGAATGAACAGTGCTCTGTTGAGGAAGTCCATGCACTTTCTCGGCTCTCACTAGAACACATGAGGCTGCGTGTGGATCTGGCAGAGGGACAGACTTCAACATCTGAAACGGAGCAGTGATGGAGGAACTGCTGCTTCACATGGTTATCATCAGCCATGGCCTCAGAAAGCAAAACCACCTGGCTTTCAGGGCTCTGCTTTAGAGAGAAAATCCTTTGAATCAAGGTGCAGGTCTAGTTATAATACAAGGTCTCATCCCACATTATTGCATTGATTATCATAATTATGCCTTTGCAGGACTTTTTCAAGCTATACTATATCCAGTTATAGCTGCTTTGAATACCTTCGTACTGTACATCATGTGGCGCTGGCGAAAGGAGGTAGTAGATGTATTTTATTTAGCTTCCTGCTCTTACAGTAAGGCTTTTTGTGGATAAGAGAGTTGGCATTATTAGTATTCTTTATTTCACTGATGGCTGTATCTGAAGCTGTCTTTCTGAGCACTATGCCAAAAATGTAGTTATCTGTGTTTCTGCAGTGCAGGTGTCCAGTTTTAAAAAGGGAAGAAGAATAGGCCCTGCATACTCTCGACCCATTCTTTTGTGGTAGGATTTATACACTGAATTTTCATGCACTTAGTTTGCAATACAACACATGAAATTGTGGCATCATTGAAGTCGAAAGCAGCAGTGAAGTTGATTTCAGTGGGAATAAAATTTCTCCTTGGGTATCTCCTTATAGTTGATCAGCACTGCTTAGAGGAGCTAAACCTTCTGGCCTCCCTATGCAAGGGAGCAGCCTTCCTTGGAGGGTGACTGGATTTGTCTCCTTCCTTCTTTTCCTTCTCCACAGCTTTACGATCCGAGCTTTTTTGTTGTTTGATTGATTTGGGGTTTTTGCTTGCCTAAACTTGAATACAAACTGCACCTAGGGTTTAATTTGCCAGGCTGTGCATTGCCCTTTCTTCTGTGCAGAAGGTAAGTGCAATACTGATGCGTGGCTTACTTCCACCACCTTTAATGAATTTAAACAATGTGTTGGCCTTCTTTCGATTCTTCTGTGGGAAATGATCTCAGACTGGGACAATCTCCACAAAAGCCATTCACAGGTGAAAGTCACACTGTTTCCAGTTCTTGAAGCTGCTTTTCCACCCCAAAGGATTGCGTTTTGTCACTCTCTTCTTTCTTTGTTTCTCTTTCTTTCTTTCTTTCTTTCTTTCTTTCTTTCTTTCTTTCTTTCTTTCTTTCTTTCTTTCTTTCTTTCTTTCTTCTTTCTTCCTTTCTTTCCTTGCTTTTCCCATCCAGCAGGCAAATGGCAGAGATGCCATTGGAGATGCCAAGTTTTCCTCCTAAGAGGCCTTGTTTCTTCAGTATACACCAGGCACGATGAACACGCTTCACCCTGTTGGTATGCATGTGATTACTTCATATGTAGAAGTGCTCTCATGCTTTGCTGAACCAGAACCAGATGTAGTTTTAGAACTCAAGTATCAAGTGTCCCTATGACGTATAGTTTTTCCTCTGCTAGAGTACCAGCAAGCCAATTCTGGGTGCTGCAAATTACTCTCTCCTGCTCTGATCTGTCATCCTCTTTCCTAGACAGAGACCCTGTGCCCCTTCTGCCCTGGATCCTGCCAGTCTCTCTCAGCTCTGGATCAGGCCCATTGATTGCAAATGCTTGGAACTTCCCAGCTGCTGAGCAGCTGAATTGCCAGACAGGGGTCCCACCATGGCACGGTTTGAGGGATTGATGGCTCCTGATGGGGCAGAGAGAGAAGAGGAAAAGCAGGCCTGTACTTTTTGGCAGCCTACTGGGTCAAGCCTGTTGATTTAAAAAGGAAGAGAAAGGGAAAAGGATGGCTATCAATTTTTTCCCCGGCTCTCCCTCTGAGCTTTCAAATACTGAAGGTCAAAACTGAATGCCAGCGTTTCCTACGCATGTTACCAGGTGTCACCACGGAACGGAATGCCAGGTGAGAGCCCACTGATGTCCCATGCACCCTGCCAGTCCCACTGCTCGACATCCAGCAGTGCTGGCCCACGACGGCTGGTTTATGTAATGAATTCCCCCAGCCACCCCAGGGTTCAAATTGCATTTGGGAGCATATACTCATGGTTTATGTTGTTATGAGTTAATGTCTTCTGGTCTCTGAATCACTGCTGATGAGTATTTGGCTCTTTGGAGCCTCATCCCCTTGCACACACAAACTTTTTCCAGCAATGTGAATGAGTTTCACAACTAATTGTTGCGAAGAGCAACTCAGAGCCAAACAGTTCAAACCAAGAAGGAGCAAAGTAGCATGCTGCCATAATTCAAACATCCTGATGCCCACATTCTGACTTGCTAACCATAATGTTTCTAGAGTCAAATACTTCAAAAATTACCTGTACCTTTGCTTTATCCTATGTCAAAATACTAAATTACAGTCAAAACCAGAAAACCAAAAGCACTACAAAGTCCAAAAACTATTTCTGTAATATGTCTGAAAAATACTCACTTGAGTTAGGACTTCCTACATAGCAAGAATATAAAGTTTCAGTAATTCAGGAGGGACTATATGACGCTAAAACATTCTAAATCCTCTGAATACGTATTCAAAAAAAAAAAGGTGACCAGAATTATGATATATTTTTATGTTTGTGCTCGTTCAGACCTACTAGTCTCTACAGTTGCTCTTCTCATAGTAGCAGCCACTGAGATCCTGTATGTAAATCATGTTGCAGACTCATTAGTGTTACTGCTGCTTGGTTGCTAACTGAGGCACCAGTTCTGATTTAGGGTATTTTGACACTTAGCAACAAACTAAGCTTTAGTGAGCAGGTGGCTGAGCCAAAATAGTAGCAGAGTTCGCAGTTAGCTGAAATAATAACAAGGAATTGCTGGTCAGAATATGCTTTCTTTCTTGATTTATTAAAACAGCCTAGGAAAATCTCGTTTGTGAAGGATCCACTCCTACGAGACACCTGCTTCTAAACCACCCTGGTACAGGTGTGTTGCTTTGCATGCATGGGACCAGTTCCCACGCTAGAACTGTCCAACCAGTAGATACACTTCCCTGCGGTCACCAAAGCGCTCAACAGTGTGTGTTCCTTGCCTATTCAGAAGATCTTTAACAGGTCAGTTCTAGGCTCTCCCAGCAGCCTATGGCTGCTTCTTGNGTAGATACACTCCCCTGCGGTCACCAAAGCGCTCAACAGTGTGTGTTCCTTGCCTATTCAGAAGATCTTTAACAGGTCAGTTCTAGGCTCTCCCAGCAGCCTATGGCTGCTTCTTGCACCTGTAACTCTAAATCCACTCTCCTTTCCAGACCTGCATTGCTGTGCTCTCTGAAGAAATGGGAGATGTCTCAGATGGTTTGTACGATAGTCTCTCCCAGCTCTGATGTGGTATTGCCCCTTCTCACCCCACACAGGCTGTACAGAGAGGCTAAGGACATCCACCTTTCTTTTGAGAATCTCAGTGATAACTTGGACTGAGCACCTCCTCTCACTGGTTTCCAGCCTGGCTGTCAAAGTTGACCATCAGCTGCCCAGCTCCACACACAAAACAACTTTCCAAACAATGAAGACAGCATGAAGCTGTCACACTGCTGTGCAGTGCCCACAACCTTTCCTTTTCCAAGAGGAAAGGAGACCACTGTTCCTGACAGCAAGACCGTCTCAATGTGTCAGAGAGCCAGAATAAAACAAAAGAAAAGCCTCAAAAATCTGAGGAGAGTCCAGCTCTCCACTTCAGACAACGTGTACTCGGTTGTGTGCTCTGGTCATTCTTTACCCCTTTATGCTGCATGTTTGTGATCTAACGCAGGGCTATGAAACCCAGGGCTGAAGGTCAGACACAGCCTGAAAATTCACCTCTCATGGCCTGTGGCCACTCAGGTTTTTTTAAGCATGACCTTTGGCTTACCTGAAGCCCTGCACTCCTGGGGTGGCTGGCTAACAGTGGTTGAAAGAGCAGCAGGGCTCTTGGCAAGAAGGCTGGTCCCACCCTGGCCTCGAGGCTCAAGCAAGGTGCTCGGGAGGTTCGAGCATCCAGCTGCTCATCACAGCTCTGATTTCATCGCAAGGCCATGAGCAAGCATCTTCCAGAGCTCTTCTGTTTTGTAAAATGGGGCTAGAAATAGAAATTTTTCTCACGCGTGAGACTTGCCATCTGTTTGGGAACCTTGCTGACAGTTTCACCGGCTGAAAGTTAAGTGTTAAAGGCTTTGTAGGGGAGGATGAGAAGGTGTATGTGTGTGGGGGGGCCAGGCTGGGGTGGTAGCCTTGCAAGAACTCATGCAGCAATTGTGCCAGCAGCAGAGGGAACCGGGGGCACAGCCTTGGCAGAGACTGCTGTGGGTATTTCCAGCGTACTGAGCTGGACACGAGGTTCCATGCTCAGGCTTGTAGTGGTAGTTACTTGGTAGCAGGCATCCATTACTTGGTAGTAGGCATACTTGGTAGCAGGCACCCGTTTTCTCAGGCACTTCATTATGGACATCCAACCCGAACCACTTCAGAGGGGTAAGGTAAAACTTATTTTCAGAAGGCAGAGGAACGTTCTCTGGAAAACAAGCTTTCTTGCAGCATCTCAGTTTGAACTTGCAAAAATCGCTAGTCACTTTTGAAAATCCTGACAGTTTACATTTACAGATCACTATGTATAAAGAACTGAGTTTTATTAACATTTCCAGAAGAAATCAATGAAGATAGTGCAGAGAATTATGATCCCAATGAGAAAATAAGCTGCAGGAGAAGAGGAATGGTTAATAGGCAAGGAGTTTTTCCCAGAAGAATACCATTGCCATTATTAGGAAAGCATAAGGAAAAGACATATATATAACTCAGGACACGAGTGAATTGTCTGGCTTAGGGGAGAAGGTAAAGGAGAATTGTTTTCTAAAAAGTTATTTTTAAGATGTAAGCAGGTCTTTAAAACACAGGCAAGCATTCTGCATATTACATTCCCTAGCACAGGGAATCCAGCAAATGAGCACCAAACCCAAAGGGCTCCATCCCAGATGATAATTCTTATGTAAGGGGTATTTAAGTGTACCCCTGGGGCCATATGGAGAGATTGGACAGGGACCTCTGCGACAATTGCACTGCAGAGAACGAGGAAAAATGATCAGCAAAGCCTGTGATACAGACTGGAGTTAACAGAACAAAATTAACCCTGCAGTAAGTGGTCAGATCCTGGTATTGCTTCTACGTGCACTGAGCCTGATTATTGCCATGTGTTGAATTAGATTATTTCTTAGCAATAGCTCTTGAGCAGCCCTTTACATGTTCATGAAGAGACACAAAAAAAAAGTGAGCTGCTTTCTTACTGACTTGAGACATCCTAAAGCGCCAGGGCTCAACATCATTGGACATCTGAATGCTTCGGAGATGCCCGAAGTTGAGCGTGCGTGTATGTGTGTGCAATGCTTGTGTGTGGAGACCTTGAGGGCATTTTGGCAGATGGTGTGCAAACATTTAACCAGAATGACTTGAAAGGCTGCCTAAGATAAAATGAATGCAGGGAAACAGTTTTGGCAATGGACAGATGGCAAGTGAGAAGCACTGATCCTTGGGCTTCTGGTGCTCTTGCCTGATTTCCGAGTTGTTTGGGAACTCAATAACGTGCTCAAGGCCACTGAGTCAAACAGAGCCAGACTCGGAGCTCAAGGGTACTACAAATCTTCCTGTCAAGCCTCCAGGGGACTAGGCTAACATTCAAGCTACAGGATATATAATGTACTTTACCACAAAGTTGATTCATTTTCACGTCAGCAATCTGTATATGTGTTAATACTTCAAAAATCGTAGATCAGTTTAAAGGGAAAACAATTGGTAATGCTTTAGAATCAATATTGACCAAAGTGACTGAGTCAAAGGCAGTAGAAAACCATCAAGGCTGTAGCAATAGAATGAAACAAGCTTTTATGGAGATGGACTTGTGGCTAATGTTGAAAGACATCAAAATATCACTGGATGTTCTTCTAGGGTGCCAAAAAAATTGTATCACTGTGTTGCTCCGTATAACTCTGAGCCACCCTGGACCAACCTACAGAGTAGTGAGACACTTAAGATGACTTACAAATGTGTTGAGAGAGCAAACAGGTGAAAAGTGTTTCCAAGGCTGACACGGCAGTAAACATTTTGATCTCTGACGAAAAAAGAAAACCTGATTGGAGTATGAAGATGTTGTTTCACTGTGCTTGTCACACAGTAATGCTCAATTGATGTACTTCTCAACAGAAATTTCTGAGTCAAAGATGACACAGCTGTGTTCAGTTCAGTGTTTGCACTAGTATTAAATTAAATTTATCAAAGACTCAGGATACAAGCACCCAATCTGGGCTAATTAAAAGTAGATCTCTCAGTTGCAATCAAATACTACCTCTTAGTCAATAAAGAGCACAAAGCCAAACCAAGACCTCATGTAAGCTAGTCCAACTCTGGCACAACAGCTGCTTTTGACGTTACTTTTACCTGTCTTTACAATGCAACAAAAAACATAGTTAATATTGATTCTTTTAAAACCTTATAAATGGCACATTATAAATGCTCTTGTACATGTTCTGGTAAGACATATCACTTCCTGAGAGGGGCCATGTGCTTTCACTGAAGGCAGTGAGAGCCAAGCACTTTTTGCTCGGTACCTTTTAAAAACAGCTGTGTACCTCTCTCAAATAGACCCTCACCAAAAGCAACTATCTGGGGCATTTGCCACTGGAGATGTTACATACAGAATAACTTTAACTTCTCTATCTACCTCTAGATTATATACAGAATTTATAACAATCTAGTGTAATAATACCATGCTTCTAAATTTTTTTTAAATCCACAGCCCACATAAGGCTTTGGGAAAAAAAAACTTTCTGACCATCACAGAGTTTTTCATTTGAAGCCAAGTAAGAATTATCCCATGCTTTGAAAGATTTTTTATTGTGATTGTTTCTCCCCATTTTCTGTTTCCCTTCAAGTGTGAAGTTTTTGTAAAGAACTAGCAGTAGCTGTTCTGACGATTGCTTTCTGGAGTCTGTGGCTCAGCATTGCTCCTTGGCTCCGGGCAGTGTTTGGAAGCAGTGTCATCCCTTCCCAGCTGTAAAACTGGGACACAAAATAGAGAACTGACTTGCACAAGTATGTCAAAAAATCAGATGCAGAGCTAGTTTATCCTGAATCACCTTCCAGCTCTCTCTGGTTGGCCTCATTGTCTCCCTTGGCAAAAGAATAAGCAGAAATATTTCCCCCTTTCTATGGCTTCAGCAGTGGGTTTCTTCCTACAGTATGGAGCTGTGGTCCTTGTTCAGAGTCTCTGATTTTAATCCCACAGAATGGTAGGGGTTGGAAGGGACCTCTGGAGACCATCCAGTCCAACCCTCCTGCTAAAGCTGGTGCCCCCAGAGCAGGTTGCACAGGAACCCGTCCAGGTATGTTTTGAATATCTCCAGAGAAGGAGACTCCACAACCTCCCTGGGCAGCCTGTGCCAGTGCTCTGTCACCCTCACAGTAAAGAAGTTCTTCCTCATGTTCAGAGGGAACTGCCTGTGTTCCAGTTTGTGCCCGTTGCTCCTTGTCCTGTCGCTGGGCACCACTGAAAAGAGCCTGGCCCCGTCCTCTTGACACCCGCCCTTTAGATATTTGTAAGCTTTGATGAGATCCCCTCTCAGTCTTCTCTTCTCCAGGCTGAACAGACCCAGGTCTCTCAGCCTTTCCTCATAAGACAGATGCTCCAGTCTCCTCATCATCTTTGTTGCCCTCCGCTGGACTCTCTCCAGTAGTTCCCTGTCTCTCTTGAACTGGGGAGCCCAGAACTGGACACAGTACATCCCATTAATCTTGATTTTCCTGTAAATTTTTGGAAACCCCTAAAGTTAGTATATGTGACAAGAGAAGCAACAGTCAGACTTTTGAGGAAGAAAATTTACCAGCTCTTCTTTGTGTCATTGTCCAGCTTTTCTGGCATGTGCTAGAAAGACTAGTGCTGCTCCTGGAGCAGCCCCATATCCTTTACCAGGAGCCTGGTAGGGTGGATTGCAAGAGTGAATGGATCTACTGTAACCCAGCCAGACAGCAAGAATAAGCCTCAAAATTCATGAAGTACAATAAAGAAACAATGAAGAGGAAAAACACCACTGTCTTTTAATTATTTGGTGTTCTCACGTTTCTTACTTTCAAGGGACAGAGAGGGAAGCGCAAAGTCAAATCTCTCTCCCCTCACTAATCACTGTGATGGGTCTTTATGGGCAAGCAAACAGGAGGGAAATAGATCTTCTCATTTCTGTTGCTACAGGCACTTGCCATGCTAATCTCAGCTACATCAACCTTCAAACCCAGGCTTCAACTTTATCACCCTGGATTTGTGTTACACCCCATCCTCCATATGGTAGGTTCGCTGTGGGGTTGAAGGACTGACAGCTTCTGGAGTGTGTCACACATGGTCATCCAGAGTCTAAGTCCAGCAGCCTACACCAAGCACGTGTCATCACAAATGTTCAGGGCTGAAAGGGGGGATCCCACCACCGGTACGAGGTCCACAGATAACCCGCACCGTGGCCAGGAATTTTGCCTTCTGCCCTTCAGCTCTACGACACCCCCTTCCTTTTGATTTTTGTGGGTACTGCAACATGTCTGAAGTTTCTGCCCTAAATTCAGTAAGGCCAATGAAGGAGCGCGGGAGCCTCAGCAAGGGCTGTGAAAAGGGGTTAAGGAGCACCACAAACCCCAGCTTGCCTTGATTTTCCTCCCTGCCAGCTATTCAAGCACTGCTCAGAAAGCAGAATTACACTTTTCCTCATGGGCTTTCTGTTGCACACCATGACTGCGTTTTTCCCAATAGTCCCCTAACACACAGAGCGGTGAGAAGCCAAAAGCTACCCAGAAAATTGGGATGTTCGATTAACAGCTGATTTTTGAGAGGAGTTAGACTTCCTGCCACATTTTATGGATTCAGTATGTGACCCTCATTAACTTCTCCCGCGGCAATGAGCACGCTACCTCTGCACAGAGGAGCCTTGTGCTTGCAGTCAATCATCCAGAGCTGCAATCACTCATCTCAGATGGACCTACCAGCTCACCACCAGAGGAGCGCTGTGCCAGTGAGGGCATGCACAGCCTAAACAGTCATGACCCTTATCTTGTTCTTCTGCTAATCCTTTCCCTTATCCGCTACATTTCCTGCCATTCCTGCAGGAGACGAGACTGGGATCCAGCAGGCAGAGATTGCATTCGCTTCATAGTCCTCCTTCCTGCCCCACCACCCACCCATCCTGGCCAAGGAAAGGACTATTCCAGTGGAAAAAAGTGTGTAATTGGTATACACAATGGTGATTACTGCCCTGCAAAGGAGCTGGCTTTGGATCAGTCATGCACTCCTGCTCCTGAGCACTTTGTGACCTGTTAACATCTTCTACGTAGACCCAGCAAGAGTAGGGGAAGGCAAGTAACTAGGGTGGGCAAATTCCCCAGACTCTCTTTACATGCTTGGACCTGTCAGGTCAGAGCTGCCAATTGTGCACAAAACAGACAGAATCGGGGGAATCCAGCTGCTAAAATCTTGGCAAGACTGCAGCTTTAGTCTGCAGCCCACCAGCACTATTATTTTAGCCCATGGTTTGTTCCTAAGCACCCCTTTTCTAGGGGCAAGTTTTGTGCAAAAGACTTACAGTAAGAACAAAGTGTAGTGGCTGAAAATCTCTTTAAATATCACCTTTTTCAAGGACTTTCAGTTCTGGCACTAAGCTCATGTGAAGTACCTCTGAGACAGTGAAGAGGACAGAAAGCTTTTGGGTGATGTGGGAAGGACAGGGGCTGCCTTGCACCCAGCCCTCTTCTGGCACTGCGAATAAAGCGTCACTTCCCCAGCTTGACCACCAATGCTAGTTGCTATGAACATGTTCAGAGAGAACACTTTTCCCAAGGCTTACAGTCCAGCTCGGAAAAATACTTTTAACTGTGCTTCTATTGAGTGGTCATAGCATCATCCCTTTGGGACAGCAGGAGATACACAGATGGGAGCAACCTTGCAGACAAGAGTGCCACCACATCAGATAAGTGAAATGCAACACTTTCTCCCCACACTCATTTTTTACTATGAGGTTTTAGCTCATTCTTCCTTCAAATACCATTAAATGCCACTTTTCTAATTGCAGAATTGGTCAAGATCTGATCAAACCGCACCCTATTTGACAAATCAACCCGCTGAGTAAATTGCACAGTGGCATCCCTATCAGCAGGTACAAGTTGGGCTCTCATCAGTTTCTTTGACACAGTGGCAAAACCAGATCAGAAGCAGAAAAGCCAGAAGCCAAAATTATACAATCTGTTACAGGAGTTTCCAAGAACAGGCCTGCTTAGAATCATGAAACGTAGCTAAAGAAAAGCTATATAAAATTATTGTTGTCAAGGAAAGGCACTCACATAGACATAAGAAGAAAAATAAACCCCTCTTTCATTTCAATCCAGATTGGCCTACTGAAATCCAATACCACAGGTACTGCTGTGTGCGCTCCTCATTAACTGTATAGTGCTGCACTTGCTCTAAAAGCCAGAGCAGCCTCTCTTGGTAGTCTTCGCTTAGAGGCTGGGTGATATCCATTCTGTGTTCAACACAGAAGACGTGATAGAACAAATTCACACTGCTCTAACATGCTAAAATAGTCAAGCTATTGGTAACGGTATCTGGCTGAGAGCTTGCAGCTGATCTGCTTGAATGCAAAGCAAGCCCATTCCATGGATTTTGCTACTCTGCTGTAATATTGTCACTGTTATGACATTGGTTCTGCACAAAGTCCAAGAAACCTGAAACAAAATGAAAAAGCTTTCACCTTAATATAATCCGTCCCCATTTCCCACTTAGAGAAAGTTGTTCTTAAAACATTTGTATTTAACTTAGGATGGCCAGAAATTGCATCTTCTGAAATCTTCTCTCTTACGAGGAAAGGCTGAGACACCTGGGTCTGTTCAGCCTGGAGAAGGGAAGACTGAGAGGGCATCTCATCAAGGCTTACAAATATCTAAAGGGCAGGTGTCAAGAGGATGGGGCCAGGCTCTTCTCAGTGGTGCCCAGTAACAGCACAAGGGGCAACAGGCACAAACCGGGACACAAGAAGTTCCACCTGAACATGAGGAAGAACTTCTTTACTGTGAGGGTGACAGAGCCCTGGCACAGGCTGCCCAGGGAGGCTGTGGAGTCTCCTTCTCTGGAGATATTCAAAACATGCCTGGACGCGTTCCTGTGCAACCTGCTCTAGGGGCACCAGCTTTAGCAGGGGGGTTGGGCTGGATGGTCTCCAGAGGTCCTTTCCAACCCCTACTGTTCTGCAATTCTGTGAAATGGGTGAAATAGAATTTCTGCATTTGTCCCAAACATTGCACGGCTGGCAACTTGGATGCCTGAGCTGGGACTTCCCAAAGCACAGCTCACTTCTGGCTGCAAAGACCCTAAACCAGCCCTCCCCAGGAGCAGAAAATATCTCCATAGAGGAGTCTGGGCAGCTCCAATGGCTGCAGAGCCACTGAAGGTAATCCCCATATCAGTCTCCAGAAACCTGGATTCAATGAATTCCTGTTACCAGAGCTTTTGTCCTGGCAGCTGCCGAGTACCTCTCCTTAGAGGGCAGCTCCAGTTCTGACCAAGGAGAGGAATGATAACGCCAGGGTGGATAGCTTCCTCAGCATTTCCAGAAGGCTGGAGGGAAAGACACAGTTTCTTATAATTCCCAGCTCAAACCTGTAATGCCATCTGTATAAAGTCCTTATCACAGCATTTTGAAGAAAGGGTGGACTTAATGGGGCAGAAGGCCATAGAGATGTTTTTGCTGCACAAGAAGGGACATGAGCCATAAAGTCCCTTTACTGCTCCAGGGAGGGAGTTACTTGACCACTGTTTGTTTGAGCACTGACGTAAGGGAACCAAGATCCACTTGGTGACAGGAATTACAAACATCAAAGGAACAGCATAGCCAGATTGCCTGCTGGCATATCTGTGTTGTTCTAGATACAGCCTCTTCTGCCCCTCTCCGTTATTGTCCCTCATTGTATTTATTCCCTGGCAATCAATGTCTAATACTTAACATGCAGGGATTTTCAACAATGGGCCCTATAGGATGTAACAGCCAAATATAAGCATGCATGACAACAACACAAACTATTTTCTTGGGACTTCAAAAACTGACTGGTCATGGAGGGATCTGGTTGGGACTATGGGTTAGCATACGGTGACAGTCAGAAATTGATTACTGACATTTTTGTAAGGCAATGAGAAGGATCTCCTTCTATGAAGCGCTGATGTCCTGCTTCTCTAAGAGTAGCTGTTAAACGTGTGAGGAAGCGTAGGTAGGTGCACTGGCACCCAGGACAACCCCAGCACGCACAGCCAACTGTGCTCCAGGGCAAACATGGCATGGTGGGGTGTAATACTGGGATGGCCTCAGGACCACAGTGAAGAGGCAAACTAGGGATGGAGGGAGCTGTGGACAGCACGATGATGAGGAGAGAAGAAGCTGGTATCTTTTTATCTGCACTAGTAAGGAGTCTGCAAAGATGAATGCACTGTCTTTACCTGGTCCATTATCTCAGTGGGGTTTTAGAAGTTCAGCTAACAAAAGGCTGAACTAACTAAATGCTGTTTCCCAGAAAACTGTTGTCTTACAAGAATGTCCTGACGTTACACAGCTTGACTAGAAAGACAGCCATAAGACACTTAATATTTATTTTACTTTCTTATGTTCCTGAGCCCCTCAGTCTGAAAAGTCTGCTTTTTTTTTGCTTTTCCAAGGTGATGGCTTCTCCCATTTCCCTAACCTCACACCTTCTGTTGTAACCCCAGTTGGATGCAAGTTAATTTGCAGTTTGATGATGACACTTCCCCAGCGACACTTTGCTAAGTGTCTCTGAACGCAAAGGCATTTTTTTTTCTTGGGCACCAGTAATGCTGATGAGGCCGACAGAGCTTTGGGAACAGGTTTTATTAGTTAAAAGCTAGCTGATTGGAACACAAAGTATTATTCTATAATGCAAGAACTGTGGCTACCTTACCTACCCAGTTGAAAGGCAGAAGATAATTCACTAGCATGCTGCAGTGGGGTTTATAATGGCCCCGTGCAAAGCTTATCTCAGTACATGAAAGTGTCTTCCTATAAACTAAACTGTCTAGGCAGCAGAGGCTTTGGAACATCATCTTTATAATAGTCCTTAAATTAGCTGAAGTTGTTTGCTTTATAAAGGACAACAACCCAACAAACTTAAGCAAACAGCAAGGTAAACTTTTACAGCTGCAAATGGGATTTGGAGCCAGCGTATATCACTGACGATGCACATTGCATTTGATTAAAAGGAGACAAGCTCCAAAAGCATGCATCTTGGTACAACCATAAGCATGTATACAGCTAGATTAGTATAAAGATGCCTTCAATGATCAAAAGGAATCCGTGTGACACTCTGTAGAGGGCACCAGGAATTTCTGCTGATAAGAAACCAGACCTGTGAGAGACTAGTGATATTTTTCCTTAAAGTTGTACTATTAGGAGTTCACACCATGAATTGCAAAGGCACATTTTGACTGTTGCTTACAGTGTACGGTCTATTTGTGCCTCCTACAGGAGTGAGGAGTGGTGTGAGTACTTTTGCATCAGTACACCTACACAGGGAAATATCGAATGCTTCGATGCTCTCTGATCACACTGCCCAAGCAGATCTTTGCCATGCAACTATGACCGATGCTGAGCTCTTGAGCACCCCTCACATCTGACCAGGAACAAGTTTCTGAAACAACAGCCTACAGTGCTTTAGTTTGCATCAGACTGGTCTTGGAGCACACATTTTGTCAGCTCAGTTTTGTGTGAAAGAGGGGATTGAACGAGAACCAAATGCTCTCCAATCGCTCATAGCCATTCAGACCAGAAGGGCAAGTCCAATATGAACCCTCCAAAACACCGCGTAGCTATTGGGTACTCAACACCAGCCATTTCACTCTACAGATCTGCTCCTGTTAAACTTACTAATGCAAAGATAGCTTAAGAGCATTAAAACTGGGTTACAGCTCACTGGATTTACCCCTTACTCCACAAGGTTTTAGCTGTTCTGTCATCTGAAGTTCACAACAGCATTTAACGATTATTCTGCAGGCTATTTCCAAACAGAGGGATTTTGCAATCAGATAAAAGATCCTGAAGGGCACCACATAACCACTGTGATACTGAGACATATTTACTTTGAAGAAGAGCAGAATGCAGACAACATTTAAAAGCATCTCAGAACCCTATGAATCTACATAGTTATGAAAAAACCAGATGGCTTTCAAAGGTTAATGCCCTACTCCTTATCAGTACATTGTTGCAGAAAGCCGACCCATGGTCTTTTCAAGGGCAGTCACACTGGTGGTTCTATGAGACAGTGGGGGATTTAATGAAACACTCCATGCAAAAGAATAAAATATGTTCAACCTTGACCACACAGAGCTTGCAACCAGGGCAGGTTTTGAAACTATTTTTCAGCCACAGTTGGATTCAGGTTTAATCTAATGAACCTGGATCCCAACAGACCCACACTCTCCCTGCATAGGTAGAGCATTCACTCACTACCACCACGCTTTCAAAATATGGATGCTTAAAACAGCTGTCTTGTTTTTAAATCGTACTTAAGGTGATATAATATTGAGATAAGTTCAGAGGACACAAGAATGATCACAGGAGTGGAACAGTTTCCATGCCCAAAGTGACTAAGGTAGAACTCCTAAGTCTGAAAAAGTTGTGGTATGGAGGAAATACAGTATATAAATCTATGAAATTATAGACCACATGTTGGAGAGGGAAGAAGTTTTCCCTGACTCTTCCAGTACCATAGGTATATGGCATGAAAGGAGGTCAGTAGGAGAACAAGGTTCAAAACAAACATTGAGATGGTTCTTCTTATCTGCTGGTAGCACATGTGGGGAACTCCTTTCCCAAACATGTGGTACATGCTAAAAGCTACCAAAGGTCACAAAAGAAAGAGCCACCAAAGGTAGCAAACAGAGAGACCACATTGCATTTGCGCCCAGCAAGGAAGATACCGTAGCATAAGCAAAATACCTGCATCTGCAATGCCACTCATTGCTACTACAGTTTTCACTAGACCAGACATTTCCTATTTCTCCTGACCAGGGGTGTTATGATCTGTTTGGATTGTTCAAATTTACAGGACAACATACTCTGTAAATTAAACTTTATTTTATGAAAACAGTAGGAAAGAAAATAAACACTTCAAACAAGGGCTAAATCCTCTTTGTACAGACTAGTCCAACAAGTTAATTCATCACTTAATTCATTATGTTTCTAGCTCACAAGTTCTCTAATTCATAACTCGCAACTCATGCACCTATAAGCAAAATACTTACCTATTCAGCAGTGAGAGTGCTCATTCCTCCTCCTCCATCGCCTTGTGGGTGTCCCCTGTATCACACGTGGGAGCACAAAAGCCTCAGCATCTGGCCGCTGTTGGATCTGCTTCAAAATGTTTTTGGGTGAGCTGAAGTATTTCTACCTTCCAGCTTGAAAGTTTGATCTACACCATTTCCACAGTGGATTCTGAAGAAACTGTCATACAATCAATACGCAAGGAATATGGCTGCAGAAGACAGAAAGCTGCAAGTGATAACAGCTGCATAATGACCTCTAGACCTCCCTGTCCATAGTGTCCTGCCTACATGTTGCTCTTGCTTTGATCTAATGGCACTGCTCCCAGCACACATCAGACCCTAGCATGAGCAGTGTATTAGCCAAAACCTGAGCAGGAGTTCTGCAAGCAGTTGCAAGGGCTCCCTTTTATTCCCAAACTAATGCTGCAGAGGCTGGATAAACACAATCACGTTTGGGCTGGGCTGCAGGTGACTTAAGGAAAGTGCTGAGCCCAGCCTGGGTCTCCTCATAGTGCACACACTCAGCCACGCAGTTGGTTTGCAACTGCTGACTGCCTCGTGGTGCCCAGGCTTCCATCACCCAACCCACCTTCTGACTTTCCCTTCCCTGTGACTTGCCGGCCTTGCAGGCGAAGCTTGCTCCTGAGCCTAGCTGTGGCCCTCAGCATAGGCTTACTGACCTAACTGCAGAGGAGTTAAATCCCTGTGCTGCCAGCCCACGTCCAGCTCCAGGGACAGCCAGGAGTTCTGCCTTCTGCTACCACTGCCAGTGTCTCCTGTCAATCCTCTAGATTAGGCAACACAGCCTTGGGGCCTTCCTCTCTTACAGCTTTCTCTTCCTCCCACCAGGAATCTTCCCTTTGTATCATTTTGGCTATGTTTTCCCTCTTTAGCATACAGTTCTTGTTTTCTTTCTTCAGTATTCAACTCAGCCTTTTCTACTTTGCCTGTAAGCAGTGAGTAAATCCCCCTTACACACATGTCAAAACCTCCTAGCTTCCCTCAGGCACTGTCTTCTATTACAGGTGCTACTCCAACGTACATATCACATCCCTACTCCATACCAGCTATCATGCCACCTACAATATACAGGACAATCCCTCTCCTTCTATCAACATTCACAGTGTACTTTGACTTTCCTCTTTTGTAATGGTGCTATTAATTTTGGTTTGAACAAGCTCAGACACTTTTCCCACCCGCTCTGACCTGATCGTCTTGCTCCATTGCACCATCACTCAAGTTCAGAAGCTAGCATCAGCAGCCTCTACCGCCTCATCAGGGAAAACAAGGATGAACATAAAAGCAATATGCTGAGGAAAGGGCAGTATATAAGTCCCCAGCAGGAGAAAAGGGCAGGGGGCCAGAGGTGTCACCCATTTGGCAGAGCATTTATTGATTAGTTTCAGTTCAAACCAATTATCACTGGCAGCACCAGTCGCTAGAAACGCCAATGCTCAGTCACATTCTCTGATTTTGTTCCACAAATGAGATGCTGCCATTGCTTGTGAAAGGTCACAGCTTGGTGATACGCTAGCAATACAGGCATCAAGACTTGTCACGTTTTTTCTATGCTTCGTTTAGCTGTAAGAGCAATTATCTAACGACCTGATGTCTACTACTGACTTTGTTTTGGTTTTTGCTTTATCCATTGCACGGTGAAATGTTTGTTGTTATACACCTTTTTTGTAACTAATAAACAGTAATAGCAGGTAGTTATTCTGTGCAGAACGAACTAGTTATGACTCCAAAATAAAACGCAGCATAAAGGATCAGCAGTAGCATGGGATGATAACAGAGGCGCCGGCAGTACAGGTGTAGGGTGATGTTGGAGGTCTCAGGCTACAAATCGCTCACTGGTGGTTAATTACTGATCATCAAAGGGTGCAACCTTAGCAGGTGGCTAAGATGAATTTTAGAAATAACAAAGCAGAACAAACAATGAGTACCCAACACATTTAGAATACATCACATATAGAAAATTTGGATCTCCCGTGGAGCTGTGAACCGATGAGGAAAGAACAAGATGTGGAGTGTATTAGTAAACACATAAAAATTACCTCTGGTGGATCACAGGGTGAGAAGGGAGAAATTTTCAGTTGTGCTTATCCCAGCAAAGAGAAAGGGAAACTCTCCCCGCTAGTGTCAGACTCTGCTTGGTGTGGGACCTGGGGCGCTGATGACTTGCTGTTACACATGCCCCCACCCCAGACTGAAAACATCAGTGGGGCGGTGTAGCAGTGCGTATAAAAGCAGAGAAAGGGGAGTATGCTAGAGAGTTTATCAGTTTTAACTGATATAATTTGGACTAAGTGTTAGTATCATCATAATAAAAATACAAGAATATAATTCCATCACCTGATTATCTCAGCTAATAATAATTCTTTGATTAGACTATTTTTAACAAGAAGACTAACAATATATTCTTCCTAGGTCTGCCTATAAGGCATGTTTCCTTTTGCTCATAACAAGATTTTGAACGTGACAAATTGATGGGAATTGAAGGAGCCTGCTCCGTGGCTTGGATAGAACAAATTGGTGACAAATGAGGTGTGCTTTCAGGAGTGCGCAGACCTTTGTGTGTCCTTGGCTTCTCTGAGCTGCTGGAGTGTGGGACCTGTGGAGGCAGGGGTTTGGTTTTGGACTTGTTCCTCCCCAGTCCATCTCCAAGATGTGATGGTTGGGTTGAGGACACAAGCTCACCCCGCACAATAGAGACCCCTCACCTGAACAGTTTGACCTCTAACTCTTTTCAGGTTCAAAGATCCTCCAGATCTGGGGCTGCCAACCTGACCTTCTTATTGATTGATCACTTCCTGTGCGTACATACAGTGCTATCGCAGCGCTCCTTCTTCAGCCAAATTTTACCCAAGATTCATGCGACAGCCCGTCCACAGGGTGATGAGTGGCTGAAATCCTAGAGGCCATCCTCGTTTTGTCCTTAGGTTTTTTTGAGCAACTCTGTACAGAGCGAGCAGGCTGGCGATATCCCTGGCCTCTATGCCCAGTCATCGCTTCTCTTTGCTTCAACGGACCCCTCTATAAACTATCAATAAAAATACTTCCTGTCTCCTGGTGAACCTCATTCAGCTTAATGACTGTTAGTAAAATGCCCTGAAATATCTAGCTGAGAGAAGCACACTTTAGAAGCAGCATGTAGGTAAGGCTTCATTAGGAGCATACTGGCCACTTATGAGCTCTGACATGTTAAAGCAACTTCCAGGGGAATCTGGGGATTCTCTTTGCTGGCACTGTGATGTCCTCTGGAAGTCGTCACCTTCTCCGATGCGTTAGGTAGTCATTTGTTAAAACAGAAGGAAAAATAAAGGCAAATAGTTAAACTGAGCCTGTAATATTTTTTTTTGTTTGTTTAAATAAAGATAGGGCTTTCTACTTCGCACCAAAAAAAAAAGGCTCTTCCATTAGCATGGCTCAGAAGTTAATTTTTTAACTTTCACAACTAAGATGCAGCAAGTGGTGTCTATAGTGCTACTACGGAGAAGTGATTGAACACAAGACAAGTGCAATCAGACATGCTTTATTTTAAATTCGTATTACACCTTAGTTATAAAAAGTTTGGAATGGGAAGCAGGTTTATGTGCAAGAGCAAAAAATTGATAATTTTATTAGAAGATGCAGGCTTTGGCAGGACTGCTTAATTACTTAGAGATTACTTAACAGAGATCGTCACCTTGCATTTACACCACACCGTTCAGTCCCTTGTACCCCAGAGGACTTACATGGGAGAGTTTGACGTTGCAGAGTTTCTAACGTGGTCACATAAGCTGTACAAAATGACTGTGTGCCCATGCCCGAAGTGAAAGCCCTCAAAAGTCTGGTGTTCCTGGATCCAGGGGTAGTCATTAAGCAATAAGAGATGGTGTAAATCTTTGCTTTGTTCCACACGGTTTAGCAAAAAAGCAGCCTGTATTTCTCCCTTTCCAGGACTTGCTGATTTTTAACAGCTGGTCACAGGTTTTGCAGGAGGCAATGTGGAGCAAGAAGAGGAGCAGAAGGTAAGGCATCTCCCTTGCTTCCTCACTAATGAGACCTCAAAATGACACAGCCATACACACAGTACAATAAAGCCCCAGTGTTTAATGAGCATGGGGCTCCTTTTAACTTTTTTGGAAGCTCAGTTAGCTCACCTCTGCTGTTAGTTTGGGACATGCTGTTACACACTGTGCCCAGCGGAAAGGAATTGCCGCAGCTTGAGGCACATGCGTCTTTGCCTCGTGGAAAAAGATCCCGAGAAGGATTTCAGGGGATGTGAGAAACGAACGCCTCCCCCCCCTCCACACACACACACACCCCGACCCCTCCTTGCTGCCCTAGCACAATGGGGTACACGGCTTAGGATGGAGCAGTACCCTACATGGAAGGCCAATGGAAACCACAGATTCAGAGCAGCTTCTGGGCCAGAAGGTCCTCGGGGAGGAGCAATGCCTTGGGAGGCCCCACTGCACCTCACGGAGGAATATGCTGCAAGAAAGGCAGGAAGCAGATCCAGCTTGCGGAGCTTCTGACTCTCAGGATACATCTTTATTCCTTTTCCAGCTGAGCTGCTGTCCCTGGATATTCCTGGGGTTGCTCATGCAACAGGACTTCATTCTGCAGTAGCCGTGGTTCCTGGGAACTGTCAGGCATGGTTTAGCCTAAACTCATCCCCGGTTAGCATCTGCAGTGCAGGATATTTGCTAGGCTTGTGGGCCTGGCAGGAGAAGACCCTCAGGCTGCCCCCTCTACTCCTCTCTCCTTCACCCCATCTACCAGCTGGCAGAGCCTGGACTGCTCTGGGGCAGGGCAATCGCCCCGACACACACACACACACACACACACACACGCGTGCACGCGCAATGGGGCTACAGGGTGGGTTCAGGAGAGAAGTCAGAAAAGCGTGAAGAGAGACCACACCATACAAAAGAGATGTGACCAGGAAACGCAAGTTTGGTGTGATAAACTCTGAGCAGGGGCATGAAAAACTCTGGATTTTCATGAAGCAAAGGAGAACAGTGTATGAACAGCGTATGGGGTGGCACGACGGCATGAAATAAAGTGAGTATGTGTGGGTGCCTGCGCACGTGAAACAGTAAAAGAAAAAGCACAGAGAAGCAGCAAGAGGGAATGGGGAGCTGGGAATGTTCTGCAGACAACATATCCTGAGAGATGCTTGCAGCAAAGTGAGCTCTCCGTGAACTGGAAAATTATAACATTGTAAGATAAAGCAGTCCCTTTAGCTAGAAATACCTGTTTTTATTGCAGCCTGAATGACCTACCATAAGGTTGTGTAATTCAGTATAAGAATTTATAACACTGGGTTCTTTTTTCTTTTTTTCTCCTTTTCAGTGAAATATCAGGCCTTAATTAAAACTAAAGTTCAGACTACTTCGGTGAATGGAGCTTTCCAGATTCCCTTGCAGCACTAATGCATAAGACCATAAATACAAGTGAACTATAGGAATAATATGGCCTAAAATTGCCTTTAATTACCTTTATCTAATTTTAAATCATTCCCTATCTGTGTGCTTTTTCATGCTCTACCCAATGTTAACAATTATTTTTCTTTATCAAATTTTGTTCAGCACAAGGATGACCAAAATAACAATAAGCAGATTTCTACCTCTTCCCTCTCCATCCCCGCAACATGGTATTTTGAAGTACAGCTAAATAAGAAATGAATGCAGCACCTTGGTTCATGGTTTCTGAATCTGGACGTTCAGGTCGCCATACACATGCCTCAAAGCATCACAATTCAGGCTTGCAATCAGCTTTCGTAACCCTGGTCGTTTTGGGATGCATTTTACTTCCCAGATCAAGGTAGAGTTCATTGGGATTTGCCTGGAGGAAAAAAGGAAAGTAACAATATTGTGATCAGTCAGCCAGTGCTCTCAACCTGACCCACAGCTGGAGAAACTGAAGGTGGACAGTATAACACCTCTCAATTTTTTTTTATGTTTCACTCATTCTCATAAGGGTCCTATAAATCACTCCCTCCATCTTCTATTCCTCTCAGAACTGACTCTGTCAAAGCCTTTTCTAGCCTTTCCTTCAGGCCAATTTTAAATTTCCAAAACAAATCCATTTTCTTCTGCCTTCTGTAACTTCCTCTCACAATCACTTTGAGAATTATCTTCTTCATAGCTAATATTATTTTCTACTTTATAATTCCATTTTACCTGTTTATTATAGCCTATATCCTATTGGTGATTTCTTAAATAAGTCCTTGTTACAAAGTGTTCAGGGCTTTCCCATGCAAACCTGATGCAGTGCTGATGAGATGCTGAGCCCCTCCACCAGCTTCTACACTGAACCACCCTGCCAGGGTTGTAACATCAGCAGATCTCCTCACTGGCCACTTCAGATGACTTCTTCATGTCCATACAAATAAGCCAAAGTGTTCTTGGGAGTCCTGCTGTTAGCAGTTACTCTTTTATGTTACGCATGACTCTTGATAACTCATACCATAAAGCAATCGTATTCTGTGCTGCTCTTGATTTTCAATTTTTGCTACAATTGCTACAATTAAGATGCATGGAGACCCTCGAGTATTGGGTTTTTGTGTTTCCTCAGTGCTTTCACTACGTTCTGTGTGCAGGTTTTGAAGGCTGGTATTGATTGATTGATTATGTTTGGGGGATGTCAGGAAACACCCACTCCAAAGGAACCAATGTAGAAGGCAGCGTAGTGGGGAGCTGTTTATTAAAATGAATGTTCTTTTCCTCAGCATTAAGTAAGAGGATTATGAATTCAGCCAGTGTTCTCATCTCACATGGCTATGGTATTCTGCAAACAACTGAACAAAGTGAGAGTAAGGTAAGTTTAAACTTTAGTCACTGTTTCAAATTCTCATCTGGTAGGATTTTGCTCTCAGATGCCAGGGTCAGGACAGAAATGACTGCCCAGGCTTAGTCCAAGTTGCCACAAGACAAGAAAACTTAATTAGCTCTAAATGAGCTAGGCTGGGATCCTCTCACCTGATTATTCATTTCAGTGCAAGTCTGCCACAGGTAAAATGAGAGATATTCTAGACCCTTATAGGTTAGCTTAGGTATCTCCAACATGGCACTGCACTGCACTTTGCATATACAGTCATAGGTACCCTGGGGCATGTACCCAGTTTCAGAAGAGAAAAAGCAGAGGAAGATCGTATTTTTGGTGTGAGCATGTGCAGACTGCTTCCAGTAAGTGTTTTTCCTCTTTTTATCTTTGTTCTTAATGAGAGATATTCTGCTCCCCTCAGCTGTCCTACCTGCTCCACTAAATGCTCACTAAAATGGTAGCATGATAAAGCAATGACTTCAATTGCTACAGAAGCTTAAATATCTTTTTAAATTTAGACTTTATGGGAATGATCTGCAAGGGATTATCTGTATGGAAAGTGAAGACGATACTAGTCTGCTGTGCAGCAAGGTTCAGTCTACCTTCTTGAGCACTTAGGGGCCAGATTCTCTAAGGATGAAGGTTTCCAGACCACATGTTCACAGTGTCCCGGTGAAAGACAACAGCCCTACCGTCTCTGATTTATAGTGCTATCATCTCTGCATATATTTGTATACATATATGCGTGTGCAGGAAGACAACAGCTGTCCTGGGAAACCAAACCCACCTTTTCCTGTTTCTTTACTGTCCTACTTCTAAAACAACTTTCTTCTCTCTACAAATGCTAATACTAGCTGACCTTTGTAGAAACACTCAAAAGTTACTTACCTGCTAGTGCAAATGCATGCTTGACTAAAATCCTTTTAACATTATCCATCACTGCCTGGTTAATTCTCATTTGTCATGCAAAGACTATGCCCCATGTAGGAACTGATGCTGCCAAAGGCTTTTCCATAAGTCATGCTCCTCATCTGTCTGACGCTAACAGCCAAATATCACTATATATATATATCTATCTCCTTTATGAATGGTCAACACTGAAGCCCCCAAACCACACCATTCCCAGAATAATTTTGTATACCTGTTTTATGGAGTCACCCAAGCGATACAGAAAAGCTACCTTAAAAATACGGGGGTCAAAAGTCTCATCCTGACAAAGAACTGTAAAAGCCACATCCCATATGTGATATTCTCTGACAGACAGGGAAGCAGGGGGTGGGGAAAGCCTAGAATAGGTTTAATTCTCTTTGCAAATGGAGTAAAGCCACCGTAATCTGATTTTCCGGGGAGAGAATTCAGTGATGAACGGTTCTGTGTAATATGCTGAGCCATCACCACAGCGGAGCCATTTATCACTCTGAATGCATGGAGGCAAATGTGATTATTATTTAAATAAACTACAACTGCCCCCCTGCTCTGTCGTCTATGTGTATAACCTGCAGCCTTCATTCATCTCAGAGAGGTTAAATCTTAAAATGACTAAGCTGATCAACTTCCATTTTAAATGATGCCAAGGACACTACTGAAAAGGGGAAAATACGGTGACTTGAAGGAAAATGACATCTGTTCCTTGAGTCATTTTTCTCCCTAACTCCTATGCCTTTGATGCACCTGACAACTTCTGCATCCTTGAAGGTGAGAGCAGCCCGTGGCAGCTTTTGGATCAAGAAGGATGCAGAACAACAGAGGAGGCTGGCATGGCTGGCAGCAACAAGGGCTATTGCTGCAACTTGTGTAACTCGCGTGGACCATGTTGAGTCATGCTCAGCAGCGCCTGTGACATACCACGTGCACAAAGCAAGTGCAGTATGATGCCCTTTCACAGTCATTTTTCTATCCAGCTCCACTCTGGCGACTAGCTTTGATCTTTTTATCCCTGGCCCAGGTGCAATCAGGCTCAAACCTCCCCTACCGGCTACGGATAATGCTGACAATTTACGCAGCTGCTGAAGCACAGGCAATTTTTCAAACTCCTTTTGCACACACCTGGGGACCGTCACCTCAGGTAATGATAGATAAACATTGTTTTGGCTGCCCAAGCCCAAGCTATGGCTGCAAAATTTTCCAAGGATCACAGTTATATATCCCGGAACTGGCTAATGCTAAGCTTATAGCACTGAACTCAAATGGAAAGAGGATTTAGGAAATAACTTGCTTAGCATACGGGTACCACTGTCAGCATGAGGTACAACTCTGAGTATAACGAAGGTGGCTTTCCTTTTCCTCAGGCTTGGGAGCATACCTCTGTGCCAAAGCAGCCCTCTGCAGCGGTGCTACCAGGGGGAGCTGTGTGCTCGCACACCCGCTGCAGCTGTCCCAGCGGGCTCTGCTGCATCCGACACATATTTCGTGTCTTGACGTAAGCTTGCAAAGATCATCTGAGGTACCTGAATGTCTTGTATAATCATGACTAACATGAGGGGAGAAAAACCCTTTTTGAAAAACAGCACAGGATTTGATTTACACATATTGAGAGAGTGGCAGTAAACACTTCATGTCTAGGATAAATCTGTCTTTCTTTCTGTGATAGCAGCTCATAGGTGCTATTGTCAAACGCTAAAAATAATGTAATACAGTGAAAAGCTAAACTCGGGTTGCATTAGCAACTACGCACACCCACTACTCCTTCCTCCAACGCTGGTACTGAACAGATGAAATGCTCTCACGGTCTCTCTGCACGGTCTCTCTGGACAGCCTGACTTCTTCTGACTGTTGAGACCTATAGTTCCCTTGTGTATTGAATTTTAAAGTAAGGAGAGAGGGTCTGAATTGAATTACTCAGCGCAGCGTTAGTTCAGTGTCTCTTATGAGCTTCCTCCTGTGAGCAAGCAGGGTATGAACTCCCAGCTAGTTGCGCTTTCTTCCTTACTTGAACTCCTTTTTCATTGTTCTCAGCACGCCAGGTCCCTCGAGGCGGAGTGTGACGTTCTCCAGGGCTTGTTTCAGAGGATTGGTGAATTCCACAGTCACAGACATTTCTCTACCAGCTACCGTCTCACCTTGGGTCTGCAAGGCAAGGAAAGGACAGTGTTCCACAGGCCGATAATAATAAAATGCCCCGCTGTGAAATCTGTAGGGTTAAATACACAGTACTTGCAAGGAAGGAGAGGAGGGGTAATGGAGCACACAGCAAAACCGCACGAGGCAGAGAAAGCCTAGTCAGAACAAAATTGTTGGACAGGCCCACAGGTTACCACTGCAGATTTTCCTACCCATTGCAATTTTCCCTCGAGCCACAAGGAAGGGCAATAGGCAGCCCCTAATTTCCACAGAAAAACCAGGAATCTGCATGCACCGTCCTGGAGCTGAGTGTCCAACTGAGGCCGAGGCCGAGGCCGAGGCCAGCTGACGGAGCCTCTCTGCCAGACTCTGCCCCCCTCCCCAGGTTCCCCACCAGCACTGAAGTGCATGGCCTGCTCAGGATGTAAGCTCCATAAGAGAAGGGCAGGTCTTACTACCTTAAATTAGAAACACTGGCTCACATTGCTTGCACCACCCAAAATTGTTGTGCCTGTCTTCCCCCTGCCTTGCAAACACCTCTCGTGCTCTGAAGGGTTTGTAACCCTGCACATGCACTCCACATAGACCTGAGAGCCAGTTGTCCTCAAAAACCCTTACACAGCAAGAAAGCAATACATTTTGCACTGGAAAATATTAATCTGCAAGACTAACGAACAGCGATCACATTGACTTCCACGTGTATTACAGTACACAGCTGAAGGGATCTGTCTGTCCCTTCAGATAACTGCCGGTATTACAGCTGCCTGGAAAACACCTCCAAACGAAGGTGTTTTCAAACGAAGACCACATGCATGGGGATTTTGGTTTTTTTCCCCTAGAGACACACCATTTCTCACAGAATATAAAAGGCTCAGGCAGGAGTTTTCAACTTACAGCTGGCAGGTCCCAGCTGTTCCATGGACTGCTTCAAAGACCCTTGAGAAAGGGTCTAAGAAAACTAAGAAAAACAAGTATCTTGTCAATACATTTGGAGTGTTGCGCTGGGGTCTACAGCTCAACTACAAATTTTTAAGGAGTATGACAGCTGCAAAAATCTGGAATGACTCTGACCTAAGGGATCACTCTGCACCAAGTACCAACATGTTGACTGGCGTACAGAATGAGATATTCATAGCTAAGCTCTCAACAGCATTTGGCCACCTGAGTTTGCTTTTTGCAAACATCAGTGACATTTTCAGAAGTCCTAGCCCAATTAGAGGTCTTATGTCCTCCTTATTTCAATTGCCTATTTAAGATTATTGTTACATGGGGCGATTCAAAATCATCCTGAACTCCCACACGTGCAACCGAGACCATCATCTGTATTTGCTGAGCTTATTTTTGTAACCTGGTCTCAAGCTAAATTAGAATAAGGTGTAATTTCCTACACTGTTAACTCTGACAATCTCCTTAGACCAACAGAGAAAGATCAAAGGTGTATCTGAAGACCTGAGGGGAAATATGTTTTTTCATTCTTCTCCCTTACTCTCACATTAAGAACTCCAGTCTGCCAGACAAATTCAATGAAGAAATCTGACAAGAAATCTAGGGAGATAAGCTTCTTCAGATTTCTTAAAAAAACAATAAAGCAAAGTTTCCTATATAAATACATAGGTATATACACACACACACTCTCTTAAAAAATCCAGCTATTAAAATGTCAGCTTATTTTTACACATCAGAGAAGCGGAGAAGAGTCAAACTCAGTTTTACTAGAAGACATGGTTATTGGACAACAACCTATCTCATATACTAAACATCTTTTCTTCATAATAGCAAGGAGGATAAACAATTTTGAAGTTGAAATTTGGGATCCTGCATAAGATGTTCTGTTTAAGTATTGAATTGAAAGTACTCTCTACTTTCAAAATTTCATTATTGAAGACAGGTATTTGAAGTAGATTTTATATGTCTTGTTTACCTCCTCTCTAGAATGCCCAGTAAACCAAAAAACTTTTATTTGAAAATACCAATAATCTGATCAGATCATAGTGACATTTCTGCACACCACGAAATATTTTGCAAACTTTGCTGTAGTTTTGATCTACATTTAAAAAACCCCCTTTTTCTGCAGAAGGCTGCAGTTTCAGATTACTACATATATTACTATATGGAAACATAAACATTGGTTTGAATAAATACACAGTGAGAAAAAGGTCTATCAACAGATTTCTGTCAAGGTCCTGAACTTTAGGTAGCTGCATTCATGTTTATGTAAAGCTTCCTGAACAGGTGTTCTGATTTTTTTTTAGTTTTAGGAAAAAAGCAAACCCAAATGACATCATTCAAAGCAGATGAAGGCTCAGCAATTTTGAAAATGAGGTAATTTATTTGGATGCCCAGTTATGAATTGAGAACTCTAAATCTCAGCCCTGCGTTTCCCATACGACATAGGGTCCTTGTCTTATCAAAACATTACACTACTACATTTTCCTAGGTACCATGCCACCATCTGCAGAAATGCTTGAACTTTCAGGAAACTTCACCAACAGTACATTCAGAGTGTGGTAGCGAAGCACTGACATCCTGAAAGCATCGTCCCAAATGGATGCTGTCCGTCCAAGTTTGGAGGAACTTTCCAAAACACCTGCAGGAACTTTCCACGCAAATCCACCTCAATAGCAGTGTCCTTCATCCTTCAGCAAGAGGCCTCTGTGCTGCATTGCTTTAAATATAATAGGCTACTGAAGTAGTTAAAGATTTAGTGAGTAATCTCTCTTATTCTTTGAGTTTGTCCAGCTTTCTCAGAACTTTTCCACTTCTTCCTCCACTGAGATCACTTCATCTCTCTACTACCAGTGATGCTGTCAGCCTCAGACTTCAATGTAGGGATACTCAGTACAAAATATAACATACCGATACACCCTCGTACACTCCAGCCAGCTGCTGCTTTATAAGGTCCATGTTAGACTGAAGGTCTAACGTGCACACACACACACACATACACTCCTCCCTATCCCAGAAGTCAATGTGACAGCCTTGTAGAGAACAGCCCACGTGCAGCATGGTGATTGCTCCCCTCCATCCCAGCCCTGAGCTACCTTGATCCTCAAGATGGGAATTTCCAGGACTGTTGCTTTCTGTGTGGCCAGAATCTTCCCTGTTTCATTGATCCGTGCCGTCACAAAGAAGTGAAAGGAGGCTTGGTCCAGCAGGTCACTCAGGTACTCGCTCGATTTGATCACAATATCAAAAGCGCTAGCTGAGGGGAGAAACAAGAAAGAAAAAAGGCATCTGAAGCAATCTAATAGCTCATTGCTCTTCCCATCACGGCCATGGCCAGGTACACAAGTGCTTTGGGAAAAAGGTGGTTTACCACCAAAGAATTGCTTTGATTTTTTTGCCCAAACTATCTTCAGTCCTTTACGTAACCATACCACCTCTTATTTTACCCTCTTTCCATTTACGCTGTGAGCTCCCTGGGGCAAGGGCTGGGTTTGTGCACAGCCTCTGCCCAGTGCCCGTCAGCATGGGCCCAGGTCACTGTTGAAAGTTTCTAGGCACCAACACAAAATAAGTGATAAGCAAGACTGGCAATAAATAGCTGCTGGGTATGAGAGTCCAAACCAGCTTTTGAGTGTCACCCTTGTAAATGTTTGCTCTTTCTCTTTATTCCCATGCTTTCTCTGCCTCTTTTCCTAGCAAAGGGACGCCACCAGAGCAGCCCCTGGGTGTTGTGAGCCCATGCAGGCTACCTGGTAGACCGCCTGCTCACCAGGACATATCTGGATATCTGCCTTTGTCCTACAATGGACTTGACTGCAAAATCCAGCAAGATCCTCCTATCGCCAGCATGCCCCCCAAAGAGCTTTCATGTGCTCCCTGACAATAATTATTGGAAGGAACAGGTCCCCCTAAGCTAGATGGTTGAGATGCAGGGAGTCATTACTTTTAACCATATTGAACTGCAGTTCTCAGGCCAACAATGGTGTGAGAAAGTGATGCAGAGAAGCAGACCTGCTAACTAAGTGACCAGGCAGAATATATAGATGCGGAGCACTTGCCTCTGTAAACATTCATTATAACCCTAGTAAACATATCAAGATGTCCCATCTGTTAACTATGATTATTACTGCTATCCATTATTTGTACTGTATTTGTGACAGACACTGTACACACTGAGCTAACTGAACTCAGTTGGGTAAATGACATTCACCCCTTTTCACTCTTTTGATCTGCTCACATCAAAACCAGTTTCTTGATTTGGTTTCAAAGCTATTCCCTTGGTGACCACCTGACCTGGATTTACCAGGCCAGCCTTAAATTTACTTGATGTGCTCCCCCTCCCTCCCTCCCTCTCTCCCTTCCTCTCACTCTGTATCTCTTGTATAAGAACTTTCCATAATGCCCCAGACTGTAAATTTGAAATCAGGCAAGGTATTTCTCATCTGCATAAAGTAAGTAAATAAATAATTTGTTACAGTTGAAGAGAAATTTACTTTACAGCGGAAGGAAAGACAAACTTTTCTGTTTAAATTTAATCACCACAGGAAAAAAAAGAATAATAGACTTCCATTTCCTTAGCACTGGCTGTGCTGGTAAGTTGCCAGTACCACTTACTGCATCTGGGAAAGCCAAGGGAGACACAACATCAAGCTGCCTTACAGCCTTTCACCAAGAAAAAAAAAAAAGAAAACTAAATATAACCGAGTAGATGCAAGAGCACCTTTGAAGTCACTGGAAGGTTTAAGCTATTCAAATCCTCAAAGATGTTTTCAACCCACACAATTCCTCTAATCATTATTCTGAAAATCATGCATTCACTTCCTGTTTGAAAATTTAAGTTTGCTTCATTCTTTCAGTAGCATGAGCTGGAAGGATGCCTTTGGCACACCATGTTGTAATT
>VZSC01001598.1:118252-205837 GCA_013398225.1 Steatornis caripensis
ATATATATATATATATATATATATATATATATATATATATACACACATACACTTCTTGCCATGAACGAAGCCTACAAATTCTTCCTGAGTGCCTCGGAAGGTATCCTACCATCACACCCCTGACAGAGTATTCTCACACAGTTGCAAACGATGATGCTGCCTCCCTTCACACTGCCCATCTGCTCAGATACCATTCCTGATTGCACACGTACTTCTTCCCGAGGCAAAGGTGAAAGAATTCATGAATGAGTTTTGCGTATCACCTTCAGAGATGGCATAACTCGTGAGGGTTGTTTTGTCCTGCTGTGGGACAAAGTGCTCCACAAGAGACCTGAGACAGAATTTTTATTAACCTTCACCTGTAGTTGCCTGTAAGTGGAATCCTACTTTATAGGTTAATCAGCTCTAAATCAAAATGTGCAGTTTTAGATGATGCTCAAAGAAGTGGAGGATTTTTTTTCACGGCACAGCAGGAACTGTGATTCCACAGGGGCTTCTCACTGAGACAAATCATGTCCTCTTTGAGGAGAGAGGGCTCACAGTGCCTCCTGAGCTGGGACAGATAGACAAGACAGATGAGAAAGCCCAGAGGTCAGCCAGGGTTGCTGTGATCCAGCATCAGACCCAGATCAGGAGGCTCATCCTTTGGCCTCCCAAAGTCCTGCCATTCCTGCTGTGCTCAGCGGAGATTGCTTTTGCCCAGTAGCAGCATCAAGACGGCAAAATCATTGCTCCTGGCTTTCTCAGCATGGAACTCAAGCAGAGGGTCCTCTGACTTAGTTTCCATAAGAGCACATTCTCATCACTTTTGCTGACCTGGAGGCACTGACCCAAGAGCATAGGTCTGGCAGAAGAACAACAGATTGGCAGCCACTTCCTGCTGGAGAAGCCAGGGATCTACAGCCAGCCTGCTCCATAGCGCTTTGGAGTACAGCAGGTCCTCAGCACTTGCTAACCATTTTCTGAATGGGGCTGCCATGGCTGATTGATAGGAAATAAATTGGTTATATCCAAAACAAAAAAGGAGAACATCCCTCTTCCCTACTTTGAGAGGTGCAAAATCCTGCCCTCAAATGCATGAGCTAGGCTGCCAGGAACTGCTTTTCTCATGAGAAGAGGGAGGCACTATGTCCCCACCACAGTCCAGAGGACACTAGGAAAAGCCAACACTGCATCTATAAAGATAACTCACCTTTGGGGTACCTGCCCCGCTGACAAATGCCCCTGCTCTACAGTGGCACATGTTAGTTATCGATTAACTTTTTAGATCACTGTAAATATAAAATCCCGAACCACCCAGTTCTCCAAAGCATCTGGACCCACTAAGAGCTTGTCAGCTTCTTCAGGTAAGACAAGATATTCACCTTTTCATCCCTGCAAATGACACTCTGGGGAACCAGAACTTTTCCTTCACTTGCTGAGATATTGCTAGGAGATTAAAGGTATGAAAAATGACACCTTGTAGCTTAATATCTTTACTCCTTTGCTTTCTTTTGTACCAAACAAGAAAAAATAACAGTTCCCAGACTTACAGCTTGGTGTAAGAGAGCATTATGCAGGGCACAACAGCCTGAACAAAACAGCCTCAGCTCTAAACGACACTAGTAGCAGGGCCAGAGATGGAAGTGGAGCCTCCTGGATACCCAGCAGACTATCCCATTCTTAGCTACTAGAATTGGCTCTACCCATGGGTAGAGACATTGGTGACAGTAAACAACACAGAGAAAAACAGCTAGCAGGTTTGGAAACAACTATTCAAATCTTACATGAAGAGGGTTCCAGTTTTGCACTGAAAGAGTGTTTCTTGAATTCATTTTTTGTGACTCCTGTATAAAACACTATGTTGCCTGAAAGGTATGTTGTAGCAGTGTAGTGGTTGCGACTTCTGTTCCTAAAAGTTATAGTGACTTTAAAGTCACTGCCAAGGACTGCTTTTTGCACTTGGAACTCCATGTCAACGTCCGTCTGTGGCTGATACGTGGTATCTTGGATAGTTTGCTTTTTAACACCATACATCACAGCAGTCTCAAGAGCCAGTCTCTCCTCCTCTGAGCCTAGAAATGAATGAAAATCAAATTTAGAAGAGAAACAGGGGTACTGCATTAGCCCACTAATTGATCAAAAGGCTGCATCTTCTATAGTTTGTGGTAGCTGAAATGAATCAATGAGGACAGTGAAGTGGTGAAGTTGGTATTAGGAGAACTTCACAACTTCCAAGTGAGCTGGTCTTAAAGATTCAAGCCATATCAGATAAACTGACCTAGCTTATTTGATATTAACAGAGCTACACTGATTTACTCTGAGCAAACATCTGACCTGAGGAAGAAATGACTAAACAGCTGCACAGAAAGCCTTGAACTGTTTTGAATGTTTTTAGTTACTCCATGACTACCCTTTGTTTTCAGTACAGCTTACTCAGTCCAAAGCATTTCTGAGTAGCAAAGTCTGAGCTGTTATCAAGGCATCTGCAGTGCTTCTGGGATGGAGTTACAAATAAAGACTTCCAGAGGGCACCTTGGCAGCTTTTCATGCAGCTCCTTCAGTGCCAGAGGTCTGTAAATCCACCACCCAAGATCTGACTGAGGTAAATCTGCATCAGCATGGTCCCACCCCATTTCATGTTACCTTCTTGGAATTTGTATTCCTCAGTAATCTCCATCATTCCATCACCCCCAACTTCCTTGGTCACAATCAACTGCCCAACATGGCTCGTATCAATTTTTTCTATCACTTGGGTTCCATTTTTCTCCCTTCTTGAGTAAACAATATCACTATTCACCTATAAGGTTAAATGGAAAAGGATTGAGATACATAGAAGTAGAGAGAGGAAGAGAAGCCAGTCTGTCTCTCCTCAAAACAATGACATGTTGGCTTGAAGTCCCACTTGCATCAAAGTCCCACGTTTAAAATCAGTCACACGCTACAATAATGACTAGATTAATCTTACTATTCGCAGCTCCAGAACAACAGACAGAGTAAACTTGAGTAGGCTACAGAGATACTGTTCAGACTTGGGGAGCACGATTACACATTCCTTGCACCAAAAAACTTTAGACCATAGAGAGGGGAATGCTTCACAGATAAAATATCTCTATTCTCTTCTATCCTAAGCCATATACAATTTAATTAGAGAAAGACTTGCTCTACAGCTGCTGTAATTATGGGCACACCAGATCTGGTGGTGCAAGAGGTTAAAAATCCAGACCAGGCCACGTCACTTCTCATGGAGATATTTCCCTCTCAGATCTGTCAGTCAAATTACCCGTGTGAGTTCTCCTTGGCCCACTGCAGCCAAAAAGAACACGGTGACCAAGACCTCTTCAAAATCACTGCATCCATTTTGTCTGAAATAAGCACGGGAGACCTAACATAAGCAGCTTTGCTGGCAAGCCTGAGAAGGAGGTAACAGCTAACAAGGGATGAATATGAGCAGCTAGAGCTAGTGACTCATTTGCCATCATAGCTGGAATCTGGGAAGCATAAATGACCACAGCCTGAAGCTTTTCCTGCTTATTACATTGGTGAGCAGATATTACAGAAATCTCTGTCATTCATTAGAGCCATATCACACCTACTGGCCTGCATGTCAAAATATAATTATGAGATTTTTGTTTGACGTGGAGTATACGTGAAGTAACTTCNGAATGCTTCATAGATAAAATATCTTTATTCTCTTCTATCCTAAGCCATGTACAATTTAATTAGAGAAAGACTTGCTCTACAGCTGCTGTAATTATGGGCACACCAGATCTGGTGGTGCAAGAGGTTAAAAATCCAGACCAGGCCACGTCACTTCTCATGGAGATATTTCCCTCTCAGATCTGTCAGTCAAATTACCCGTGTGAGTTCTCCTTGGCCCACTGCAGCCAAAAAGAACACGGTGACCAAGACCTCTTCAAAATCACTGCATCCATTTTGTCTGAAATAAGCACGGGAGACCTAACATAAGCAGCTTTGCTGGCAAGCCTGAGAAGGAGGTAACAGCTAACAAGGGATGAATATGAGCAGCTAGAGCTAGTGACTCATTTGCCATCATAGCTGGAATCTGGGAAGCATAAATGACCACAGCCTGAAGCTTTTCCTGCTTATTACATTGGTGAGCAGATATTACAGAAATCTCTGTCATTCATTAGAGCCATATCACACCTACTGGCCTGCATGTCAAAATATAATTATGAGATTTTTGTTTGACGTGGAGTATACGTGAAGTAACTTCTCAATTCATAAACTGTAGTGGAGCCCTATCTTCTGTCTCACCTATGGTCCCACTGATATCATTCAATTCACTAAAATTTTTCAGGTATGTACCTCAGCATAGACAAAAGGAGCATCAAATTGGAAGCAAACGTGACCATGTTTAATGGCTTGAACTGAGGCTGGGCCACACCTGTACATACCTATGGGCAGAAGAGAGATAAAGTGAGAGATTAAATTCATTTAAAAACATGTCAGAATGTTGTATTTTCTCAAAGGAAAATAATTCTTGGAGTTTGGTGAACTCTTTTTAATAGTTTACAGGAACTCCTGACCAAAACGTGAAAAACTTAATTTCTGTTACCAGCCCTCTAAACAACACAGACTCAAGTCTGAAACAACCTAGTGGTTTGGTACCTTAATGGCACTGTAAAGTCCACTGTAAGTTTCAAGTGCTTGAAATGCAGTTACAGCTGGTTTTGGTTAAAGCAGGTAATTTTGGGAGAGCTCAGTTACACCACAGATTAAGAAAGATCTCACTGCAAATTTGCTAAGAATGTCTTTTAAGAACTGGAAAATTAAGAACTGGGAAGAAATAGCAGTGGTTTTTCACTTTTTCTCTCCTGCCTACCACCTCCTCAGGAACTTTAGTAAGGGCTGCAGACATGAAATGAAGGAGAATTAATTTGATCAGGCTCCTGTATAAGTTCTCTAAAATTTTAAGTCATCTTTTGGCAACAGGACTACAACTCATCCGTATCAAGCAGGGCGCTTCTCACGCAGGATTTTGTGCACATGCACCATAAGCAGTGTTACGGACGTGTAGGGACAGATTTATTTTAGAGCTCAAAACAAATCAGGAGAAGGCCCTGAGCACAGGTGAGTGTGGTTATCTGGTGAAATAAGTTGTCACCAGCCATAGTCAGCTCATTGTTTGCCACAAAGAACCCGAGTGTTGGAAAGAGAACTAAGGAGGACTTCAAGCGATATTACCATCACTGGTTTCTTGAGGTGTCCCATCAACAACCTGCCATCCTCCAAAACCAACAGGAAGATCAGGTCTGGTCATCCAAGCTTCATTCCAGCAATGATAGTTCCTTAGACAAGAGATGAACCCAGAATACTAAGTTCTTGGAAAGAAGCATACAGACCAAACAACACCTGTGTATTTATGTCCTGTCATTGCTTCAATAACAACATTTGCCAATTTAGGGTTGAAAAAGTTGTCTCTTTCTAGAGAATAGATTTTTAGGTCTAAAAGTTTGGTACTTACCTGTTAAAACCTGAAGGCCACAATTCTTCATTATAGTTTCTTGACTGCAAGTTGAAGAAGCTTTTTGATTCTTCTACTGTGTTCCGAATGCAAATATTTCTGAGAAAATTTTCCAGTGCTTGGAGGTTGTTGGGGTATATAAAGAGCTACAAAAACTACAGTCCCTTTCCAGCCAGATAGTTCCGCTTCAGTTCTGCCTGCTAAAGCTAGCTTTGAATCTTCTTCAAGCCTTTGAAGCATGGTCTGCTTTGTAACTATTAAGACTGAAGCTTTGGCTCCTCCTTCTGAAGAGATTGCAGGATCAACTCCATAATGTACAGTGTGTAGCTTTGTTTTCATGTCTCACAGCAAACATGCTTAGCTGGTGTCCATGTTGGTTGAGAAAAGACCCTGCATAAGCTTTGTAAGACTATCCTCACTGTGGATTCCTTATGTGTCATTGGCTTCGTGTTCTGTGAAAGAACAACCTGAAGAGTAGGCAGGAGGGAAGGATCATAAAACCAAGTCGGGGATAACAGTGCAGAAAGTGGCAGCTCTGCTCCAATTCTGTAATTAGGTAAAGCAGTTTTTTTCTATATTTTTTTCTATATTCATCCTAGGGCACAGGATAGTCTTCCCAGTCTGTCATGCCATGGAGTGAGGTCAGATCTCCTAGAACATACAGCTTTTCATAAAACCCACCTAAAAGCACTGTGGGTCAAGTCCTGCCTTTAGGGATCAGGACAGTATGCTGAAAGGTGAATTTCTGAGAGTGGTTCATCTAAGGGCTCAGGATTGAAATGCCCTCACTTGGCTGGATGGTCAGGAAAAGAAAAAAAAAACACTACAGCACCATCGTGGTCCGCCCAGAATGTTTCAAAGACGAGCAGAAAAGAAAGACAGACCTTGCAACTTCCTGCAATGCTACTGTCGCTCAAGGGACAGCATAAGCAAGAAAAAAAAGACAGCCTAGGAAGAGGGTCTTGCCATAAAGCCAGTGAAGTGTTCGAATTTGATTACTGCAAAAAATAAAAGAAGGAAGGAGTAGAGAAAGGGGCAGTTTTGCTTGCAAATTATACATATCCTACAGCAGATATGAATAAAATTACATCTATGTAGCTGCTGATACAGCCCCTAGTACATGCAATGATATTAGCAACCAAAATGGGAATTGTTAAACTCTGACTATTTCATTAATAATAAGTGAAAACCAGCCATGAAGCAGACTTAGAAGGATCTGAGGCTTGTCTAACAAGACATTTGAAAGTGGAAATGAAAGCTTGAATCAGGGTAAAATTTGTCAGTTAGGAGAGTTAATGAAGCAGCACTACAGAAAAGGGAATTATTCAAGTAAAATGACGCACACTCAGAGAATTTTTGGCGCTGCTGAGAGTAGTCAATGCTGAATCATACTCGCAGAGTTTTGCTGATGGCTACCAGAGAATGAGAATGCACTTTGTAGTAGGTGGATTTTTGAAAACTGTTATGCCAACATGTGAGAGAGACAATCCCTGCCCTGAAACCTTCACTGGTTCACTTTGAATCAAACTCAGATGTGTCATTCGCTTTGTGTTCTGCGCAAGAAGAACCCTGAAGAGCAGGCAGGAGGGAAGGATCATAAAACCAAGTCGGGGATAACAGTGTGGAAAATGGTAGCTCTGCTTCAATTCTGTAATTAGGTAATGCAGTTTTTTCTATATTTTTTTCTACATTCATCCTAGGGGACAGGACCTTTCTTACTGGTTTCTTTTGGTGCAGTGTTGGGCGCAACAGGACAGCAATTTTTTTAGATCTGCTGCCATGCAAATAACGAATACGCTTAAGGATATTGAATGCGAATGGACAGAAAGACATTGCTTGTAAAGCACGTGAGCATTAAGGAAAGGAGGATGAGGGGAACATTTTCTTCTCCAAAATGTAGCAGGAGCTTCTCTCTGGTGGAAGTAACCACAGCTGAGGACCTGGCTTCCCAGCCATAATTTGTTAAACTGATTCTGTAGTTCTTGTATTCTACAGCAAGCCTGAGACATTAAAGAAACCAAGAATGGCTATACAGATCAATGTAGTGACCATTAAATATTTACAGAGATAATTACAAATAGACCAAACAAAGCTATGGGGAAATTAATAAAAGATGACCAGGTGGGTTTTATGCCTGGAAGACAATTTAAGGAGGGTACTTCGTATTGCTTATGAGACAGGCACATGCTGGAAACAGCTGCTGCCCTTTCATTAGCTAATAAGCTCAGGCATTGGGATTGAGAGAGGCATCGATAACATTTGTGAGAAATTAGAGAAAAGTGAGCTGAAAGTGAATGGGAGAGCAGAGGTCTCAGAAGGGCTTTCTCCATGGGCATAGGTAGACATGGACGAACTCTCCGTGGGGCCAGGTGACTTCGAGCAAGTTTTTGCTGAGCTACTGACGTTGGTCTGCTTGGATCTCACTGTAGAAGTGAGTCTTGATTTCCATCCAAGAGAAATATTCTTTAAGTGTCTTTATATCATCATTAAGAAAGACAAGGAGAACAAAGTAAGGGGACAGAGGCAGCACTGATGGGCACAAATCCGGCCAGCTTTATAAAAATAACTTTTTGCAAAGTCTGTGTAATTTTGTATATGTGTTCTGTTGTTGTCATTGTTTCCTATCCTGAGGGAGAGGATGATCTTTAATAAAAATAAATAAATGTCAGATAAAATTCAGAGGGAGCCCCACACTCAGAGATTAATTGGACTAAAAATCCTGGCTCCAAGTATCCCTGAAGTCTGAGAGTATTTAAAACCTGAAGACAGATCAGCTCCAGCAGTACAAGGCAATAGAAATGATATATCAATAAAGAAAAAGAGCTTTACTTCCTGTTTTCAGGAGATTATAAATAAAAGTGAGAATTACATTTTTAAAAATCATTATAAATACCTTGAGCTTGTCCTTTAAATAAAAAATAGAAACGAAATCAAAAAGACATTAAAAATAAAATCAAGGTTAAGATACGAGGCATTTAAAGTCAGCATGTGGGCTACCATGGAGTATTACAGAGTAATGAAGAGAAAGGACACAGAGGAGAAATGAAAAGAGGTATGTAATGTATTAAGTCATGCCCAAAGGGTTATGTGCACCATGTACTAATAAATGCACCAGGAGGATAAAAGGATGAACAAGGCAGTTCAAAAAGTAATCAAGCCAAAGAAAAGCAAACGTAGGATGGGAGGATGAAATGCTAGTGTGAAGTTGCCTGTGGATTTCAGCGGAGCAAGGATGATTTGGGATGATCTGGCCCTGTCCCAAAAGTCTTGGGAAATAGCTGGGAAAAGGAGAGGTAGGGAAGCAAAAGGAAATATCAAAAGTGGGTGAAAGTTGTTTCATAGATCAAGTTAGAAGAAAGGGAGAAGAAGAGATGAGACAGTGAAAAGTCTGAAGCATGGCAATGATCCATTACTGGGTGTGTATGGACTGAGCAGTGAGGCTGCCAGTCATTGGGTCTTGTTTCACATCATTTAGAGGTAGAGGAGGTTTCAGAAGAGTGACTGTTCCTTTATTGTTCTGTGAGCCGTGGAAGGACCAGCCCCATGAAATGTACTGAGGTCCTGCTGTCACATAGACCAGACGCAGCTAGCAAACTGGAAACCCCCAAGAGCCCCATCAGGAGGGAACAAGGCAAATAGTAGGACCCCAGCCCTGGCCTTCACGTGAGTAGGCTTTGGCCTGTTTAAGGTCCTGCTTGGAAGGATCTCATGGGAGGCAGTTCTGACCAGAAGATGGATCCAGGAGAACTAGTTGTTTTTCAAAGGTCACCTCCTCCAAGCTTAAGAATGATCCATCCCTACGTGCAGGAAATCAATCAAAAGTGGCACAAGGCCCACATGGTGAACAAGGTAGTCTCAACTAAACTCAAACATTAAAAAAATGTGCACAAAATGTGGAAGCAGAGACAGGTGACCAGGAGGAATATAGAGACACTGTCTGAGCATACAGTGACAGGTTTAGCAAAGCCAAAACCCAGATCAAACGGAGTATGTCAAGGGACATGAAGAGCAGTAAGAAAGGCAAGTACATCAGTATCAAAAGGAAGACCACAGAAAATGTGGGTCTGCTGATGAATGGGGCAGGGGACCTGGTGGCAAAGGACTAAGAAAAGGCCAAAGTATTAAATGTCTTCTTTGCCTTGGTTTTTACTGCTAATATTTGCCTTCAGGAATCACGGCCCCTGAGACCAGTGTGGAAGTCTGGAGTAACAAAAATTTACCGTCTGTAGAGGAGGAACAAGTTAGAGAATATTTAAACAAACTGGACACACAGAAGTCCAATGGATCTGATGGGATGTACCCAAAAGTGCTGAGGGAGCTGGTTGATGACATTGTAAGACCACTCATATCTGTCTTCAAAAGGTCATGGCGATTGGGGGAGGTTCCTGAGGACTAGAAGAAAGCAAGTATTACTCCTTCCTTCAGAAAAGAGAAGAAGGAGTACCCAGGGAACTACAGACTTGTCAGCCTCACCTGGATCCCTGGGAGGAAATTCTTCTCAAAAACATTTCTAAACATATTAAGGACAAGGTGATTGGCAGTAGCCAGCACAGATTTATGAGGGGCCGGCTGTGCCTCACCAACTTGATAGCCTTCTGTGATGAAATGAATTACTAAGTGGGCAAGGGGAGACCAGTGCATGGGGGTTGGTTTCTCTTTTGGCTTTAGCACCACCTCTCAGAACATCCTCATAGACAAATCATTGAAATACAGACTAGATAAGTGGACAATAAGGTTTACTGAAAACCGGCTGAACTGATAGGATCAGAGGGTTGTGATCACTGGTGTGAGCTCCAGCTGGAGCCTAGCCACTAGTTGTGCACGCCAGGTGTTGATACTGGGTCCAATACTGTTTAAGATCTTCATTAATGACCTGGATGATCACATCTGCTACACCCTCAGCAAGTCTGCTGATATAGAAAACTGGAAGGAATGGCTGATACACTAGAGGCAGTACATGAGGAGAGGCTGAGGGAGCTGGGACTGTTCAGCATAGAGATAGAAAGCCTCAACAGGATCTTATCCATGTGTACAAATGCCTGGTTAGGGAGTCTGGGGGAAGAAGACAGGCTCTTTGAAACACAGGAAATTATGTCTGAACATCAGGAAACATTTTTTTACTGTAAGAGTTGTTGAGCACTGGCACAAGTTTCCCAGAGAGGTTGTGGAGTCTTCATCCTTGGAGATATTCAAAACCCAACTGAACACAGCCTTGAGCAACCTGCTCTAGCTGACTCTGCTTTGAGAAGGGGGGTTGGATGCCTTCCAGGGGTCCCTTCCAGTCTCAAATATTCTGTCATGCTGTGATGCAAGCTTCAGCTGTAAATGAACCTGATTGTTTTCCTTAGAATCCCTCTTGGTAGCAGATTAAGGAAATCACATAAAAGAGGTTACAGTAACAGGTTCAGTCATTTCCTCCACCACAGAATGGGTTTGTTACAGTTTTAATACAAAGACTTCCAGAGATAGTGAAACATGCTAAAGAGCAGCTATGCTGATGAGCTGAAGATATCACTGACACAAATCAGGTATATTAACATTGATTAGGACAAGTATCTCCTGAATATAGGAATATATACAGAGGTCACATTCACTGCTTCACTCTGAGGAGGAGAGGCTTGAGGCCCAATAACCCAGGCATAATTTCTACTGAGCAGAGCATATAATCAATATACGCTACACTTCTCCTGTCAGACAGGAGACAGTAAGAGTTTGAGGAGGAAGTCTGAGCACTGTCTTCTCCAAAAGAATACATAGATTCCATTTCTTGCTCCTAGGGAGTTTTCTTTTTATAAATCTGCCAACAGCACTTCAGTAACTTGTATGATACCTTGGCTTGTTTCTTTTTCAGCTGAACTGAATTTATTTTGGAAAGTACCTATTTGCGACAGTGACTGCACGTACACAACGTAGAACCAGCCTACAAATACAGCAACAGGGCAGAAGCAGGACAAGAAGGGCATTTTTCCATAGATATTAAGGTATCCCTTTGAGCCTTGCTCCAGACTGATGGAAGCGCCCATCCCACCCCCTTCCATTTTTAGAAATGGCCTGGGCCTAAGGAGCGCAAACCCATTCCAGTTCTCCAGTGTACTTAAATGTTCACTACACCGAATGGTAACAGTAGTAGTGGGATCCCCTAGGATACGTCTCTTTACATGACAAGCACTTCATATTATTCAGCCTACTAACAACCCATTAATTCCGTTTTACATAAGCTAGCAGCATTCTTTAATGCACAGAGAAATAGACAGACAATAAGCATTGCCGTCATGGGTTTTTTACTACTTATATAGTTGACACATTAAAGGCATTTGCCAGGAGAACTCACCAGACAGAGTCTTTTGTAAGTTGGGTGTCCACCTTCCCTTCATCATTTAGAAAGAAGTCCAACTGTAAATTTGCATTGTTATCATGGGCAGAAGAATAGTTGGTGATGAGTCTCGCTGGTATCCCCAAGCACCTCAGAACTGTGGCAAAGAGAGAAGTCTTGATGAGAAGGACAAATATGAAGACTGTGCTCACGGATGACAGGACAAGTAGAGAGAAACTGTTAATAACTAGAATAAAATGGAAAAAGAAGTCAATCAACCCAAATAATTCCTCCTATCTGCCTTTATATAGAATATGTTAAATATTTTATTTCGTCCCAAAATGATGAGCATTCAAGATATGTAATGGTACAATGGTTATAACCTAGCAGCTGATTACTAATAGTTTTAGAATAGTCTTGCTTAGTGACCACACTGTAGCTTTTTAGGGTAATGCGTCCATTGCATGACCAACTGTGGTATAAAGAAAAATAAGTTTGAGCTTGCAAGAAATGCAAAATGTATTAGGTCTCCTAGTATCAGTAACTCAGGAGAATCATGAGACAGTGCTAAAAAGAAAATTACTAGAAAGTGTCTCCTTTCGGTTGATTTGGAGTTTTTGTCCTTGACATATGCCATCAGAAGGGATCTGGAGAACATAAAGAATAAAGCAGAAAATTATTGCTAAAAAGGAGGAAAAGCTGCATTATTTGCAAGTGAAATGTCAAGAGTTAGAGAGTCTGAACAAAATGCATTACATAATTTGTACTAATTACTAAGTAATAGTACTTTGAAGTCAACAGTCCCTTCCCTTAAAGGATCTTAAGGGAGGATAAAAATAAAAGCAATCCCCTACTCCTAAATCTCAGACCATCACAGTGCAGCACTGATGGCTTTTCTTCCCATTTGACAAGTGGTAAACTTGGGATATGTGGGAACACTATGGCTACATCTGAAGTGCAGTAGTGTATCATTAGGCTTCTGTGTTTGTGGTGCACCCTGGCTGATAAACAGGCGTGGAGCACGGCCCCGAGAGGGGTGTGAGGCTGCAGGGTGACACATCATAATCTCAGCTTCTCCAGATAAAATAATCTGTCTCTCGACCAAAAAAAAGTTCCTATTTTCCAGTTTAGGAGCCAACATCATTCTGCAGAAAACAGAGGGGTCTTTTTGGAAATGGAACATTTTTACTGAAAATCCTATTTAAAAATAGTTCTGATGCTGCAATGTTGAACAGCCCTTGTTGCTGCTGCTGTGTTCTGTACATTCATTAGTGTCACTACTGTGACTCCCAATAAAGTATAATGTTACACATTCATTTCAAGTTCCTGGATGACAAATTACCTGGATGTATCCAATACCATATGTACCTATTGATTAAACTTAATTCAAGTGCCCTCCCAGGCTTCCAGTGCATGAGCCATCAGGGCTCATTGAAAATAATTTGTCTGACAATTTTAAGATTAATGACCATTTTTCAGAATGTTTTAGCATTTTTAACAGCTGACTATCCAAAGCGTACAATATAGTAACCTTGAAAAGCTGGACTGGTCACAATGATAAAACATTGGCAGCTGAGAAAGACACAAACTCAGCTCAAAACAACCCTTTTAGTTGCACATGGCTATTCGGACCTTTGCTGTCCTCTCTGTGCAGCGGTCAGCAGCTGGATGCATCAGTGACTATACATCAGATCAGCTACTGGACAACATTTTCATTTCATAATGCTCAATAAACTCTATACTCCAGCAATCCTTGCAGCAGTACAAAGTGCCAAGTCTCTGACTTGACTAACTTAGTCAGCAAATTGAGCCTAGTTTTGCCCCAGATAAATACACCTCTCCATTTAACACAGCTGGCTCCGGGCCTCTGCTGCAATGCCCCAGTTTCGCAGTGGCCTGCAGGCAAAATACTGCGTAGTGGTGATTCAGGGCCAGTGCAGGGGGAAGGTGGGAGAACTGGTATGTGTGTCTGTCTGTGATTTAGTGAAATCCAAATGAGGCAACGGGCAGAGAAGACAAAACAGCCTGTGGAAGCCACTGCAAAGAATTGCATCCACAGGAAAAGTTCGCAAGAACCTTCTTTAACCCATTGCATCATGCAGAAGCTGAGGAGCATCAAGTACAGACCATGCGACATCAGGCAGCGAAGGAAGTAGATGTATCTCGGGTCCTCTGGATGTGGGTGATTGCTCATTATCCCACTGCACCAGGAATAAAATTAACCATTTCATGGGTCGAAGTACAGAGCACCTGCCAGCACCTCCCCAAATCAAAGCAGGAACTTCTCCAGATATGTGATGGAGAAGCAGAGAAACCTGAAACTTCATCCCCTGTCACAGCTGTGAGAAGCATGTGCTAGCAGAAGGCGAGGTGGTCAGAAGACAGCTTTATTTCCAAGGTCCTTACTATTTTGAATAGCTTTTGAACTACCTCAGGTAACCAAAATGAGTTATGAAATTCAATTATCCAGATTGGAGGAAAATTAAGTGCAAAATAAAACATGCACGTACAGAAGAGGTAAAAATAAAATGAAAATGCAGAGATGTCCAAGGCTGCTTGAGGGTGAAGAACCAGTCTTCTAACTTGCCATTAATTATTCAATTTCCATGTTTGCTGCAGAAGGTGGGCGATTAATATCCTTCATTTTTGATAGAAGTATAATGTAAAGAGAAGTATAATGTGATTCCTTGAGACAGTAACATGTGACAGTACTGAGACAGATGAGAAGGGGAAAACATTCACAGAGAGTTTTTCTGAAATTTCCTTTTCACGTCTTAAATACAAGAACCAAAACTTAGACCTTCAGCTGTGGCTGAAAAGTACTTGATGCAAAGTAGGCTCCAAGCCTGCAGAAGTCTCCATTCTGTCCCCCTGGTCCGAAGCTGATCTGGTCCGCTCCAGTTTGATGCTTGAATGCATATGCTGTAAGTGCTTCTAAGGAAGATCATCTGGGCTTAAGACAGACACTTACTTTTAGTTTCTGTTCAGCTGCTTCTTTTGGCCAGTGCCATAAGCATAGGAACTGCTTGACTGGCTCTACATTGGCACTTGACATAAACACTGCTTCCAATGTCTGGTCTGCATTATCTGTATAATGCACATTTTTTACACTCTCAGAGCCTTGACTGCTAGTACGTTTAAGTGTGTTCCAGTGTATTAGCAGACGATGTTCTTAGAAAGTCCTAGACAGTAAAAAAATGGGACCAATCCAACACTGCTTTCCCTATTGGGTTTTATAGCCTGCAACATCCTGTTTGCTGCAACATCGGAACTCTAGTTCGAGTAAGTGTGTTTAGACTTAACCCTGTAGTGCTAGAGAATTCATAAACCAGGACAGCATTTTCCTTTATTGTTTTGGCTCATAAACTCCACAGAAAATGTTAACAGCGCTCAGCAGACAGGTGCTGGGACAGCGCATGTCAATTTTGCTAGGAACAATCCTTGGTAGGTAAGATTTGGCCTTTCTAGAGCAGAAACACCATAACATATTGCATATTGGGTAATAGTTTCATGTTGCAGATCTAGATAACAAGCCCGCTGTTCATCTCAGATTTCCTAACAGAAATGTGGACTGTGCCAAAAGACTAACTTTCTCTCTCCCAAACTTACCCTTGTGAGTCACTGAATATATTTTACTCAACCAACAATCGTTAACAGATTTGTGTGGACGAGCCGCCGAACTGAAGGAGATGCCAAAGGTTTATTTAAAGACCAACTATTTTAGCCATGCATTTTTAAGTATCTCTACTATTTACTCCTGAACACCACAGAGCCAAGAAGTATTTTAGCTAGTTTACCCTAAAAGTTTTCTCTGTTATGCAAGAATTGCATAGCAGCATGGAGCTTTTCTCAGTGATACCTACATGTGTTGAAGACACCGGCAAAGACCCAGCACTGGCCGTATCGCACAGGTTGCTTAGAACTGTAATACTCCAAAAGAATGTCCACGCTTCCCGTCCAGGCTGAAGGTGCGACACCGTAAGTGTACATATTGTCCCAGGACCCAGCAATCACACCGTTATCATCCCTGGAGTTGATCTAAAGAGAAAGGAGACGAGCATTAGAGATGTCAGAGACTGAAAAATAGAGAGCTCTTTAACCCAGCAGACAAAGATAGGATGGGAGAGACTGAATACAGCCAAGTTTAGGCTAGAAGTAAGACAGAAATGTTTAATTATGAAGGTAGGTGATGAACAGAACAATCTTGCTAATGGCCATGGATTCTCCATCACTGAACAATTCTGAATGAAGGTCAGATACTTAAAAATAATGGTGAAATTAAATCACCACACTGAGTATCCATGTTGCCAGTTTAGTAAGTTTTATTAACATTAAACATTACTTACTGCTATGTATCTTTAATAAACATGATCAGTTATACACAGCCTCAGAAATATTAAGCTGGATGCTTTCCTAACATTGCCTGGTTTTCTGTCTGTATCAGCCCAGAGATTTTAATAAAATCACTACTGGTTTACAGCAGATTGAGAGGAGAACCAGTCCACTGTTATTTTTGGAGTAGAAACTAATTTCTTTGGTCCAGCACACATGAAAACAAGAAGGAATTTGCTGTGTAAGTTTTCCCCTGGTAAGATTATACAAAGACAGGGGTTTTGCTGACTAATGGCTATACTAATAGGCATTAACGAGCAATACATCTCCTAGCTGCAATTTGAACCAAACCAGTTGAGGCTGTGCGAAAAGCTCATTCGCTCTGTACCTTTTAATTATGCTAATGTGGAACAGCTACACACCAGCCAAATAAATCACAATTCTCATTTAAAAGCTTTTGGCTGGATTAACTACTGTTTTATATTTAGAAAATCGACTTCCTGTGAACCCTAGGACTGAATAAAGATAAGTATTCAGCATCATAACCAAAAGGTTAAGGGGTTGTGCCCATCTCACTGTTGTGGGAAACAGGCCAAGAAAAGAGGCACTTCAAGGACAGAGCAGCGCGTTGATCTTCAGGCTCTCCTCTGGCTGTAAAGAGAGGAAGAAGGGGGTGACTCTACCCGCTCTGCAATGTCAGGAAGCCTCAGAAGGATCCCAGAATGGGGGGGCACCTCCTCAGACAAGCTCAGCTCTACCACATTTCAACTTGAGCAAGAATGAGGGTAAGGAACACAAGTGGGACACCTCTTGGCCACTTCTTACTGAGGTCCAGATTTCAGATGGCCAAAAATCCCACCCAGCTATGGCCTGATCCTGCAGATTAGACCTAAAGTTCATTGACTTCTGGATTTCCAATGTCAAACTTCACCTCCCTACAATGATTGAGTGTCTCAAAACCTAAGTAATATCCAAGCTCTCTTTGGGTTCATAAACTTTGTGCTATTCTGCCCTTAGGGCTTTCACAATCCCTGCACGAGGCACCTTTTACATCTACTAGCCTAGTGATGAGGGAACCACATTCAAGTCTTACTCCTATTGGATGGTCTGGAGTCATACTTCTGATATCTGGGGTGAAAGAACTAACCAAAAATGCAAAAGAGAAAGACAAGTGAGAGTGTTCTCAGTACTTCTTGCTGAAGCTATTCTATTTAACGTGATGCTATGCATGATTCAACATGTGGCACTGAGAGGCTGGAAAACCCATTTCAACGTCATCTAAGGCAAAGAGCTCATTCTTTTAAAGCCTGGGCAAATGCTGTAACAAGTGGGTTAAAGGATCATCCATCTCCAGCAGCCATGTTTTGCAGACAGTCTATTTTAGTAGCTGACTTGGGAGAACATTTAATGATGCTAGCTCAATGACTAGAGTATTTATTCTGGGAAGCAGAAGGCATCAGTTCAGACCTCTATAAGCAGAGAAGAGGACTCAGCCTCTGCCTTCCACATGCTTGTTGAGTCTTCCATCCTGAATATTAGGGATGGCGCTGCTCTTGTACCCACAGCATGACTCCGGATGCCTAGCAGCTGGAAAGAATGGAGATGGGGAAAGTCTTCTCCTTACTCTTTGTGTCTGGTTATTTTACGTACTTCTGTTCTGAGTGCAGTAAGTTTTGTGGACCCCATGTTTAAGAGGACAGCTCTCAGTGTTTTCTTCTGGGGCCAAGGTAGCGCACATAAATGTTCTCAGCCTGACTAGGCCATTCGGGGCTTAAAAATCAGACACAGTAACATCCACCACTGCAGTGTCTCAAGACCCCGTTAGTTAGAGGTTCGTACTGGAGTCCACATAAAGTCTCTCAGTTCCCCATCCCAAATTCTACCCATCGTGCTGTCTTACTGTCCATGGCAGAAATAGCTTTTTGAATTATCTCAGCTACCGGAAAGTGAGCACAGTGTCACAAGAAATGCTACAATGCCTGGAGTGCAATGTCTAAAAGTGGAGGTGCTAGTGAGGCACCATTCCCAGGAAAAGGCAATGAGTTGACATAAGTATTTCACCTTTACTGGAGCAAAATAAAATGCCAGACCCCGGAAATCAGATGGACAATTGATCTGGCACCTGTTGAAGTGAGAACATCAGGGCACGAGGGCCAGTTAAATCAGCCTGGCTTTGATTTACCAGTCACTTCTGACACATGTTAGGCATCCATTACGTACCACTGCAGAGGCAACACGGCAGATTTTGATTGGGTTTCCACGCCCAGAGAGCTCCAGTTCTGCCTTGTCCATCAGGAAGAGGCAAGCATCCAGAATGTTTTCTTCAAACTAGATAAAAGAAAATGAAAAGTGAAACAGAGGGGAAATTAAGTCAGTTTTTATTCTGGAAAGCAAAGGCAAAGTTATTTTTCATTGTTGTTATAACAGCTGATCAGCTACAAAATTAGCTGGTCAAGTCAAAGTTCTGTGTTTAAAAATACAAGTTTTCTTCTAGAATAATCACCCATGTATGGCAAAAAACTGCGAGAGGCTGTGAGGGAAAAGAAAGTGTCATTTTCAATTCAATCTCAGTCCAGTTTCCAGAAGGTTGAAATGACAACACAGCCCTTCTGACTGGACATAAAATTTTAAGTGCTAACAAGTACATAATAGGAAGATATTATAATAATAACTACAAGAAGCTAGTCTGCTCATGAAGGACTTCATGTCCTTCACAGCTTCCAGACCTGTTAATTTCAGGATTTCTCTGACACAGCCAATGCCATGTTGGGAAGTTGAACAATAAGTGGTTTGCCAAAGTTAATTTGAAGACACATTTTAAAATTAATTTTTTAATCTGTTCAAAATTGAGAAGCCAAAAACTGATTATATAGATTAATCCTGGTCTACGAAACTTAGACATCAAAAATACCAAGTGACCTAAAGTAGTCTTCTTCAAAAATAGAGTGAAAAGGTACAGTTTCTTCAATCCAGCATGAACAAGCACAAGAACGAATTGAGGGCAGAGGTGCCTAAATAGACCAGAAATCGTTTGTCACAGAACTTGCCCTGCAGTGTATTTCATTTTCCTTAGGAGAAACTGCATAGCAAAGGAAAATACCTCTGTCCCCTGGAAAATGGTAGGAGACAGGGAAACGCACATTAATAAAACAAATATCTTCTAGATACACAATCTTATATTAACATTCAAGGTTGTGACAGAAACTCTACGGAGCTCGTCCCCTTGCCGTGCTAGGTTTTATGTTCTATGCTTGCATCCTTAAAGATAGGACTCACGCTAACAGGATTTTTGCTTTCATGCTGCTACTAGAGCTGGATTGATTTTGCAACTGTCTCCAGCCTGGCTTAGGGCTCCTTGGCAGATAAGGGCAAACTGAGTTTTGCCTCCTGAAGAAAGCGAGCAAGAGCCCAGACCAAGCTGCTGCTTTGGCAGCCTGGGGAGAGGCAGAGGAGAAGGAAGAGTGAGGGCAGAGAGCTGAAAAGGAAGCCGCAAAGAGGTAAGACTGCTGCTGCTGCTGCAGGGAAGATAGGAGGGATGGGGGCGACATCCCAAGCAGCACATGAGCTCTGGCATAAACGAAGAAAGTGGAGGCACCACTGTGTTTCACCACACTCAGCCATTTCCTGGCCAAGGAAAGTCCTTTTCTTGCCTCTGTCTTGAGCTTGCCTGGCTCTCATTGCTCAGGGTGCCACCGCCGTACGGATCCTTTTCAGCAGACGTCCATTAAGGCAGCACACCTCTCTCATCATCACCCACACTTGCACTGAACTACTTTCTCTGGAGCAGATGTTCACTAGTGAGTAACACCATATAGTCTGAGCAAAACCGAATTCATAGTGTTTGGGCAAATACGGCAAAAGGGGTCAGTGTTTCCCAGGGACCTACTCCTAATATTGTATCGCCCCTGGGAAGTTGAATAATTGCACAGTAGACTCTCCAGTTCACTCCACTGGTATGTGATGTAAATAACCTCGAGTGAATGACCGTGCTGTGGAGACCCTGCTTCCCAAGGAGAATCCTTACAACAGATAATGTAAACTCTGGACCCTCACAGCCGTCCTTCCTGCTTCAAGTTCACTCTTCTTCTGGCCTGGCCCAATGATTTATCACTTTCACCAGGATCAAAATCTGCTTTCTGCACTTCAGGTCAGTGCCTAAGACATGAGTTAAATCAATAAGAAGTTTACGCTGCAAATGAAGTCTTTCTCATCTACAGTGTATGAGACACTGTCAATCTTGCCAGCATATACAGAAAGAATAAAGAGGAAAGAAATTGCCATCAGGGTTGTTGCCTTCCATCTTAGCATTTACTAAATGACACGAATGCTTGTGAAGTAACTGGATTAAGAGGACAAGAGATAGGACAAGCTGTAAAGTATAGCTGCCTTACACTGTTGCAGTAGCGTAGGATGCAGAGCAGCCTTAACTCTAAAGCCAGTTTTGCCCTTCTTCACTATTCAGGGACTAAAAAACATTAAACCAAACTAAACCAGTTTCTTGCTCTTACTCTTGTCATGAAAATGCTATCTAGAGGGAAGTGGAATAGAAATATAGCACTTGTAAGGCTGAATACGCCTGAGATGTCAGAGGAACAGAGCAGCATTACGCAGCCAGGATGGGTGAGTGAGCTTGGGCCAGTCGCAGGCACTGCCTGCTCAACACAGGCCGAAATGGAAATAAATCAAATTCAGGACCAAGGAACTCTGGCAGAGCCACCTGGGAAAGACTGCAGATGGAAAACAAGGCATGAGAAAACACACAGGCAAAGGGGCTCAGTATGCACACAGATGTGTGTTGTCTTACAGAGTAATGCATTTAGCCAGGCTGGGCCTTCAGTGAGCATCCTCTGTCATGTTAACCTGCTTCTAATAGATGACCTTCCATTTAAATCAAAGTAAGATGGGATGTATCATCTTTTGCACTGGTTGAATTAGGGCTATATTTCTCACAGTCAGTGAGATGTGATTTCACGTTGCCTATGCTCTGATTTGACCAAATGCACATGCCATAAGATTACATTTGCACAGTGGGCTGTAAAGCTAATGCAGCTCGACATGTGGACATAAGACAACTCACAATGGCAACAAGAACTCTATGCCCGCCTGTTTTATTTTATTTTTCTCACAAAAAACCCAACATTAAATGATCAATACAGCATCCAACTTCTGACATTTCTCCGCTAGAGAATTCCTATGTGCCTAGGTTTCTTCCAAAGCCAAATTTCCCCTGAATCCCCTGTGGGCTTTTCTGAGTGACTGGCTACTTGCGCTTTCTTAGAAGTAAGGAATCACAGTCACGTTACAAGGAACACCTCCACCCTCATTCATTAAAGTCATGTTTCAAATGGTCTGTTGTTTTTTCTTCCTCCGCCCATTTCTCTTGCCTTCCCTCCTCTCGTGTTGATGCTGCTCATCAAAGACAGTAGCTGTGAGAATCATCTTCCACTAGTAGCCCCGTTTCGAACTGTATGTTTCTTTTTAATTTACAACCTGAGTTAAAGCTTCCAGCTGTCATTGTTCAAAGCAATTTTTTAGCCTAAGAATATTACCATGCACAAGTCTATCTGTATTTTTATACATGACCATATACCTTTGACCTCTATGACTGTATGTGGACTTATGGTTTTTGCTTACATTGTTGTACAGAGCTACATATCATAAATACAAAATGCATACTTGCATGATATATCCATAACACAGGCCTTTCTGCTAGTACTTTTACTCACTGACAGCAATGCTCTTATTCTTAACATCCAGGATTGCTGCAAATGAGGGAGAAGTGTGTTTTTAATGGTTGGAAATTGTCAGGGTAAGATCAGGAACATCACATCCTCCATCTCACTGAAAGTTATTGAACCAGAAGAATATTTCTCCGCTGCTTTGCAGTTTTAGATGTCTGTTACACCCATACAAAATAATCGATTCCATTAAAACTCTTGGCTTGGGCCCCCTTAGATGCATCTGCCACACTCAGTTTTCACACGGGCAAGTGATAGCAAAAGGCGCACCACAGCTCAGCGTGGAAATCAGGTCCTCCAATTTCAGACAACACAGGAGCGAAAGTACATGGCAAAGGGCTGTGGAACAGCCCTAACCTCCCAGACAGAATGACCTCCTATCAAAACCAAATAAATAATGCTGTTTCTCAAGGGAGACTGGTGTTTGTGTCAGGAAGGTGCCAGATTTGCAGAATATAAGCACCTAGGCCAAGCCACTGTAGGCCATAAATTTAGCATCTTCAGACGTACATCCAGCAGCTGGTTTAAGTAGCACCTTCCACCTCCAGCCACTTATTCTGTGCTCTCCCTCCCCCTTACATCTGTCACGGAGTGAATCCCAAATCTAGGAATAGAGCAAGCCTGAAAAATAACCCGGGGGCGGTGGGGGGGAATGAATCAAGGAGCTGTTTATTCAGCTAGATCAGCTCCCCAGTTTGGTTCGCTGCACAGCTACACAAGCACTTGCAGGGAGAAGGAGGGCCCGGAGCGGGCATTTTTGGTCAACTTAAATGCACACCCAGCTTTGGCCTCAGGATCTGGTTCCACGTCTCTTATATGAGAAGCACCATCAGCTTGTGGAATTGCTGCCCACCACTACCTTATTTAAGGGTTACTTTAATCTCAGTCAGGATGACAGACCCCGCAAACAACGGCACTGACACAACCAAAGGAATGGTGCAGAGTCAGGAACTCCCTAAGGCAGTGCTGCCGCAGGAAAAAAGATTAAATTGTGCCCTTAAATAAGGAAACAAGAGAGATGGAAGTTCAAACAGCTCTCCAAGGTAAGCACACTGGCAATCCATCCAGCTCAAGCTTTGAGATTGTCTTTAGCTGAGGGAAAGAAAGCAAAGCAAGAAGACTCCTTCTGCAAGGCTGCACCAGGGAGGAGCCATGAAAACTGAATGGATCCATCACCGTAGCATTTTCCTAATAGTGCTGTTGTGAAAATCCAGGAGGTGAGACGAGCAGAGTTCACCATGGCCAATAACTGTCCATTGGAGCCCCTCTCAGTGACAGCTAGGGTTAGTTTTGCTCGTTTTGATTCTGCTCGTTAATACTTTTTCCCTGTTCTCACACAACAATTTAACTCTTTCATCCCATAGGGGTTTTCAGGCTGGTTAGTGCTACAAACAGATTGAGGTAAAATAGGCAAGCAATAAGTCTGATGTTATTGAAGGCACACCAATACCGCACACCAGCCTGGTGGAAGCTGTTTCCCCCAGGCTGCAAGAGGACACGGGAGACTGATCTTGCCAAGTCTGGGCAGCAAAGGGAGAGGTTCCCCGCTTTGTCACTCGGTGAGGAAATTTAAAACTCTGGGATTAAATTCCAGTTTGTCATAGGAACTCTGTGACAAGCTGACCCCCAAGAAGATCAGAATTATTTCCACCAAGCTGCTAAAACTAAAAGGAAGATTCTTACTGCAAAACAACTTATTGCTGAAAAATGAAAAAAACCTGAAACTTCTCTTTACGCTTTCACCAAATCGGTTTGATTTGGTGCAAATGCAACAACGTAGCAGCAGAAATACTGCCGCACTGTGGAAACCTCAGCTAACGATTATAACTTTCAACAGGCAGCCTCTTGGTAGCTGAAATATGCTCATAAAAACAAGGTCTTTAAATATTAGCTATTAGAACATTGCTTTTCTGGATTAGACATATACCCACTTCATACAACTTTAAAATTACGCTCCTTGTCTTTCTGAAGAAGAGACCAATGATGCACTCCAGAGCCCACAGTCTCAACCACAGTCTGGCGTCAATTAAACTCACTTGCTGTCCTACGGGGAGCAGCCAGAGAAGGTCTAAATAACTCACCTGACCATAACTCCAGCTTCTTAATTTTATGTCATTGATGTTTCCATGGAAAACAATACCAACATCATTCAGGACGTATTCTTCCCTTTCCTTCTCGTCATCGAGGTACACGGCATCCTCTGCATCAGTTTACCAAAAATAAATGTTAGCACAGTCACTTAGTTTTCATATAAGACAGACAAAAAAATCTTAGCATATAATCCAGTCATCTTTGAGGTACCCCTCTTCCATCAAACAGAGCATTACTTGCTTCAACAGAGTACAAGAATAAGGAGGTAGTGACCCCAGTTAGGAATATGACACACAACTTAAAAGCGTGCAAGATGCAAAAATGCTGATAACTCCTGCCTGTTTTCTCAGGATCTGTAAAGTATGATTAAAGTGTCACATCTTATCAAGAATTTTATGATTACTGTGTACCACTAATTTAAAAGTCGGAGCATCATGACGCAATTCTGCATCCATACAAACAGATCAAAGAACAATTTCAAACCTCTTAACGTTAATGAAAACCAGCTCAAGTCAAGAGATCTGCAGAAAAATCTGTAGTGCATCAAAAAAATGGAATATAGTTTTTATAGTGTATTATTAACAGAACGGTTTGATTGCTTTTTCTGTACATAAGTTATTGACTGGAGTATCCCTCTCCCATGTAGCTTGACTGACCAGCTAATATAAGGAGAAATTCAAGTGTCCAAGTGAAAACTGGAAGTAATTGAAAGAGATCTTCACCAAAACATATACAAAGGGTATATCCTAGATCGGTCTTATATCAAGAGTCAAGAGCATATACATGGACTCTCACCCTGCAAACATGATTCAGGTGTGTAAATAACCCATTGTTAACATTAATAATTCAGCCTGAATGTCATGAAACTATTCAGACGTTCACAGGTAGAGGACGAAGCAGGTCATGATTCTGTGATGCTAGAGTAGTTGAGGATTTCTTTCCTGTGCAATGCTTGTGTTTTGAGACTAAGAGATACATCTTATAAACGAATAGTATAAGAATTAATTAATTTGAGGAAATCAGTAATGTAGTACCAGCTAGCAAATTAAAGAGAAGCAACAACCTCTGCTAGTTTGATTCAGGCAAGTACAAAACTACCACTCACTACTGCCATAGTGGATTTCTTCAGCATCCCACTACAAATTACTAGATGATCATTTCATTTTTAAAAGCCTATTGATTTGTTGTATTTTGTTGAAAAGCAAACCAGATTTGTACTTCCCTGTAAACCTCATCCTCAAAAGCTTCTTCATTTGCCCATAAAACTGCAATTTGGCTGAAAATAAGCTAAAATCTGCGCCCTCTGAAAAAATCAATGGCAAAACTCACACTGGCTTCAGCTAGGTGAAGGGTTTTGCCGGCCTACACACCTGACCCTGCTGGAAGTTTTGTTTTCTCTGAAGATATATTTACATCTCTATGTCTATACATGCAGAAGGGATTATGCATAGATATGCAACACAATGACCTCCACATTGGTGTGCAAGGAATGATAGGGAAGTGGGTGTTAGATGTAAGAAGTCTTTATTGCAGCTGAGGAGATCAGTGCTTGCCATTATGCTTTTGACAGCGTTGCTGTACAGGCTCTGCAGACTACGTCCGAATCCAAGAAGATGGAGAAGTGGCAGGTTTTACTGGGTTTTCCCGGCCTGAGACCTGCTCTTGCATTTGGTGGGGTGGTGGTATTCACCCAGCTTCTAAGGGCTGGGCCATCAATAAGTTTCTTTATAGGCTTGTCTACTACCCATGACCTAGACAACCTGCACCCAGACCCAAAGTTGGTGCATCACGGTTTTATTGTATTCAGAGGCTACCAGGCAAAAGACAGCATTAAAATTTGACAATGAATCATAAAGGTGCAGCCATTTATGCCAGCAGGGACTCTCACACTTATGAAACTGTATAGTACACGACTTTTTTGAGGTCCAGCTCCCAGCTCTAAACAAGCTGTGCATAGCATCCCACTAAAAATGTTGCAGATCATCTAGGCTCCGTTTCATTAGGCTGGATCTGCCTGATTTGATGATTGAACAGTTATACGCATTCTCTCATTGAGCTGTGGATTTTACTACGGCAGGTCCATACAAATGCTACATTTAAAGGAGAACTCACACCTTCTTCTGTACAGCTACGCATTCAGTAGTGTGCATATGCCTTCTTGACAGCTATTGTTTTCTTTCAGGGATTAAAAATATCAATATTGATCTGTCTTGTATCAATTGAGATGCTTATGTTATTTCAAGACTGCGTGATCTTTGCTAAATCAGATGAAAATTGATTAACTTCTCTGTCAATTATTTTAAAACATTTGTGTTTTTTGATAAAGTAAAAAGGGCTTCTGTGTTTCCCAGAGAAGCCAGCTGCTTTGATTTTTGACAGCTTTCACTACTCTTGAGACTGTTTAGAAGAAAATACGAGGCATTTGTGACTACTTTGATGCTAAGCATGCTCTACATAGTACAACTCCTAATTATTTTGTGCAAGTGGAGGCTCACATCTGACAAACAGAAGAATTCCATGGAAATGTGCTGGGTTTGTTTGTCCTTTTTCTCTAGCAGTTTAGGGTTTTTTTTTACCCACTTCTTTTATCCTGGGAAATTACTAAGACACTAGCAATGCTACAAAGAAGCAAATTAGCCTCTGTCGTTCTCCATTTGAAGACGGATAAGGTGAAAATACACTTCACGTGAAGACAGTACTGCAGGCGAGGAATCTCACTGAACACAGGCCCCTTGTGAAAGAGATGAGGAGTGCAGAGCAGCCCTTTCAATTTGGCAAGGTGAATGAGCAAGAGAGACAGGGAACTACTGGAGAGAGTCCAGCGGAGGGCCACGAAGTTGATTAGGGGAGTGGAGCATCTCTCTTATGAGGAAAGGCTGAGAGAGCTGGGTCTGTTGTTATGCTCACAAATATCTAAAGGGTGGATGTCAAGAGGACGGGGTCAGACTCTTCTCAGTGGTGCCCAGTGACAGGACAAGGGGCAATGGGCACAAACTGGAACACAGGCAGTTCCACCTGAACATGAGGAGGAACTTCTTTACTGTGAGGGTGACAGAGCACTGGCACAGGCTGCCCAGGCAGGTTGTGGAGTCTCCTTCTCTGGAGATATTCAAAACCCACCTGGATGCATTCCTGTGCAATCTGCTCTAGGCTAACCTGCTTTAGCAGGGGGGCTGGACTGGATGATCACTAGAGGTCCCTTCCAACCCCTACCATTCTGTGATTCTGTGATTCTGTGATTCTATGAGAGGACCCTACCCAGTATGGGGAGACCCTATCCCCAGCACAGCATCCGCCTGGAGTTGGAAATGCTGTTTCTTCATGCAGACAGTGACCGCTGAGCACAGCAGCACCAGCAGACAGGTGGAGGTGGAGGTGGAGGCGACAGGCTTGCCCTGAGCACCCAGCCTCCCTTCAGTCCACTCCCGTGGGAATCTAGGGGTGCAAGGCTGGGCTGCGTTGGAACCACAAAACTCCCAGGGCTCTTGCTGGGAAGGGGACAGCGCTGTGGCAAACACAGAGCTGCAAGAGATAAATACAGTTATCTACAAAATCCGCTCCACCCAGGACCAAGATCAGTATGCTTCCTTGCAACTGCTAGTGCTTGCCTACGTTAATATAGCAGAAGGATGAAGCTCTGAATTAATTTTACCCACTTGGAATCTATGATAGAAGAGATCAAACTAAGATTTAGCTATAAATGAGCGAAAATGTTATTGAGTCAAATTTGGATGTGAGAGCAGTCCAAAGTCAACCATGTGTTACTAATCCTCAAACCGTATTAAGACATTTAAGCAGAAGTGTGCAACTGACTCAATAAGGTTGCAATATATTTAATTGCTTAAATATAATGCACTTTGCAGGAGGCTTGGGTGAATGAAACACACACCTTAGCCACAGAGTCTGTAACTTACTTACATACACTATGCATTTCCACACAAGTCAAGGCAAGGTCTTTTCCTGATAAGCACGTAATGTTCCCCAGCAGAAAGTTCCTAGGACTCAGCACCTCCTTGGAAAGAGTTCACAGTATCCAGATCAAAGGAGCCCTTCTCTGCTTTCATGCAGTCTGATACTGCTAAGAGTTAAGTTAAACTCCAGGAAGTTATCCTTCACTACTTGACATTCGTATCTTCTGATTCAGAACCAAAGAGGGCTCTGCATGCCCAAAACCACATCTGTTTTCCCAGCTATGTCAGCTGGCTGAAGGTGCTGCTTCTCCTCACAGTCTTTACCTTGCTTGTTAAGTAATGCAAATCTCACCTGAGTACCTGAAATCTCAATCCACTAGCTTGCTGAATTCCCAGATGTTTGAGGATGGTGTATATAATTTTGCAGGATCAGGCCCTGCATCTACATCTTTAAAGTATTCTTGGTGATCAGCCTTAAATGTAGCTAAGGGGATCAAAACATGTAAAAGCATTTGATGACTATGGAAGCAAAGCACCCTATAGGTTGACTGGTAAAGTATGCAAACTTGTTCTGAAACAGCAGAAAAAACCCCTCATCCCTGGCTGGGAAGATCTGTCAAAACTGAACTGCAGTGAAAAAACGAGTAATAAGAAAGGGCACAAATGATCCTGTCTTAAAGAAAAGCTCATACCGACACGTCGATGTTTCTCCAAAATGATGAGTCGAAAAGCTGCGCTAGATACTGACAGAGCCCATACTCTGCTCCCTGCTATAACAATCCCCATTCATTCCCGGCATCAGCCTTCTCTCTTTTTTAATGAGGCTTTTCACTCAGACTTTTCTGCTTAGCTATTAACCCAGCAAACAAGTCTAGGAGATTTTCAAACTATTGTTTTCTCTGCACTTTAACTGCCTGAGTTTTTATACCCTTTTGTCATTTTACTGAACAATCTTTTCCAGCCAGGGGATAAAGTGTGGAGAAACAGTCTCCAGTTTTCTAACACAAGGAAGGGAGGAAAAGGCAGATATAAGGATCCAATTAGCCCAAACTACCTAGGAGTAAAAGTAGGGTGAAGAAAGGAGAATAAATCCAAATCCAAATGGAACATGCAGAAAATGAAAACTACAATAGATGGCAAGGGTCAGGAGCTGGAGTCACTGAGACACGCTTGAACACATAAGCTGGAGACAAAAATGTGGTCCTCCAGGGGTGAACCCGGGTTGCCTCCCCTGGGCCTGGGGGCACACAACCTTACTGCCCGGAGACTCTCTTTTGCTTTCCTGAAGCAGAGCTTTTCCATCAGCCTAGCCGATGGCTGCTGCTGGACGTAACTGCTGTATGTCTTGCTCCCTGCGTGTTTGCTCCCATGCTATGGTTTTAATCTTGCTGGCTTCTGGCTCCATTCAGCTCAGGTGGGAGGGAGGGGGGGCACAGGAGAGCAAAGTGCCCATGTGCCATGAACAGAGGTGGATCAGTCCGCACACAGGGCTGGTGGGGAAGGAGTCGTGGACAAGGGATTGATTTTCCCTTTCCCACTCCCTGACAAGCACCTTGAATCAGCCTGCATGGACCTAGTCACACCACAGTGGAGTAGCCGAGCCCTCCACATCACATTTTTTCTCCACATTAGGGCTGCNTGAACAGAGGTGGATCAGTCCGCACACAGGGCTGGTGGGGAAGGAGTCGTGGACAAGGGATTGATTTTCCCTTTCCCACTCCCTGACAAGCACCTTGAATCAGCCTGCATGGACCTAGTCACACCACAGTGGAGTAGCCGAGCCCTCCACATCACATTTTTTCTCCACATTAGGGCTGCATGCAGCCCTAGCCAGTTATATGCCAGTCATGAGGCAACCTGAGGCAATTTAAGAAGCTTTTTCTTTGGGGTTTATCCCTTTCCAAAGAGATGCCGAGCCACTGCAGAGTCACCATGCTGGCTAACAAACTGGCTGTTACAATACCCGGGATTAAAGCCAAGGGATGCTCTACCTTGGGGTGGAGAATCGCACCTCCCTAGCTGGTGCTGTGACAGGCTGATGACACCTTCACAAACCTTGAGTAGTTTTGCTTGCTTACCAGTGGGTCATACCTTTGGCAACGATTCCTCTCTTTCTGTTACACACTCTCCTTCCTCTCCCGAACTAAACTCTTAGCATGCTGCTCTAAGATACCTAACTCTATGCTGCTTTCAGAAGTATCTCACAGTGTTGTGGGGCCTTGGGCCCTGCCCTTCCCTCCTGTTCCCGCTTAACTAACTCCGCTTTACTCAGCATTAACATATATCTTCCTAAATAATGCATAAGCTAATCATTGCTTATATTCCCTTGGACCAAGGGCAAGTAATGAATTCAGCACAAATCATTCGATGTAGTGACAGCAGTGCAGCTGACTAATGGACTCTATTAATAACGCTAAACTTACTCGTCACTCAATAGGATGGCCCTTGTTTTGTATGGGGTTATTTGATGGAAATACTCATAAAAAAATTGAAAGATGAAGGAAGGGTGGCGGGAGAATATTAAAGTTAGCTGGTGACCTGAATATACAGCAATATGTATGACTTGGAGCCTTACAAGCGTCAGAAGCAGAGACACAATGCCACAGCCTGTCACAAGGCTAAGCCAAACCTCTCCAGTCCTTCTTGCCCTCTTCTTAAAGCCACACATGGAGTTCATTGGGTAAAATACAATTCTGTCAGCATAAGGGCTGATTTTACCCAGGATCCAGATTTTAAAAAAATTAATTGTTCTTCAACCCACTGGACTGTAAAAAAGGACTCATTTGCAAAATGTTCTGTTCCTCACAGAGGACAAGGTTGCTGGTAGTTAGTCACCACTAAAGGGGAAGTTATAATGACAAATGTCATGTAGAGGCAGGAAGGCACCACCAGTGATGCCACAGCAGGTTGACTCCATCCTACCTGTGCAGGAGCAGCAGCTCCCATTGAATTCCTACAGGCTTTCAGCTGCAGATGTTCAATCCTAAATGTGGCAGTCAGCAATGTAACCCAACAGAGTATGGGTTACACTATCACATCCTGCCCCATAGCAAATTCTGGAAAAAAACATGCCTGTATTGACTTGTCAGTTTAAGGCACACGCAGGCAGGCAGGCAGGAGGCTCACGCTGATGCCTATTAAAGTCAAAGCAAAGCCTTGGGGTATGTTTACTATGAGAAATGGAGCATCATCACACTGCCCAAGCTGGTAAACACAGGCTTGGCCTCATAAAACTGCAGAGCACAGCTACAGCACAGGCACAGATTTGCAGCACGGAGCCCCGCTCACACAGGGATATTCCCCAGCCTGAAAGACTTGCCTCTTGGCAGAGTTACTGTATAATTTCCAGACCCAAACTGGCATGGATCCAACCTCCCTGGTACCAAGCTCCCCTTCCTGGACCACCCCCTCCCAAAACCCGATGAGCCTGAGAGCAGAAAGTGTGAACCTTTGACTCTGATAAGGTACTTACGCTGGCACCAGGGATTGAACAGGATGTAAGTGTCGGTTGCTGAGTTTCTGTGTGTCCGGAGGATACCAAAGGGAGTCCAGACAGCGACGTACAGGCGAAACTTCCCAACGATGCAGGTGGCAGAGGACATGATGGACAGGCGAATGGAGTTGCTCTCCTTGTGAGTAATCTTGGCTCCCCACTCACCGGGTTTCAGCACATTACCTACTAGGATCGGGATGTAGGTACCTTTGTTTTGCTGTGGGTAGCGACCTGGAGAGACAGGTGAAGAGGTTTGCCTTGTTTTAACAGTTTCTTAATTTCCTGGCAGTTCTTTGTCCCTTTGTCTTATTTTCAACGGAGCTGGCAAGTTTTAGTGGGCAGATACCACCTACCTCCCTCAGAGCTTCACACAGTGCCCAGTCACTCGGCAGTACAGCCACACGAATACAGGCAACACCTCCCAGCAGGCAGCATGTGCAGACACCCCCGCCCATCTCAGTCCAGCAAGCTTCAGTCTCGCTGGCTCAGGAGTGTAGCCCTGGCAGCATGAGCAGAGCTGTCCCAGGATTTCCTTGCTCACCACTGTTTATCCTAGCACAGCAAGCTGCACTCCAGCTTGCTCCTTGCCTTAGTGTCAGCTGCACTGTTGGTAAGTGCGGGTAAGAGACCCTTCCCCAGTTCAGATGCACCCACTGCACTCATCACTAGCATGCAAGCGGACATCGGCTTTGGGGCTCTTTAGGAGAGCAGAACCTTGTTCTTCTCATTGCACTACTGTGTCAACGGGCAGAGATCAAGCACTCTTTCACACAAGTCCACACAGACGGAAGAAATACAAGTCAGTTCACCAGCAGATACCCAATGCTCGGCTCCTTCTGAGCATCCACTCCTCATGGATGGAGTGAGAATGAACTCTGGACATCCAGAGCACAGACAAGACATCTGGGCTGGATAGCTAAACTTCCTCTGCAAGCAATGGGTCCCAAAGTATGACACACCTCCAAAGCACCACCCGTGATGATAGTCTACCTCACAGTAAGACAAATCACACCCCAGAGAAGCCTACTTTACTCTGCCAACTATAAAAAGCATCTAGACAGATAGGCTACATGTAAACAAACATGTACGCTGCCAGGATTCAAAGTTGTGTGATGATCCATCCTTCGAGCCTGAGGTAGAGCCAATCTATATCTGGAAGCCAACCAGCAGCGTAGACAGAAAAGACACTTGTGAGAAAGCAGAGCTCCTTATCTCATTCTCAAATCTATTCTTTGTTTCATATTTTAGGCTGAAAGTCAGACTCTCTCATTCAAAAATAGGGTAATGAAAAGCAATGATGGCAGACAGAGAGACAGACTTCCATATTTTTCATTCGTACTATTTAAGAACTTCAAAATTAAACTCACAAGGGCGTTGACTTTCCTCCTTGGTTATTTTTATACGGCTGATGTAGAGATAATCCCAGATCTGAACACTGCTATATTCTGGGAAAGGACAACTCGAGCTTTGAATCTGAAGCTTGTGAGCTGCACGACACCATGTGTCTAAGAAATCTGGCGCTACTGTGCTTCATCCAAGAGATTATTCAGTGCACCTGAATTTCCATTTTGCAGATGTTCAGTGCACATAAATAGCCCACTTTGCCCTGATGGCCAGGGATGCTGTAACCCATAAAACCCATTCAGATCGGTGAGGGATACAACAGAAGGGAAAGACCTACAGAAGAAAAAAAAAAGGCCACAACAGAAGGGGAAATACCTACAGAAGAAAAAACAAAGGCCTAGAATAAGAGCAAAATCAATGGAAAACACTAGAAGATAAAGCACTGGACACTTCAAATGTAAGCTATCAAAGGAAAGCCAGTCTAGAGAGAAGAGCCTAAAGAGGTAACAGAGATGAGAGTCTTGCGCCTGCTAACAATTGCGATCTGAGAACTGAACATGTTCTTTGTAGTGCAACTGGGTATAACCCAGCTTGCCTCTACAGCTGATATTTTGATTCTAGTTTTGATATAATTGTTTTTTTTTAAAAAAGTAGTCCACACAAACAAAGCAGCAGAGCAAACCAAGTAACTGAACTGACATCCTTAAAAACCATTAACAAGTGCTACTTTTAAAAATACCTCCCTTACTTCCTTCCAAAAGGTGGGAGCGGGGAGAGATTACTGTTTTAATGTGGTTAGGAACTGACACTGTCATCTTCACTGGAAGCTGCATATCAGTGTAGGAGCCTATTGCGGACAGAAGGAGCTGTGCTGTGGCAGGGGCTTTGCAGCACCACGTCTGTGTACACCACATGCACACGGGGAGGCTGCAGAATCACTCTCCAGTAAATCTGCCTACAGGAACCAGATAGGACTCCAAAGAGGCCATGAGGCCTTTACAAGACATCCTTATGGAAAACCCCTCACTGGCACCTCATAGCAGGTTCGGCAAAATACCAAGCCTCTGGTATTCTCACTTTTCTGAAGCCCCAACATGAAAAAAAACATTCACCCTTCCAAGCAAAGGTCTCTTCTGCTTGCAAAGCCACAAGACACCCTGTTGCTTGACAAGGGAGTACGTGTACCTGCTGCTGAGGAGCGTGCAGGGTACTTTCAGCCCACACATGCCCCACACAGCTGCTCCCATGCAGTAATAGAGGCAGGCCACTGCACTATCTTGCTCACCTATGAGGAGAAAGTGCTCTGGATTATTGCCTTCATCCCTGCAGACATAGCAGGGATATCCTAGAAGTCAGGATAATTTGCAGATGTTATAACCAGTAGATACAAGAGAACATTGTTTGCTTCTGACAGACGAGGAGGGTTCAGTGCTTGCTAACATTTGCATAAATCCTGAAGCCACGAGGAAGCCTGGGAAGATAGGCAGAGCCTTCAAAAGCACGGTGAGCAATTTCTAACGTTTTCTTTGAAGAGAGGACAAGTTCCCTGATCTTCTGAAACAAAAGCCAAAATACAAATGGGAGAGCAAGGGAATTGTTACTTCTGACAGGAGTTTGTGGAGAGGAATTGTAATCATGCATCTGGACACCTGACAGCACCAGCCACACTAGTCTCGTATACACACATCTGTTTATCCGATACTAGAGCGCTATAAAGCTGAATAACTTTAGCGTCACATGCTAAGGTAGCTGGCAAAAGAATCCTTACACAGGTTCAGTACTATGTTTATCAACACTGTAGGGAAGTCCTCTCAGGATGGCTTGGCCATTTGACTTTTATCTACATCTTGAGCACACATTTCTGGCTGCAGTGGAAAAGTAGAGCCAGCTTTGGCTCATAGTTGGAATACCTGTAATGTCAGCCCTTTCTCAGAAGGGATAAAGTGCAATGGTGATTTAATTCTTTGGGTTAGAGTCTCTAAGGAAGAAGATTCAATGTTATCCAGACTCATTACCAAAAGCCCGCAAGTACCAGGCAGAGCACTCTCTGCAGGACCTCTGATGTTAACCCAACCCATGGAGAGATAGGAGGGTGTCTGGGTGCATGTTAGGACCGAGAGCCATGTAGAGAAGATAAACTCTTTATATGCTGACAGGAGGGTGCTTCTGCTAGCAGCAGCAGCTGGCTCAGGGTCCCTGTCGCTCTGATTTGCTCCAGGAGTTGGCAGCCTGAACCACGCTCCACAGCCAGTTCTTTGTGGTTGCCTCACCCCCCGGTGCTCATGTGTGCTTTGGGTGTAGGAGGCCCTGGCCCTCACTTGGGGACATTTCACAGCCAATTGCTCTGTGAAAGACAAAGTTGTTACGTGACATTATGCTGTTGGGACGTCCCTGTCTGCTCTCTCTAACAGCACAGAGACATGGGAAAATACAGCCTGAGAATTTGGAAATCCTGGCAGTTGCTGCACGGTTACCACCAAGCACAGGGTGAATTTTTCATAGGCTCCTTTTGCAGCTCAGAAGATACCAGGCCCTGAACAAGGGCTCCCAACTGTCTTGCTTTTGAGGCAGGAGAGGACAGGAGAGAATCCACAGCGGCTCTCTTTCATGGGCCTCCAGCTCTCTGCATTTCAATGCTAGGTACTGAGACACGATACTGCCAGAAGACATTATTTTTACAGAAACCTCCCTTTTAAAGATGGTTTAATGGCCCAAACATATCNCAGGAGAGAATCCACAGCAGCTCTCTTTCATGGGCCTCCAGCTCTCTGCATTTCAATGCTAGGTACTGAGACACGATACTGCCAGAAGACATTATTTTTACAGAAACCTCCCTTTTAAAGATGGTTTAATGGCCCAAACATATCTATTTCCCCTGCTTCACAATGCACATGCCTGCAACCCTTTGGTACTTCTTTCTTATCCCACCTTGCTTTCTGTAGATATCCAACCTGGGCTCCTAAAGCTCCTGCTCACTTCAGTTGCAGCTCAGCTCTGCTCTACACCTCCTGGGATTTCTAGGCACCCAGGAAAAGAGAAGCAAAATAGCTGCTGTTGCTATTAAAGTTGCTCAGGTCTCCAGTGCTGCATCACAAGGCTTTGAAAGTAAGTGAACATGAGCGAAGGTCTACATGGTGAAACGCATCACGACTGGAGCATGTGTGGATGTGGGCATGTATGGGATGCCCCCAGCCACGCACACACATACTTCGCAGGGGCAAAAAGTGGAGTGCAGTGTTGTTAAAGCTTGCCAAAGTCTTATGTACGCAGTAGCAAAAGAATGAGCCATCTAAAACACAGAACTGTGGCCACACACATGCATTCAAAGGGAGTTATTTTTAACATATGCCTCAGCTCCTTAGCGTGTCAGCTCTGGGTCTGTCAGGCACGAAGGCAAGCTGTGTTTAATTCCGGGTAAAACTGCCGCACCAGAGACGGATTTACAGCAACAGAGGAGAGCGAGAGATAGGCACAGTAAGTTCAGTCTGCAAAACACGAGCGCTCCTCCTCCGGCTATCCAAGTCTGCTGCTTTTCCTTCCAAGTGACTAGCAGGGACCAGGGCCTGCTCAAACCACATTCCTCCTCCTTCTCTGCCCAGTCCCTGGAAGTCCTCATCTCCCGTCTAGTTTAGTTTTTCTCTTGATCCCCAGTGGACATACACATTGCTGTATGTGTGTGTGCATTAAACAGCTCCTAAATGCCACTGCTGAGTTTGTTAGCACAGCCAGCGGAGGGACCAACAGGTGCTCCTGGACAAGCCCTACACAAGTGAGTAGATGTTCTACTTTTGGCAGGGAGGAGGGAAAATTTCGTAGCACAGAGATGAGAGATACAGTGAGCTTCAGAAGACATTTCCTCCCTGACTGAAGTAGGATACTTCAGAAAAGAGGGAGGTGAACAAAGCTATTTCTCGATAGTCTTTTTAGGAACCCTCCTTAGAAGATTGGCTTTTAAAGGAGTCGAGGAACCTGTCTCCCTTTGGGACATACATTACACACAGCAAGGTTAACAACTTTCCTGTTAAGTTCACTTGTTTTACCTAGATAAACACTTTCATACAAAGGGTATAGAATCTATTTCAATGCCAGCCCTGGAAGTATAATAACCATGACAGGTTGATAAATAAATTTGAGCTGGAAGCCACAAGCACAGTAGCTGTGTAGCAGAGGTAAGCCTTATTGTAGCAAGCAGCCTGGGGATGGGTGTTAGCATACTGGGACCATGCCTTATTAATCACTATGAATAACTACAACAAATGTCAGAAAAGGAAAAAGGAAAAAGAGAAAGAAGAACACAAGGAAGGTGGTGGAGAAGAGAGGGATAAGAAGAGGAGGAGGAGGAAGAAGGAAGAAAGCGAGAAGAGAAAAGAACAGAGAGAAAAAAAAGAAAAAGTGAAACAAAGAAAAAAGAAAGAAGAGAGGTGCTTTAACAAAATCCCAAACAATCAAAAGCAGCAAGAAGGAGAAATAAATTTTTGTGAAAAACAGCACTGTCTTTAAGCCACTGCTTTAACATCACATCTGGGTTCCTCCCATGCTCAAATCCCATTGTCTTCAAAAGTGTTGCACACAAACTTGGAAATGTGGGAAACTCAAATATCTTGAAATAATTTTTGCTTATGGCTGTAGTTAGGAATCCTTAACATCTGACCACTTTGTCCCAGGAGTGAGTGTTTCTAGTACTTTACAGTCATAAAACACACATTGGAGTCACGCACCTTAACTATTAAAACCATTAAAACATACAACTAGATTTTACGTGCCACTTGATGCTGCTGCAGCAGCAGTGCAAAAGGAGAGCATAGTAAAGATAAAGATTCCTTAGCATGAAATACTGCATTCATGGAGCACCTCAAGGGACTCCCTCCTCTCTGCTTCTCCGGGGCCTGGCTGGGAATTTCATAGGGGAGGAAAAAAAATAACCCCAACACCTCCATTCAGAAAGTGAATTTTGTCGTTCTTTGCTAAGAGCTGGCAAACAGGTCTCTCCTCTGTCTGGAGTCCATTTCTAGGAAATGCGTTCCACTGCTAATACATTATTCTTTCTTCCCCCAAATGGGACTCTGTATTCAGACCAACAGATGTTTCTGTATATTTGTTAAGTTTTTGTAGTTATTTGTTAAAGAAGGACATAGTGATTCAATAAACTCTCAGTGCTGCGTTACGTACCAGCACCAACAGCGTTTGCCCCCAATACCACTTAGTTGCTTTTGTGTAATGCCAAGAAGGCTCCTAAAAAAATCAATATCCAACTTTTTCCAATCAGCAACTTTTTCCAAGAGGCAGAACTCGGCTTGAGACTCCTTCTGAGGTGCCAGGGGACACCTTAGATCCCAGCCACTCCATTACCACGTGCCCTGACCCAGAGCTGCTGGGGAGGACAGGTGACAGCAGAGGCAGTAACACTTCCCACTAAGACAGATTTACTGGCTGACAGAAGGACCAAAACCTCAACCCTCCTGGAATAACCCATGCCTTAACACTGTCATAAAATCAGGGAAAGCCTGTGGACACTGTAGGACAGTATGAAGAGCTCCATTGATTCTTGGGGAGGGTGGGCTCCTGCATCAGACCACTGATTATTTACTTGTACTCAGATACCCCTCTGACTATAGGTGGGAATTTGGTGTCACCTAAATAAGCCCTACAGGATCAGCTCTAATATGTTTTTGTCCTTAGCTGCTTTCACATGTTTGCAAATATTCCTCTGGGGCAGGCCTGAGAAGACTGCAGAAAAAGGAGCAGCAAGTCTCTGTTCTCATCTCGGGCTAAAATCCACTGATTTATAGAAGCCTGAGGAGTGCGTATGGGCAGGTACGTGGGTGTCCATGCATGCACACGTGTGGAAAGGTGATAGTAGCCTGGAGGACTGGGATTTATGATCGTTCCAGAAGTATGCCAATGAATAAAACGTTCATAATAATATTATGGCCTAGACCAATATATATGGATTTACGAAGCCATTTAAGGAAAATACAAATATACAATGATTTATGAGGGTGTGGGGAAATATATCATTAGAGTAAGGCTGCAGCATATAAACTCATCAACCACTCTAGGATTTACAGCCATGTACAGGAAACTACTACTAAAAGCAAGATTGAAGGCCATATAAGCCCATCTAATCATACATCTGCTTTTTGGAGAAATCGCTGCCAGTGCAGCAGTGACTGTGAAACTTTGCAGCACTCATGCCAAACTGGCTGCCCCAGGTGCAGGAGTAATGCTCGGACAGGCTGAGCCCCCTCCTTCTTCTGTGGAAAGCCAAGAGCAGCACAAAGTATTCTCACCACCATGAAGGCGGTAGTCACGAGAGATCAAGATGGGTGAAGGAGTCATTGGCTCCTCTGGGCTCCCTGGAGCTCCAAGTGAACTGAAGTTGTTCCCGCTGTGGGGAACTTCATGTAAGCACAGCATCTGCACTTCTCTTGTGGCTCTCATCTCAACCCCAGACCAATAAAATGAGTGTTTCCCAAGGAGTGATGCTCACCTTTCCTCTCATTAAAGCCAGGAAGTGGGCTGTGAGGAAGGAAATATGTGGTGATGGAGCAGCTCCCAAACCACAGGTACTGAGGCAGGGCTGCAGCCCAGCACGAGAACTGGAATAACATCCCATTACTCTTTATAAGTGGATATTTTTCCATGTGGATTTTTTGGCACATTCTTCGTTTTCCATACTTTGGCAGACAAGTATGGTCCTAATTTAATGAAGCATTATGGGCAAAACTGAATAATTCACATGTTAGCACTTCAGCCAGTTTCACCAATGATGACTCTACAGAAAACAGTCTGTTAAAGCAGAAAGGACTTTAGTCATAAGGAACTGTCTCAGAAGAGTATCAATAAAAGTGACTTGAAAGAGATTGGGGCAAATTATTTATATATTTACATAGACATATATATTTGTTTATAGAATTTAGCCCATGAATTCTGGACTCTGTGTGAATGGTCTTTAAATGGATAATGCATAAAAAAAAACGTTACTAAAGATTGTTCTGTGAGTGTTTCAGACCTAGTTTCACATGACGCAAGAAGCATTTGTCCCAGGTACCCCTGATTCATTATCAATTAGAAGGATTAAGCAGCCTCTACTTGCTTTACTTGCTTCATTAATCATCTTTTCAATGATGCAAAAGAAGCAAAAATAGGAGCAAAAAAAAAGAGAAGTAAAACTGAATTTCAGGGAATAAAGGAAATAGAATAGCTCTGCGCACACACAGAGGATCAAGTCATTACCATTGTCACATTTTTCAGGAGCAAAATTAGTCTTTAATGGATAAAAATTCTGTGATGGATTAACGTCAATGCTGGGAAATTTCCAGTACTGGGAACTAATAATTTCTGAATAGCTTTATACGGCGCTGTTGTATAAACAGCACTCACTGTAGGCATAGCCTTGCAAAAAGAGATGTTGAGTTTTCCCAGCTCCAGATGAATTCCATGGGAGCCAAGGTCAGCCATCCCTACAAAAGTATCTTAGTACCTTATGAGAACAGCACTTTGAAACACCCAATAGACTCTATAGCTCGTGGACAGCCTGGTCCACGTTGCTTGGGGCAATCTTCTCACCCTTGGAGATCCAGGGCAAGGTCTTCAGCAACCTGAGCAAGCTGGACCTGCTTTGAGCAAGGGCTTGGATGCAAGACCTCCAGAGGTCCCTCCAACCCAGGCTATTCTACAGTTCTGTTGCGCCGTTTGAAATCCACTGCTCAGGCGCGCAGAGAGCTACTTGGTTACGTCATTTTACAACAACCTGCTGATATTTCTTTGTATCTATCAGTTTAATCTCTCAAACTCAGCACTTTCCTAGGAGGTATACCCCTTGTTTCAGTGCAAAAAGCTCCTCTGAGCTCAGGCTGCCTCTGCTGTACAGCTGTTGCCTGAGCCAGTCCCTAGGTGTAGCTCCTGCCTGGCAGTACCAAAGGGTAGGATTCACCTCCCCTGTCTCTGGTGATCCGAGTCAGAGCCCGGTTGGGAGAGCCATCAAAGGAAGACAAAAAATCCAGAAAAGAGTGCATCCCATTTTAGGACAGCAGGGCTAAACTGGCCCCTGGAGGTGCCTGCCTCCCTCCCCTGCTCACGGAGGCAGCCTAGCCAACAGCTGCTGGACTGGGCTCTACTTTTCAGGCAGCTGGCATTGCAAGTGGTGAATGCCTGCTCTTCAGGCAGAGGAACAGAAAAAAATACTGGGTGCAAATTGCCGCTCTCCCTGTGACAAAAGGTTTGAGAGAACACCACTGAAACCTTGAGCACTCAGTGCCTTTTCCTAGGTACAAGAAATCTCTTCCTCCTCCCTTTCAGGGCACTAAACATTGGACTTGCCACTAAAAGGAGAAGTAGCAAGAGTCAAATGGATCATCTCTGGATAATTTCCTTCTGCTTTGTGGCCTGTTTTTGTTTTCCTTTCTGTTGCTAGCCTCTGAGAACAAATGTGCCGTGTTTTCACCACATGTGTGTTGGAGAAACATTTTTGGAGCACTGAGTACTAACCAGTTCCTAGAAGAGGAGCTTGTACATCTCTTCTCCCAGCGGAATCTCTGTGAGCTAAACCCCTTGCAGCAAGAGGGCAGCAGTGCTCACAGAAGCAGACCCTTAAAAAGCAGGGGAGGGCAATAGGACTGTATACTACCCTGTACAGGCAGTACTTCCCTTCAGCTGATTGCCAGCCACCACACATGCGACATCAGCATTACCGTTCCCATTTCACAGAAAGGACACTAACAGTGATGAGCGGGGAGGGGAAGTTAACCACAGACTCAAGGCTGACTCCCAAGTCATTATTTTGAGCTGAGTTTGTTGCAAAGTCTCCCCTGGCTAGGGCTGCATTTAACCCCATTCCTACTGTGGCTGAGGATTAAAGGATTTTTATCCATGCTTAGAGATTCAAGGTACAAACCACGGACGGATGTGTTAGGAAAGTGCAACTGGAATATAAGTTAATACGTTCTCTTAAGCAGACTGTGCAACATCAAAAGAAGTGTTAAATTCTTCTTCCAATATAGAATATCTGATTAAAACAAATGCAACCTGCACACAATGCAATAAAAAAACAAATGTTCCATTTTCCACTTCTTCTTGCTACAGCTGTTTGTTTTAAGCACATAAAGATTAAGGGAACAGCCTTGAATTTAATTAAATCCCAAAAGAACTAATGATATTTATGCATATTAAATTTTTAAAGGCACTTGTAGCTGTTCAGCCAATCATTCACTGGACTGTCATAACATGCCTCCCAACCCTAATTTAAATTTGAAAGAAGAGACCCATGGAAAAAAAAAGCACAGACAGCAACCTTTTCACTGCATACATGTTTAAGAGATAAACGCCCATCTAGTTTTAAAAGGCAACAAATCTAATAAATGGCCACATCATCATAATTCAAAGGTGGAAAAAAATCAATGTTACAAATTTTGGAACCGCATCTCTCAGGAAAGTAAATTAAAACATCAATTCAAACCTACTTGAAAGAGTTTATAAGGGGAACATTGACATCTTAACACAGAAACTCTCAGATCACTGTAGATGAAGCTGGGGCTTTGCCAGAGCTGTGATGTAGGGAGCAGTGTTCAGCAGGGCCGTCACTGGAGCACAGCAGGGAGCCCCACTTTGTCCTTTGCTTTTCTCCTCCTCTAGCAAGGCCGTGTCCTGGTCTAGTCCTGTACCTTCAATAAGCCAACAGGTACACTAGGACCTGTGTCTGATGAAGATCTCTCAGGGAGAGGAGAAATACTTTCTTGCTCTTTTTGCAGTAAATCAAGAAAGCCTCTGATGTGCCCCTGAGTAAGTCGCTGGTCCAAAGCTACAGTCTCTGAACCTTCTCCCTTGTTACCAGGTGGGCTGTAAACGCAGGCTGTGAAGTTGCAAGGCCTCCTATTCTTCCACTCTGGTAATTTTTCCCTCTTGCGAACTCAACATTTTGTTATCCCAGTTCACACATAGTCATCTCTCCCACCTTAAACAACAGATGACTCCTCCCTGCATCTCCTAAACACTAATAAAAGGTGTCTTCCATTCCACCTACCTTTCAGCATTGCCACGCAGCACTGACCAGAGGTAACTTCAGCAGCTCAACAAATTACAGCTTCTTGCTAATCAGAAAGCCCCAAATACCACTCCTTCTCTCACAAGCAATTCTGCTGACTTTCTCAAGTAAGAATTCGGACTCTATTTAGAAAAGCACTTCCTTGCCTATGGTTAAGGCTGTTTTTATGGTTTATCAATCGTAACGGGAAAAGACCCAGCCATTATGTACTGCTGGGTTCCTGTTTATAACTCTTCAACCTTACTTTGCTGATACGACACAGTGTTTGCCAGGCACTTACCTATCAAATACTCCAGCCAGAACTGGTCTGTCTCTGGCCTGTAGGGTCGGTTGAAGTCAATCTGGATTTGGAAAGGCTGTCCCCGACGCACTATCAGCTTGGGGCTGTAGTACTTGTCGGTGTGGTGCTGCTGCTTGTTAATCTCGTGGGGCTCCTTGAACATCTGGATGTCCACAACACGCAGGTAATCTGCCGATACATGTAAATGAACGGAGAGGGAAGGAGTCAGTATGTCGGAACGTCAATATTGACATCAACATCATTAGAGGCCCTGTCCTCCTCCAGCATTGCCTCATTGAAGAACACTGTGCAGCGGAACACGCTGGATCTGTTTGGAGCTTACATCATCCTGGCTGAGCAGGGACTTATGGACTGACCCTGCCATGTTCACAGAGGCTGCAAGGCTTCCAGTGAATGGCAAAAGCAATTGCAGAAACAGCAGGTTGCTACGGATGGAAAGCTACATGTGCCCAGTGAGAGCTGGGCTCCATCTTTCCTTTGGCATTGGCTATCTGCAAGCCTGGGACTCGCTGTCACAAGTTTACCAGTGCAATCAGTGGGCCTTTGACAGCTGTGACTTCATGTCTCCCTTCTTGCAGCCCTCCATGTGTAAAACGCAAGTTCACAGGGGTTTTGTGATACTTAAACACATTAATATTTGGAAAGCATTACTCCTCTATCAAGTGCTGAAGAGCCTGAGAAGCAGTTAATGATCTTGCATTCAGCTGAGAGCTTGGCCTGTCTGTATTAAATAAGGTTTTGGTGTACTGTATGTGTCTAGACTCAGCTTCACAGTACACCTCCACTGCTATTAGTGTCTTCTTATGAAAACTAAATATAGCATTACAGTATATAATTACAGCATAGAGTTATAGGCAAACAGCAGTAGATATCTATAACATGCATAGGCAAAGCTTCGCTCCCTTTAAATTAGGGCTGTGTAAAGGGTTATAGACTACCGCTGCCAGAAGTTAGCCTGCTCAGCTAATGACCAGTGTGGGGTGGTCTTGGGATAGCCAAAGGCACTTGCAGTCACCACGAGCTCCACGACTGTACCATACCGGGAATCTTCACAATGGGAGTCTTTTCACACAACGAGCAACCACATAAAAATGAACTGGACATCATTCTTTCATCTACGTGCTTGGTCAGATAATCACAAAACCTCTGCCAGGAGGACCATTACTGCTCACCACCAGGAGAGAGACAGAAGAGTAAAGCTTGATTCGCAGCTCTCAGCTTGTGTTTCCAGGTGCTGACAGTTAGAAACTAGCTAATGTCTGCATTTTATACTGACGATGGCAGAGCCAAACTCATGCCTGGCAGAAAGAGGTGCACATTTACAGCAGCTGGTGGAGCTCTGTGTACTCGTGATGGTGGCTAATTTGGCCTGCTACTGAGTGCACTGTGAGCAGGAATGATGTGCTCAGCCAACGAATCGCATACTCGAGTAACTGAGGGCTGAACGCAGCCCATTTCACAGCAGCTCAGATAACAGCTTTGCACATTGCTTTTCCTTGAAGGCAGGGATACACCACACAGCAGCCAGCTCTGGACAAGCAGCAGAGCAGCTCCCTCTTGGGTGTATAGCCTCCAGACCACCGCAGCGTGTGCATTAACGCTGCCCTTCTGCAGGGATGCGTTCAAGACGTCAGCAGAGCCCCGCAGGCAGCAACTCCCCTGGACGCCAGCATTGTCCTTCTCCTGCTCTGGCCAAGCCACGCAGCCTGGGCTCTGGGCAACAGCTAATGGCGGAGCAGGAAATAAGGGCAGCAGGAGCAGGTCCCGCTCATGCATTGTCACCATCAGCTGCCTAGCGCTGCCCTTCGGGAAAGAGAAGGAAAAGAAACTGCCCAGACACAGCAAGATAAGGGTCCTTTCGTGGAAAAGCTCTGGACAACTGAACCCCAAACCATCCGCCTCCTGTTATTTCTAATCTGCAGAGAGGCTGGAATACCCTGTTCAATACTGAGGCAGGCTTAAAGTCCCATGGCAATGTTATTGGTTTTCCCCACCCAATTTGCCAGTCTTCTGAAGTAACTTCTGTAGGTCCTCACCGGCTTTAGCGATGGCTGAAGTTACAGAGATTGTTTTTATGTGAAACGCTAAACGCGTTTCGCTCAGAAGTCCTTCTCATTGTCCCTCTGTGAAGTGGGGCATGTCTTTGCCTCCCTCCCTGCAAAACTTACCAAGGCTCACTCACAATAGTGCTGACAAAGCTCACAATTAAATTATGTGAGGCAGGAATTTCCCAGAGGGGGGTGAAGCAGGGTCAGGGGAGAGTTTTTCCTGTTATCTCTCCCAACCCATCCCATGCTGAAAGCACTGCATGTAAAAGCTGCGTATCTTGGGGCTCTGTGAGGGGTGAAGCTGTCAGTAAGTTTGGCTCAGCTTTTCTCTCCTTCCAAGGAAGCATAAAAATGGAGTTGAGGGTTTGTTGTGTTTTCATCTCATGTTCCGAAATAAAAGGCAACAGTGACTCTGCCCTTCCTTCACATGTTAGACCCTTTAAGGATCTGCAAAGCTAAGCCACCCTGGGCTATCAGGTCAGCGTTTGCTTTAGTTCATCTCAGGACTTTACACAGCTCCTGTTAAACACAGCTATACACATCTGCAGAAAACACGTTCCACTTCCACTCTCAGTGTTACAATGCACATTGAGCTTGCCAGATGAAGATAACTTGTGACCGCTGAGCCTGTGTTAATTACAGTAATGGTAATTATGGAGGATGAAACACGAGCAGGGTAATGGGATGTGCTAACACCACCACCAGAGTACAACCAAAACGAAGGGTCCAGGCACTGCGCATGTCACTGCTCATCTGTTTGTGAGGGACAGGTGGCCATCAAGGGCTCCTTTGCAGTCAGGTCTGAGAGAAGGGGTTAAAGAAGTTCTGATGTATATAGGGTTACTTAATGATTGCTGTGCACACCAGGGAACCAAGCTGATAAGGGATGCTCAGCGCTTTGTTAACTACTGTGCAAACTTTCCTAATAAGGACTAGGGAGTCGCCTCACCAGCACAGAAAGTCCTTACAAACAGAACAATGGGGCAGTGACTAAGGGCAGGGTCCTGTCAGAAAAGCCTAAGGACCAGCTACAAACCGAACCTGCGGTTTTGATAAAAGCCAAAGGAACAACTGAGTCTGCGCAAGAACAAAAGGTTACTAGCGGTGACGAAGAGGAGTCGTCTATCTTCATCCCCACGACCACCGACGACCACCACAAGAAGGTACTGCGCAAGCGCAGTGGGCAGGAGTCTACGGAAATGACCCCTTGGAACTAATTTTAATACCAAGCGGGGACAGGTCATGCATATGTATAGGCGTATTGGGAAATCTTATGAATATGTATGCACAACGTGTACAAATTGAAGCCAAGCTACTACCCTGGGCTGCACTACTTTGGTGGGACTACCCCCCCCACCCCCATGCCGCCCGGCGCCGAATAAACAGACCTACTTTACAATCTTACAGATTGTGGAGTCTGCTTTCCGCACATCAAGGTCCACTTGATGGTTCGCCCATAGCCTGGTCTGCTGTTCAGTGCAAGCAGGTTTGCTGCATGAGAGGCAGCAGTCTGATGCTTTCTGAAAGCTTTTGCAACGTTAAGTTTGCATGGAAATAAATTAGCACAAGCTTGAGCTATTTTTCGAATAACAAGAATAGCCTTCAAACATCAGGCTTTCTTGCAGGACCAGAAAGGGCTCTGGATTACAAATACAACACTGCGAGTTTCCAAAGGAGGTGCCCATCACTCTGCTAACAGGGGAAGCACGATTCCCTTGCAAGTCACCGAACTTTGCAAAGGAGGGTACGTGGGGAGCTTGCAGACCGCAGGGCCGCAGGGCTGTGTCCTCCCACCGAGCAGCTGCAAGCACCAGGCCCACTTGTAACACATTGCGGTGAGATGAGCTGGCTAGGAAGAGCCAGGGAGAGGACACAGCACAAGCGTGTTCGTGGAGACACAGGCTTGCTGAAGAAGCATTCGGGGGCTGCACGTCCTCCTCACTGAGTGTCTCCTCCCGCAAGCAAGCTGGGCTCCCGCAGTAGGCAGCCCACTGACCAGGCTGGGGACACAGCCGTCCCCGGCAGCCTCCGCCACTTGCTCTGGCTGTGATTCAGCTGAGTAGAAGTGGGTGTCAGCAGAGAGCTAGTCAAGCACAGGGTTTTACCTCATCCTAGAGTAGTAGCTAAAATAGGTCAAATGAATCACACCCTAAAAATGCCTGTTTCTCTGTTGGCTGTCAAAGGAAACGAGGGTGACTAGCTCAGCTGTAGACACCTACACTGCACAGATCAAGGGCAAGATTCAGTTAAATTTAGGCATCTAAATGATGTGAGCCTAGTATGCAACCTCTTACTACGGGCAGTTGCCACCACCACTGGAGCTGCAAGAAGGGTACAGATCACCCTGGAAGTGACTCCCACTGCGTCTCCGCACAGCCTGTGCCCTCACCTCCGCTCACTGGATGGCTCTGTATTGACTATGATCTGACACAGGTGAAGACACTGATGTTTACAGCAGGTGTCCAATTCTGCCCCAAAGGCTAGAAAACATCTCAGTTGTAACAGCAGGCATAAAAGCATTTGCATGGGTTTTTTGAGCGTGTTATGGCAATAAAATGTGGGAACCACTACAAAACATTTGGACAACCCAGAAGTGTAGAGGCGTGCAGAAGAAGGGGAAGGAGGTGGCACAAGCAGTTCTCTGCAAAGATGCGTTCACGGCGCTAGAGCTCTGTCATACTCTGCCGCCCCTGCTCTGCCTGCAGATGCTCACTTTATCCCCAAGCACAACACTGGAGTGCTCTGGGCAGGCTCAGCTCCCGAATGTAAGTCCCAGCCTGAGCTCCACTGGGCTATAAACCTTTAGCAGGTAACTTAAGCATCGTACCCCAAAACAGTGTGTCCAGGGACCACACTTACATCAGCTAGTATCACAGGCTTAGATCACAGCTGATGTGCACTGAAACAGTGCTGCAGTCCCGTCCCTTCAGGTGACCCCTTGCATGTTGTTGCTATGAGCATTGTAGAGCTGAACTGCCCAGCAGAGACGATTCAGCTGTACAAAAAGAGTTTTACTGTTATGCACAAAATTATTTTTCAGCCACACCAGTCTCATTGCCAGGTTTATCCTACGGCCACACAAACTCTTGCTTTGGACAAGGGCTGTTTTTCTCGCCACCAGCATCTGGGTTCCTACCTCAACTCACTTGACCCAACATTCCTAAGTTTCCATTGCATTTCTGAAAAGCAAGAGGCTCCCGCCCACCAGCACCACCCTTCGTTCAGAGCCTGATGTGAAGCACATCAAAAAGCAATAGGAATCTTTCTTGTGGTACTGGTGGGCTTTAGCTACAGGCTGCATTTCTTCTAAGGTATCCCACATTCTTACGCTGATGTCCGGCTTCTGTGAGCATACTGGGTTTGAAATGATACCAAGTCAGGACCTGTATTGCATTACATTTGACAATTCAAATACACATACTCACCCAAGAGCTACAGGGTTGTTTGAAAAGCTTCAAGCAAAGTGTCTATGGTCTTAACAAACCAGTTGGTTTACTCAGGCATTTTTAAAAAGAAATGCTTTTAAAATAAATGTGTACGTATTAAAATGGGGGGGACGTGTGGTTAAGGCACATGATTAGGATTACAAAAATAATGCTTTGCAATAAAAATTTGAACTTGTCACTTAAAATCACTTTGCCTGTTTCCCAATGTGTAAAATGCAGCAATTAATGCTTGTCCACATTTATTAAGCACTCTTTCAACCCTGGATGAACCCACTCTTTCAACCCCCTCGTCCCATAACAGCATTAAGTATTATTACATCTGGCTACCCTGAGTTGCCACGTTCAACAAGTTCTGCTGTTCACTTCAAATTAGCCCAAAAATTGTCATTTTGTTAGTGACTCATTCAGGAGCCAATCCCAATTTCTTTTAAACCAGATCTTAGCTATTTTTTTTCAGGCTCACTCAAGAGTTAGCACTGAGAATGTGGTTTGATTTGCCCATCCTCTACCATGATATTGTTTTGTCTGCCCAGCCAAATGACTGAAACACTTTTCACAGGAGAATAATTAAAAATATGGGGATTCCTTATAGCTTTGCATTCATTTTTGTGAGTGAGCTGAACACCTAGCAAAAGTTCTCCCTGCCAGGTGGCATTTTGCAGTGGTTTCACAGTCAGTTTAAGGCTGTACGAAGCAGCAGAGCCATTAGGCGGGGAGGCTCCTCCTGCCCCCTTCATCCCAGTGCTGTCACAGCCATGCCTGAAGCCAGCAGGTCCTGAAGTGCCTCTGTTCTTGTGATCAAACTGGGAATTCTCGCCTTTTTTTAACTGCCCCCACAGTTCAAGCGGAAAACTAGTCACTTAGCTTCTCTGCTTCTCACTTTCCCTACCCATAACCTGCAGTAATATTTCCATGCACGTGGGTGTTTTTAGCAATTTTTTTCACGAGCAGTAACAAAAGCTATCTGAGATCAAATCATGTAAGGAAAAAAATGGTTTGGTTTTAATTCACAGACCTGCATAGAGGTGAGTATGAAAGATGTAAGAATAGACTCATGTCTTAATAGTACACTGTACCTTTTGGATTAAATCCTCTAGGTATCAATCCAAAAGCCTCCATCTCAGGGACCTCATTTTCTTCATCATTGGAGTTGTTTGATGGAACGGCTCTTCTCCCATTCAGAGGAAGCTTCTTCTTTTCTTCATTGGTGTTCGTTGTTTCAGACATCCTATATTAAAAATGTAATACCATCAAAGAAAGAAAGAGTGGAAGGAAAAAGCAAACATGAGCCAGCATGGCACACGTAATATGGGAGAAACCAGAAACAGTGTGGGGTGCCAGCGAGCTACACATTTTTAGACTCACATAAATAAAAACTGAGAGGCAGAAAACATCAGTCTAATGATGGAGTACAGCTCTCTAAGTATTGGAAGGCGTTTTGTGTTTGTCAAAACACATGAATAAGAGAAGAAGGGGTGCGGGAGAAGGAGAGGGAAGCCTAACACAGAAGTATTTGCCCAGGAGAAGCAGGGCATTGAAAACATTAGCGAGCTTCAGGTAAAAGAACTAGAAAATCATTCACTCTCCCACCCTCCAAAAGAACGTTATTGAATCCAAAATAGCAAACTATATTTCCAGAAAGTGCATCACACACTACCTCCCCTAATAAAAATGACATTCTAAGTTGTACTGCGATCATCACAAACTACAGCCTACAACAGTCTGTGGATTATTACTGGGGAATTGTATTGTTGTTCATATGCACACAAACACCAAACACCCAATATCCAAAGGACTAACTCCTGCACCCAGAAAATCCACTTTTGAGAGAGACGGGGAGGCAGGGAGAAAGAGACAGGAGGGGGAAGGAGGAAAAACCAAAAAGAAAAAAGCACTTATCCACTTATTTCTCTCCCACTAATGACCTTAAGGGAAATCTCAGATGTAGGCTGATCAGAGTCTTTTCTTTGAGCCAGTCAAAACTGCTTTCACATCTATTTCAGTGTAAGCATGTAGCAATGAAAAAGCTATGCCATCCTTCTGAGAAAATATTCATGGCTGAGAACAAAACTTCTTCCCAAAGCTCCTGAAAACAGCAATTCAAGATGTAGCAATTATTTAATAGCAGTAAGCTCTTAAAGGAAGTTTTTTAGTTAGCAAGGGTACCTTCTTTTCAGATAGTCTTTTTTTTTTTATTTTCTTCTCCCTTGCAGAATTTCTGAAGTGCAACAGAAGTCCGGAAAAAGTCGGGGGCTTTTAAGTAACCTCTGTATATCCTCCTCCTTCCTGTTGCAATAGGACAGTGCTGAAAGGGTTGCCAAGCCCTCCCCACACCACCTCCGAGGATCTGCCACAGCTGCTGGCATATCTTTGCTTATTCCCTCCCTCTCTCTGCCAGTTTCACCCCAACCCCACTCATCAGGAGCACTTCAGGGCACTTAGGCTGAGGGAACAGCTTGGGCACTGAAGTTTCAGTTCTTGGTGACATGGACCAGAGCTGCTTATGGCACAAGGGCATATAAAGTGGGAGACTGGAGGGTATTTTCTGAGGGACACAGCCCAAGAAGCTGTGCTCACCACGTTGCCAGTCTCTAGTGGCGTCTCTACCTCATGATGCCTGCAATGCAACTGCAGGTGCTGGGTTTCAGTGTACTCCCAGGCAGACTCGGCGACGGTTCCCCCTGCCTGGTGCCTCCCTTCAGAGGACTGTGGGGAACATGGACGTGGAGAGCTCACTGGCGGCCCAGTGGGGAGAAACTTTTTCTTCAGATCCTGGGCAGTTCAGGAGAGTGAAGGTATTTTGCACCAAACAGTTATGTTTGGGGCAAATGACCTTCAGCTGTTGCCCACGATAAAATGTGCATCGCCCAACAACCAGTGTCTGGGGCAGTACCCACTTGGAAGCATTTTAGCTCCACGTCAACTTTGTTTAGTTCCACCAAACTCTAAGATGATTGGGGCCTGCGTGACACCTCCTCTGTCAGACATAATTCCACAGACAAGTGGAGTTACATGAAGAAAAAGCAGCGTACGAGGAAGAATTCAGTCCCACTGTTCTGCCAGCCACTGCTGTTTGGCAGCAGAGGTACGAGTCGCCTCCTAAGAGCACGCATGGCCAGTGGAGAGCCCCTCTTAAACACATGGGACCAGCCGCGGACACTTATTTGCCTCAGTTGCACGGTAGATGAAAGAGCAAAGAGACACAATGAAGAGGACTCCACTCTCTTTCAGCCAGCTGTGGCTTCCAGGCCTGTAATATCAGTGAAGCGTCAAACCTCTGCTGTCTTAACACCACTGAAATCAACCCAGGAGGCAGAAGAGGAGAGAATGAGGTCACATTCCTGTAACAGGAAGCAGCAAGTAAATCCTGGAAGACAGGACCCCCATCACGGTTCCCTGGGGGTTTCCCAGTAGAGGCCACAGCACAGCAACGTAGCTCCAAACCTGCCAGCACACCTGCACAGCGTAGGGCAGAGATGTCAGCTGAGGACCAGCGAGCAGTGTGGCTGCACCAGCACAGCACTGTAGCCAGGCTAACAAGCCTGCTAGGGCTGATTGCTGAGAGATGGCACCAGGCTGCAGCGGTTTTGGAGGCAGCCTCGCTATCTGCACATGAGCGTTGCACTACACAGTCTCACAGCCAAAGGGCTCAAGCTCTCTTCTCCCTCCCCCAGTAGGCTGTTAGGCACGTAGCACAGAAAGCCACCTAGCCCAGGGACTCCCCTTCCCCTGCCCTGCTCCCCCCAGGACTGCAGGCGCCCCACAGGGAGAGATCCGGTCCTGTCACCGGCATCCTGAGCTGCGATTTCCATTGACTCACTTTTAGGTAGATGGGCCCCGCGGTAACCATCTGGAGGGCAAGGGGCACCCCTCGCACCCGGGAACACGAGCTTTCTAGAGGAAGAGGCTGGTTGTCGATTTTCTTTTTTTTTCCCCCTTCCACCCTGATTTCAACGTGGCGTGGTGTGTTATGTGCCTCTCTCTCCACTTCCAGCCAGCACTTCAGTTCCCAAAATTGCAGCTGCTGTGACAACATTACAAAACCCGATATAAATATTGCCTCGGTGCCATGCCTGCTGGAGGCCTGCAACACAAATACGAAACACCGTCTCCCGAGGAAGTCATGTGCTTCCCCAAGTGGCTGCGGTGCTGTCAGAGCCAGGAGGAAAACTTTCCGTCAGAGCAAGGAAGGGAGCGAGCGGATGCAGCCGAACAGTTCCCACTCCAGCCATTGCACTCAAAGAGCCAGCGGTTGCAGATGTCTCCCCACGCCCATGCACATCTCTCTGGGGCTTTTGGCAGAAGCCGATGATCACGTGGAAAGTGGGGAGGCCAAAATTTTTTGCGGCAGCAGCAGGAACGGGGCTTTGCATCCAGGGAGAGTAACGTTCCGCAGGCTGTAATTTATTTATTTTGTGGGGAGTGATGTAAATTCGTGCTTATGACAGCTCCAGATGGCAGGTATTTTCTCATTACCTTGACTTCTTAGCATTTGCTCTCCCTTGCCTATTAGACTGTGCTGGCCTTAATTTAACTTCCATGGTTCGAAACTACTGACGTCAGGGCTGATGCAGGAGGGGGCACAGAGAACACGAAGCCCTGGTTTCCCTGTAGGGCCTTATATTTAATGAATGATGCACTGGGATGACCGGTGAAAGAGCATTCTCTCTTCCTGAAGCTGCTTTTGCGATGCATCCTGTGGGGAACCATGAGCCCATGCCCATTTCTCAGAGGCAGCCTTCAGCTGCTCGTGGCCTTTGCCAAAGACCTTTGCAGTCACAGGCACCCTTCCCACTGCAATGGACTTCAGATGACGGACAGCCCTTCCTCCTGATTCCCACAGAAAAGCCCTTAGATGGCTGCAAAGCTTGCACCATGAAGGGTTGTCCCAAATGCAGTTCTCTGTTGTTGCCAGAGCCAGTGTTGTTCTGTTCCAAGTCCTCCCATGCCAGACGAGTTTGTGGGGAAAAAAAAATCCCACAAAACACAAGAGTCAGTAAAGCTTTACAGCCAGAGGGGAGGGTATGCCAAGATCCGTCACAAGCAAACTGATCAACCAGGTGTTCACATAAACGGGTTGCTGCGGTGTGTGCCAACGGCTGGATGGGAGGGATATTTTGCCTACCACTACTGTAGCTACACCAAGCACTCCTCGGCAGCAGCTGAGCGTGGTAAAGCTCTGCAGCAGGGTGACTTCCTTTCTTCCTTTTTAAAAATATTACTCTTGTGCCATTTGCAGTCTTGATGGGTGTTGGGATACACTCAGACATTATTCTACAGCATGTGCACAAGCGTACCTGCGAGGACATCTTCCTCGCTCCCCATCAACCAGATTCTTCCAACTCTAATTTCTACACATAGTAATACATTACCTCTCTCTTGTCTTCGCAGAGCTTCAGTTGGGAACTTGCACCCTTTCTTAGATGGTGAAGTCTGTCTGCCCCCTCGCTCTGCATCAGTACTTGTCTCCCAGAAACTGATGTTCCTCTTCCTACGATGCCCAGCCTCACCAAGGCTGCAGGGAGAGTAGAGCAGATTCTAGCAGAAAATATGCATAAAATTTGTTACTTTTAAACAGAAATGTTTGTCTGGTGGTTTTGTTTGCATATTTTGCTTTGAGTTTTTTTAAAAAACAAAACTGGCTAATATATTTGTCTGTGTGTAACAGCTCTGGCTACCACATACAGAGGAGTATATTTTAAGTTAATGCTGAAAATTCAGAAGGCCCAGCTCTGAAACATGGCATATATACACATGTCTCTATGTGTGAAAGACAAGCAGAGGCAGAAAGAGATAAAATGGCAGCTCTTCAGATGGTGGAACATTTGGAGAAGGGGATATAGGGCCAGTTTTCAAAAGATATTGTTGCAAATGTTTCTGTTGCAGGAAGAAAGAAAACACATATATATATACACACTCATACATTCTGCTAGGAAAATGTGGCTTAGGAAATTTAATTCTTCTCTGAAAAATTGTTGTTCCAAACTGCAAGCCTAAATTCAAACTGTAGATCTGTATAAGCACCTACATGTGAGCTGGCCATCTTAGGCTCCCTTTATCCTCCGCACAGATCTAGTCTAGGCAGTGATTCATCTCCTCCTACAGCAGACACGTAAATAGGTCAGATGAATCATGGCCTAAAGAGCCTGTTCCCTGTATTGACTGCAAAGCTTGGGGAGCTTGGGGTGATGGGTCCTACCATATGTGTCCACACTGCTGATGTGTGAGGTGAGATGAATCCTAGCCTGGGTACAGAAAAAGAAAAGGATTTCATTTTGGTTTTGAGGCTTGGCTTTCAAGTGCTAAACTATCCTTTACTTTTATGGAAGACACTACTGCAAATCATTATCAGTGACACACAGTATACAATTCAATATGCTTTTTTCTCTCTGAACATGTGGCTGCCACTGCCAATTATATAAAATATATTTCTTGCAACAAGTGTCAGATTACAGTAAAGTACATACAATCTCATGAGTTCAGGCTTGGGAAAACATATGCATCTTTTTGTAATCGTCTGTGAAGGCGTTTCGCTTCCTTAGACAGAAATATAACTGTACATGTAATAACTGTAGCAAAATAAGAAAACAATCGTATTGTCTGTTATGAACATACAATCCAGGTTCCCACTCCTATTCTCACTGACGTCTGAATCCAAAGCATTCAGTTGGTTGGGTCCTAGGAGCTGCCCTAGTTTCTTACAGAAAGAGTAAGACAGAAGCCAAGCTAGGGCAAAGGGGTCTTTCATAAGAGACAATATTCACAGGCTCCAGCTAAGTTTACTTGTTTATGTTTTGCTGGAGTTCAGACCTTAATGGATGAAAGAACATCTCTCAAAAATGGGACTGGAAAACTTCTCTGCTGTGGCCAGCTGACCCAGGAGCTGATAGAGACACAAAGGCTTTGGACCGTAGATCTTTATTTCAACCCCAAAAGAAAAGAGCATGACATCAAATCCATAACTACTCAGAGACTTACGCAGGAAAAGCCATTTTAGATAAAAAAATTGCCTGAATAAATTTCACTACACGTGCCATATGTTTGGGGCAAAGAAAGACTTTTCTAAAGCAACCACTTCAGTACCACTTCGTCTTCTTAACCCTACGTACTCAAAGATAAGCTGTTGGCCTAGGGATCAACCCTATGTGGTCCGTCATGCAATGAGAAGAGGGACTGTAACTTGACGATTTGTATGATCCCCTTTCAGAGACTACTGACAGATACCTACTCCCTTTTGAACAGCCACTGTATCTAGAGACAGGCAGAGCAAACAATATATTCAGTTTGGTAAGACTTCGTGTATCATTCTTGCTATATACTCACAGAGCTGCTTGAATTGTTTCCATTGCATCAGTCTGCTTATAGTGAATGCTGATTACACAACACTGAAACATTTTCAAGAAAATGACAATTGATTACGGTAAAACAGTTAGTAAGAAGTTACCAAAACATGCTTAGCTTTAATTTGGTCATGTTAGCTTTTAAGTTTGCAGCCAGGCTGCAGTCTCCAAGTACTCAGATGTCTATGGCAGCACAGGCTTGAGGAGCTCAGGGAAGGGAACCTTCAAGTTTCTCCAAAGAACTAGCTCGTGTTTAAGTAGATGCAGGTCACTCCTGCACTCAGACCGGCTGCTGCAGCCCTCAGCTTCAGAGGAGCTTACTTGTCACATACAGGATCAGATGCAAATTAGGGTCATCCATTTGTGCTGTGCCCAAACTGCCATGGCTCCTGGACAGCGTGCAGTCATCCTGGATACAGCCAGGCCAGAACCAATAAGCCAAGGAAGACTCAAACCACCTACAAGCCCAAGCACAGGGTCTGTGCCTTCTGTCTCTGAAGCGCTTGCATCAAAAACCTGGTACAAGACACTTGAGGTGTCCCTACATTAAGCCATTTGGGCTGAGCAGGGTTTAGTAGGTCCAGTTCTACAGCACACACAGATCAGTATCCTTGTTTTAGTGCTAGGTTGAACAGTATTCATGGAGCATTGCACCTCAGCCAAGAAGCTAGATCAGATCAGAGCTCTTCTTGCATCCAGGGAGTGGGTAATACTCAACCCAGGCAATCCCGGCATGCTTAGTTGACAGTTGGTTCTAATTAATTTGCTAACATATGTGGCCATGCAATGTTTCAATCTTAATGTCACAAAGCGTTTCAACATTACTGACACACAATGTTTCAAGTAAGCTCAATTACAAGATTTCTGGAATTAAAGATTTCCTAAATTTCATTTCAGGGTAAAACTTCCTGTTCCAGTTCAGAACAAAAATACATTTTTTAAATGCCCAAATGTCTTGTAGAACAGCTTTCCTCTTAATACAAACACAGATGTAGTGTGTAGGCCCATACACAACAAAACACTTAAGCACATCTTAACTTCAGTCATGCAAGTAATTCCATCTTTAGGCACATGCCTAAATCCTGTAATGGGCTCAGCTCAACCAAATCAGGGCTGTACAGTATCTGCTTCTACAGAATGCTGCCTGTTGATGTCGCATTTCTGCAACATGGTGTTGCAGTTTAACAAGTCTCTAGTGCAACTGCTTCTTGAATCGTTTCAAAGATGGTTGCGAAAGTTGGTTGTTGATCCATCTTTCAGTCCCAAGACTGCCCTTATCTTTGTGCAAATAAGCTGACTAATTGCTTATTTAAGGAAGTGTGCGATGTTTTGAGAAGTACGTTCAAACGTGGATTGTAAAACATCTCAACTGGTTGGTTTGTTAATGGCGGATGTTCTGGAGGGAGAAAGGAAATTGAAAGGATGAATCATTACCCTGATGAAGTTCAAAAGCAATTTAAAAGTCATTCCATAATCACAGATGTGTGCCAAATATACCTGTCCAGCACAAGTTGCAGGCTTTGATTTTTGTGAAGTCTCCAAGTTCTTTCCTTTGCTATTCTCACTGTAACCTTTTCCAGTGTGGTTCAAGAAAAGAGAACATAAGAAGAAACTAATGCCTTCTAAATGTTTCACATACCTATCTCTTTCTATAGTGCTGTGCTGCATCCACAAAATTACTGTCAATGTGCACAGTGGAATACAAATACTTTTCGCCTTGTGCTCGTAGTGAGCTCATGGTTGGAGTAAAGATAAAAGTCAGATCAGCTGAAAGACACTGCAGCAGGAGGGCAGCTCCAGCATGAACCCACAGCAAGGACTCTGGCTGCTCAGCTAATGTTAGAACGCTATGATATGAAGAATAGGCGTGCACAGTATTTCTCTCACACGTCCAGAAGCTGTGTAAATCCTGTCAAAGACATACAAAGTTCAAGATAATAACCATGGTCAACAGGTGCCCTCTCCACTTGAGGCTTATCCATCCTTTCCTGCAATTCCAGCTCTGGTTGTGCGGCCCTAACAGATTAATCTCTACGAAGTTTTAGGCTGTGAGCCTGCAAGAAGGCAGGCTAGGACTACTCTGCAGGCAGATATCTTCTCCTTGACTCCTGGATCTTTCTCTGGTCCGTCTCTCTCTCAGCTGTAATCTTCACAAACTTTTGCAGCTATCATAGGAACAGTATCTTTCACTCGTTTCCTTTTAAGTCATTTTCTTCAACAAACTTACGCTGCTTTTGATTTCCTTTCAAAACATCAGTGGTTGGTTGCTGGAGGAACATTTACTACTTCACTAACAGATTGGAAACTCATCTGGAAAACAGCAGTGCAAACAAAAAAGGAATTGATTTATCTTTTACATTAAATGATCATTTTCTCAGAAAGGCCCTTGGAATTCTTAACCTTAAGACCTGCAAAAAATGATAGTTGGTTCAACTTATACAAAGAGAAGGCGCTCACTGGCTGTGACTTGGATGTCTTGACCCAAGTGTCTGTTTGCCTGGGATTCCTCCTGAAACTCTGTAGTCCCAGTAACTTACTTAGATAATTCCTTGGAGATGTGCATGAAAATGGGGTACAAACATCATGTTAGGAAATGATAAGAAAAACGGTGGTAACGTTATTTTGAAGAATTAGCCAATGTATTTTCAAATAAGAGCATAAACATGCTTCAAAGGCATCCACTGGAATACACAGATGAAAATGGGTTCATTAAAAGTCCTGTCCCTTAAAATGGTCCATGTCACCAGCTTGCAGTCTGATTTCCAGCTCTTGCTTGCAAGGCAGACAGATGATCAATGAACAGAAACAACATCATAACATCATAAAGAGCAGTTACTAGTTAAGGATAATGAGAAGCAAGTAACCTGAATAAATGGCTTTTGAGCAACTTACAAACTGAATTTGTTTGTGTTATACCACAACAAATTTTAACCAAGAACATGCATTCAAAAAAGCAAAGTTGATTTGTGGACCTCTGAAGGAAAAACTTGGGGCAAGCAGGCAAGTTATAATGACCTACTTGTTTAACTTCTCCCATTGGCAGGGCCATTGGCTGAATAATACTTCAGTTCCATACCTGCTGACAATCAGTGTTCAAATGTTGAATGTACAGCTCTCGACTCCACTGTTGCCAACGTTTTCTATTGGCTTCAACGGTAAATGTAATTTTTTGTGTCTGTTACTTGAAATACCAGTAGCACCTCTTTAAGAAATGTGGCTCAAAATAAAATACATTACTTGTTGGCATAAAAATCAGCAAACGCTTGGATTGTCTAGAGAGGCCACTGTTGCAAGTCTTATCTAATGAATACTACTTTAAGGTTGCGTTTGTTCTCACAAAAAACACAGCCTTTCATGAAGGCAACTAAAATGTACACGCAGAGCTTCAGGAACAATGCAAATTATGATCTAAATTCACTGTAGCCATGATATCTTTTAGAATGAACTCGCATCAGAACTCTTCATCTTCTTTGCAGCTCTAAAGGCTGAAAACATTACACCTTTCCAAGACTTTAACCACGCCAAAAAAAGAAGTGCTATCTCACTGTAATAATGTTGTCTTAATTATGTACAATACTTAGCACTAGTTTTACACCAGATGAGTCATAGTAGAAGCTTGTACTTTGCTGTTTGACTAAATTCCACAGCACTTAGAACTCCCTGCAGTGAATGCTTACCCGCTTGTGCTCTGCTCTTCTCTCAGACCACGTCTGCTGGATCCTTCGGGGGAGGCTGGTTTGACGGGTGCTGCAATAGGATGAGCAAACTCTGTGGTTGGAAATAAGGGTGCGGAGTCAGTAAGAACATGCCAGAGAAATGACTGGAAAGCTGCTCAAGCGTTTATGCTTCTCCAGTCATGTCCATTTTAAATAACTGGGATCCTAGAAATCATAGCATTGGCTTTCATTCCTTTCTTTTTAAAGGCGGTTTACCTTCTGAGTAGAAAGGTCGCAATTTTTCGTCATTCTGTGCTGTTTGATGTAACAATTAAGACAATGACAAACAGGCAACTGAAACACTTGCAGACATTTACAGAATCCCTGTTTACTTGCCTTACCCCATCTAATCTTTTACTAATAAAAATAATCCCATAGAAGCAGATACCTATCATTTTAAGAAGAATTTTTACCACTGGCTTCTCCAATGAGATAGCATGGTCCGCTGGGCACCTCTTCATTTGTGCAGATTTCTTCTCCTTCCTACATTCAAGGGCTTGTTGAATTCGGTGAAATCCCTGGTAAGCACTGGATCTTCCCCCAGGTCCTTCCATGTGCTCATCTCTTAGAGAAAACTGGCCATTCTCAAATCAGTTGTTACCTCGACAATTCAGCTCTCTTCATCTGGAACGCGTGTATAATACCACTTTCAAGCCTTCATAAATGGTGTTAGAAACTTCAGAGGAAAAGCACTATTAGACAAGATCTTTTTAAAGGTATTTATAAAGTTCAAGAACAGATGGACTTGCAGCAGAGTACACTAGAGTCTTTACTTACAGTCAGCAGGAGAGGTAGGCTCTGGCCTCAGGTTCTTTGAGTCGCTGTCTGGAAGATCATATAGGAAATTTAAAGTTAGACATTGTGAAAAATTGTTCCCATCTGCCTACCCTCCTTTGCCCAATGGATACCCAGAGTGTCTAAGTACCTGGCTATCACAGATCACTGCGAGGCAGTTGCTTGAGCCTCTTGTCTATGCAAACGACAAATACTCTATTCAATAAATGTACCCACAATGAATGTCCTACTATGGCACCTTGCAAGACACTCTTGATTAACTGAAAGAAGTAAAATACTTCAAGTTGAAACAACAGCTGGTTATGACACCAGTATCAGCCGATAGTCTAGAGACATACACTTCACCAGGAAGCTTTCACTCTTACACATTATTTAAATAGAAGCTGGTTTTGGCAAACTTAGTACCTTTAAACTGAAGTTTATTACATTGACCTAGTAGGGTCTTTCTAGTTAACATCAGTGGTCTTCAAAGTGCAATACCTGTCTTATCAAAAGCTCTACCCAGAAGAAACCACGAGGAGTGGTGTGTACATCACCCTACTGTGTGGCACAAAGCAGACTCATCCAAGTGAAAGGACAAACAAATCATTCTGCTCACAAAATAATTTCATTTCCATTCTAGCCAGGAATGCACTAAATAATGCATCATTCTTCAGCTACTCAAAAGGTCACCTTTTGGTCTACAAACAGCTGCAGCAGCTGTGTTCTCCCGAGACTCTGCTGCGAGCACAGAACAAAGCACGAGAGCTGACGACAAACTCAGGGGGTGCAGGAACGGGACAGGCTTCTGGAGGTCTCCCAGCAGGTCCAGCTGAGAACCACTGTCAAATTTCCTTTCTCTCATTCAACCTCAAACAGCCTCCATCTTTTCCCTCTCCTTCTTAAGTAAATTAGTCATATGTAAAATATGAGAAAATAAACAGCCAACTCAGATTTTGACACCATGCAGGGACAAGTATCCATGGAGATTAGGGATCTCCTACTCATCACTGATTTCCCATCACATTTGACAGGAAGGTACAACAGAGAGAATAAAATAGCCCCCCACGAAGGCACTCTGTGAGGCCACATTCAGCCTAGGGGCTGCTCAGTCTCTTATTCCAAAACTACAATGTGAGCGAGCTGATTCTGTGACAAAACTACACAAGCAGTAGAAGCATCTGAGCCACAGCTGGTCTAGGTACTGATACTTGATACTTTCATCCAGTAGATCTGGATGAAAGACGCTGATGGTTTCTTAGATATTATTATCAGGAACACAAACATGAGTTTTGCAGCTAAGAATCCATTTAGCTTTGTAAACCAGGGTGTTGGTTATAATATATGGAACTTAGTTTGGAGGCAGGGAGTTTGAAGGGGTAGGAAAATCAACCTGGATTATCGTCTACTTCAGAATCTGTCCTCCTGAGTCGGGGCAGTACAGAGGAAATGTCCTGACCAGACCTGGTTTTCACAGGATGGTGGGTGAAGCAATCTGTTCTTCTCGTAGGATTTCCTCAATGATCTTTTCCACAGACCTAATCCTGTTCCATTTCCTGAACACCTAAATCAAAATTGCCTACAGTCAGAATGGCTTTTGTTTCAAATTAAATCAAACAAGCAAGCAGAGAAATAACAACTACACAAGAGAAAAACAAGTATGTAACTCACTGTAAGGGCCATCTTGCATTGATGCATAGCAATCCCTCCTGGACTACAGCCTGGGGAAAGCTGTATTTTTAAAGGTCCAACACACAGTAACAGGATCATAGTAGACACTCATGTAACCATGTGCACCACTCATATCTTTCCTTACCCAGAAAAACAAGGGAACCTTAAAAAGAGACGGGGAAAAAAACCCTAATGTGCAAGCACTGAATTAAATATAATGCAAAAACATTCTAGTGCATATGTATTCCTTAGCCCCTCCAGATGTGCTTTCATCTCATCCAGTCACTCACACATCAAGATTGCAGCAGACTTCCATGAAACTTCCCCCTGAGCTCTGGCATTCCCGTCCCTGTTCCAAGGTGATGTAGGATTCATTAACTCCAGCTGCTGCTGTTAGCTTTTCCCCACTGCAATGGTTCAGTGTCACTGCCAGCCAGCACAAAATCCTGCCCAAAAGCACATGCCATGTGGCAAGGCTCTGCAGTTCAGTAGGCTGCCAGCCTTGGGGCCACAGTGGGCACAGCAGGGTGGCAGACAGCAAAGGACAGCAAAGAGAGCAAGGAGTGGATGGCCCCATAGGGTTCTTTAAATAAATTGGCAAGCAAATTTTTAAATTTGCGTTTTAAAAAACGAGAAGCAGAATATTGCAGAGTAACCAATTTTGCCATAACCTGCTCTTGACAGCAAGGTGGAAGTAACAGCAGTGAAAACCACAGAGGCTCTTCAGCTGTGATCAAACTTAAACGTCCTGCTTGCTCACGTACCCCCTCTGCCACTGGCACGTGAGGGCCCTGAACGGCATGTACTGCAAGTCAGGAGAAAGCCCCATACTCTTCTGACAGCAGCCATCTCCACCATTTTCCAGTCACGCTACCATCAGGTACGGGTGACTACTGGAATCCAATCTGCATCAACATTAAAGGACCCATCATTCAGTAGATACTCCAAATGGGGCCAGGATATAGCTGGCATTACATAGGTCATCTAGCCAAGCCCAAGTCTGCACTGGCCTTCATGAAATTAAAAAAAAAAGAAAAGCAAGTCTGTCACAGTCGGCTTAAATTTGTTCAGCACGTGCCTCCTTTGCAGAACATCTATGAGTCTGAAAAGTATAAAGGGCTAAAGACACAGACCAATCACGTGCTATTTATTTAAAATGTATGATCCCAGAAAAACTGAGGGATGTTTCTAGCTAGAAACCTAAGCCAGAAAACAACGGCGGCCTGCTGGCTGGCCTACAATCCAGGGCTTAGTACGGGACCAACAAACAGCCAAACAAGTGCTCTTGCTCTAACGGCAGGAGGAGCAGGAATGGAAGCACACAGCCTTTGCACTCCAAGCCTAACCTTGTCTTCCTGTGCTCGGAAGCCATGTGCTTTTGGACTTCCCGAGCATGATTTTGGAGTCTTTGGTGCATCATTAATTTATCAAAGATCTTGACATTATTACCACTATTCTAACTCATGTTCTTTCCTTGGGCTGCCTCTAAAAAAGCCAGTCCCTCTCTGCTGACCATACAGGCAGCCTGGTAAGAGGAAGCTTCCAGTACAGACTCTTGCACAAAGCGCTTAAAGTCAAGCAGTAACAAGCACCTGCCCCCCAGCCTTCCGCCTCATTGTTCCCTCCCCAAGATGATTTTCTTTAGCAAAGCAAACTGCACCCAATGCATAAAAACAACTACCAGACTGGAGTAAGAGTGCATCTGCGCTCCCAAATCAGGGTGAGAAAACTAGCCGTTTCCCAGCTTCGCAGTGAAGCAAGACCGGGAGTGCACCAGTGTCCTCTACCCCATCTCCAGGCCACCACAGGCAGGAGGGCTCAGCCCAGTAGCTGATCTGGAGTCCCCCAGCACTGCAGCGAGCATCACGCTGCGCATGGCATCTGCTGGCCTATTAAGGTACAACCATGGTAATTTTTTTCTCTTTAGCACATTTTCAGAGCTGTCCCCTTTGACACAGGTATTTAATGGGCTGCAATTCAGTTCGCACATGTGCACACACTCACGGGCTCACGAACACACGGAGCTGACTACGTACAGCTTTCTTTATGGTTCTGATAATCTGGATAATTTATTCAGGTTGGCAAAGTTTGACTGCTTTTCCATTTCCTTTGCAGAAGGGGAGCAATGTAATTGCTGCTGTGGTGATCCTTCCCTTAATATTTCTAGCCGTGATACGTCTTTAAGTCATGACTGGCTCTGCAAAGTGTCATTTTATTAAGGCATAATATGAAAACATTGGTGAACAGTCTTTTATTTTTCCACACTGAATAATATATATATATTTCTCGAAATTCACATATACAAATGAAAACATGTAGATATTCCTTTATCATAAACAGGGCTGGCTTCGGCCTTTATTTTGTAACTCCTGTTCTCCTCCAGCCCCTTAGGATAAATCTGCACGGTCACAACCTCTGCTCGCTTGGGCTATGTTTTCAGGAGGATACGTGCTTGCTCAAAAACATCAATGCTGACACTAAGAGTAGCTGCACGCGTAATCCCCCAGGCATGGGGTCCTCGTTAGCAAGGTTAATGACTGCTCTGCAGAAGGGGAGCAAGGCGATTTCATTTTTTTCCTTCATTCATGAGGTTGCAGAGCCAGCATTCCTCTCTCTGTGGAAAGGACAGCAAATGTCAGCTCCCTACCTTCATTTATACCTTGGTCAATGATGCTGTTGGCAGAATAAACTGTTAGAAAAGAAGTACAAAACTTCTCCTACTGATGGAAATGGTGGATGGCAAGTTATTCCCATTTGTAGCCTGGACTGCAGACATACCCTTGCACAGCTCTACCAAAGTAAACGTGGTAGCACCACCACCACCCTGAACTTACAGCTCTGCCATTGCATTCCAGTACTGCACAGCACAGGAGGATGTGCTGACGGGGTGTGGAGGTCCAGCCCTCAAATATTCTGCACTTGTCTCCTTTCCCATCACTCCAAAGAGCAAACCCGAGCATCCTGGGAATGTCTGTGTTTCTAAAGTTGCAAAACTACTTTCATTAGACTTCTTTCCCACAATCTCCTTCACATTGAGTTCTCCAATGAGCTTAATCACCGAAAAGGATACCATGCAATGTAGATGAAAATAAACTAAACTGGGCCAATGGAAAGCTGTCCTCTCATTCAGTCATGATTTTCTGAAAGTTATTGTTTGAGATGAAATTTGGTTTATCTAGTTTTAAATCCAGGATTAATCATTTGGGAAAGCTGACAATTCTGTCGCTCCATTTTGCATCTCCTACGGGTGTTTTCCAGCATTTAAAACAAATTCCAGATTATTATTGTTTGAGGTGGGGATGAACAAGGGGCTTGTTTATTTTCCATTCAGGCAAATAAAAAGTGACATTCCAAAAGGTTTTATAATTTCCATCATTGCAACCAAATGTGTTTGGTGTATCTGAATAAACCAGACTCAGATATTTGTTCTTGAGATGCCCTAACAGAAGCTACCACAAAACTTTTCTTTTACAATAGGATTGCAAATATAGGTGATATGAAACTATGTATTTACTTCATTTTAAGAAGAAAAACTCCTAGAATCATAAGCAGAGAGAAACTGCTTAACAAACAGACGTGTATACATTTACTTCCACACAAGACACACACACGCATTTACTATGAACTGCATTAATCATGATGACAGAATACCACAGCATGAATGTGCCTGTGTCTTTTGTCTCTCGCTGCTCCTTTAGAAATCTCAAGATTTTTAAGATTTCATCCGCAATTTTTCAGTAAGTGCTAGAAACTCACGCCTTTCAAAAAAGCGATATAATCTTCCATGGTCTTAACGCTCTCTGGATAGATGTTGGTAGATTCAGCAGCCTGTTGATGCAGCAAACTACGATGGAAGTGAAAAAACCCAACCTATGCTGCACTGATGTTATTAAGTCATGGCTTCCTCCCAGTCCTTCAGTCCTTTCACACCATCAACAGCCCGGTGAGGGCACTTCGACTTTGCCTTCCCACTGATTCCTAAAGGCAAAGCATTGGCCTAGGATCACATATGCATGTGGCTAGACTCCACCCTGCATGGTATTTTGAGGACACCCTGGATCCTGCGCAGCGGCTGAGCAGGGACACTGTCCTTGTGCTCATCCGCACGATGCCAGCAGGCCTTCCAGAGCTGCAGCCGGCATGCCACCACTCCATGTTAATTCCCTCACCTGGCAGGGCACAATACAGCCCATGATCTTAGTCATGCACTGGCATGGGGAGGGTGGGATTTGACAGCTGGTTTCCTTTCACCTTGGCCCTTTCTGTTCTCTGTCCCACACTGTGATGCCACCACTACCAGAGAAATCTGCAAGCATGCATTTATTTATGCATCTTGTGTAGGTGTGTATTCTTGCCCACACCATACCTTAGAAATGATAGAATTCTGCAAAGAAAGGAAGTGACAACCCTGGGAGCTGGGAAAAAGCGTGCGGGGTCAGTTGAGCTCCTTTTCTGGGTCATTTTAAAAGAGTCAGATTTCACTCCACAGACTGACTGTAATTTAAACACAGTCCCACTGCACAAGCAACAAAACCAAAGCAAAACAGACTCTGTTGGACAGAGTCCAGCTGCCTAGAGCTACTTTGACACCTCTCATTAGCCATAAATAGCATGTCTTGCTTCTCATGCTCAGCCAAAGGTGCTGGATTTTGGCTCACCTCCCTTTAGCATGCACCAAGCGTGACTTAACTGCAGTTCCGTGGGACCAGATTGAACCTTCAAAGTCCCGCTCTGCCATGCTCAGCTGTTTCCATACAAACTCTCCACATTAAGGCAACCTTCCAACGTACACACCAAGCAATTAGAAGATTTCCTACCTGCTCTAAGGTAGCCTTATTGTGAGTGTATATCATAACATAGTTTTTTACATGTTATTCCACACCCAGATTGCTGCCTTTGTTGCAGAGGGCTGAGATACAGCCCCTGCGGGAGCTATGAATGGTGCATTTGAAAGCAGAATGTAGGTTTCCGTGCTATTTCTGAAGCTCTGCAATTCACTTCCTGCCTCGCACGCGGACTGGGGTTTTGCTTAGATGCAAAGCTCAGATCAAGCTGTCAGTCACAATATACTTCTCTTTTTCCCATTTTAGAAAAGGGATTTATATCTGTAAAGGATGCACTCAGCTCAAAACTGTAGCCTTATCTACATGGGCTCTGGAGCAAAGTATCAGAGAGAGATGAAGGTATGCGACAGAATTAAGTCTGCGCTATATAGCAAGCCTAACTTACGCTCAAATCCCAGCCTTGCTGAAGTACAAACAGTAGTCTACTTTGGCTGTACTGAACTTGGAATCAAATCCCCACAGAGCCTGATAAGAAGTTGTCCAGGTAGAAACAAACTGAATTTTTTAACAGCATATTTCCTAGCAATTTCAAGGATTCCTGCTGACAGATTAGTTTTAAGGACCAAATTCTCAGACAATAACTCATGACCCGATTCTGAAGTCAAGACTACAGTTCACAAATAATTTTCCCCATACATCCCTCAGCAACTTTGGAGAGAAAGGATGCTAAAAGAAGGCCAGAGTAAACGCAAAAGAGACAGAAACAGTTGGCCAGATATTTAAACCACATAAACTCAAGTTAGGAATAAATACAGATTTTCATTAGCAGTTTTTGCAAACTCATAGAGGGGAGCTTAGCAACTCCTAAGTCAAGGCAGGTAAGAAGTTGGAGAGCCTTAACTAGTTAGTGCCTTAACACACACCACCTGCTCACCTCCACCCCATACGAAATGAAGGCAGAAGGTAACTCATCGATAAAACCACACTGAATGGCTTCAATTCTGACTGCATTCCTCCCTCCTTGCTCACTAACAAAAGGTATTATGACGTTTATGCATCTGTAGTCAAATCAATACCATAAAAGACAGAGAGAAAGCTCAATTTTAGGGAAAGAAGAAAAAAAAAGGAAGACCAGCATATTTACTGTCTCACCTTTCTCCAGAGCTTAATTTTGAATTAGCTTTGTGGCTCGGCTAATTAGCCTACACACTGATATTTTTAAATGATGATTAATTTTGTCAGCTCCTTAGAATACAGGCTTAATTCTAGTAATTGCAGCTGCTCATTGCTATAGCTTGTTAAGGCTTACTTAATCTCTGAGGCCCCAATTTAAAGCCTCCATCTCTGGATACCTTTAAGGAGAAGTTACATACATCTGTCAGAGATTATGTTGATATAATTGCACTTGCCTTCAGAAGGAAAGATGGGTTAATGATCTCTTAAGGTCCTCTTCAAGGCTAATTTTCCATGACAAAGTCCAATCATAACACAACCTAATTGCACTACTTCAAGAGAAAGTTACCCCATCCCAGTGGTGTGTGTGTGTCCCACTTCTGTTTGTGTTTTAATAAAGCCTTTCTCTTTAGTGTAGTTTGGCCATAAGAAAAGCAGGAAGTGTATATTTGAGAAACTACCCCGAGGTCAGACAGACAACTTTCAGGTGACATATGGAACCATCAGCTCCATCTTTCTATTCTGCCATCTGTTATATGTGACAAAATTAGGATATTCGATACTGCGAGGAGAGGGGTAAAACAGAGCCTCTCACCAGGGTTTCACAGACACAGGCTCTGGGTCTCTCCACTAGCAGAGCACTCAGCGGTACAAGTTTGACCTGGACAAAGTTAGTCGTAATATCTGAGATACAGATCTGCTCTAGCACAAAATTTGTCGTTGCCATTTCCAACCTGAGACAGTCTTTGGACATTTGAGCCTCATATGGAGACACTTGAATGATACCTATGGCACCAGTGCTCTGCATTGTGTTGCCACTATGCTTGTACAACACTCCTGGGGACCTTTCTTGTGGGTTTGCTCTACTGTCAGAATCTGGTCTAAAAAAGAAATTAGTGCCTTGGCCCTCTGGCATTTCTGACAGACTTTTTGAGGCAGGTCCCATAACAATTACGAAGCAGTTTACAACCTGCATGTACTTATTGCTGAAGTGTAAAATGTTCCAGAAATTCCTGGTACATTTTCCACAATTCTACCTTCTGTGCTGCTTTTCTTCTTCTTTTTTCCTTATTCCATTCTCTCAGCACTTCAGTAAAGATCAAAAGTCATTATATTATTCTGTTTGATGGATCAAATTCCTCTAGACTAATCTCTGCAATGGCACATAGATCTGCAGACATATTTTTCTAGAAAAAGTTAAAAAAAGTTTGAATATTATTCAGTATATTATAATATTTTGTCTGTTCATTTTTAATTGCCTCTAGAATGAAGCTTTACGATTTTCATTTGAACACAAAGATTTCTTTTATGCCTGAGATATAAATTAGCAGTGGGCAAAGCAATTGCAAAAAAGACAAAGAGAGGGGCTGAACATTTCACCTCCCATCAGAAAATAATGAACCCACAGCGAGCTATGGATGATGCATGCCCCCGGCTGAAGCCCTCTCCATCTTCCCACCACTCACTCCTGTAACTTGGTGCAGACCCAAGCCTACCCACCCGACATAAGGCTCTTGTTCGAGTGCTCTAGTCCCAGACAGACTTTGGAGACCAGCACAGAAGCTTTAAACCTCCCATACTCAAACTGAGCCTTCCCCTTTGCTTCTTTGCCAAAAACATCTGAAAGGACTTCAGTGGTACTCTTCTACAGATGCTATTTCCTGAGCTGGGGCTGTACAACGTGGCAAGCCACAGTATCAGGCAACTGAAGCTCTTCAAGTGCCTGTGTTTGTCCCCGGAAAGGAATACAGCAACGAGGGAGCAAAGAGAGATGACTTCTGGCAGCACTTGGCCAGAGTGGACTTACCAGAGTTTTCAGCAAACACAGAGTAAACTGGAAGAGGACACTTGGTTTGTAGCTTGCTGGCCAGCAGTAGGAGAAGGACCAGAAGACTAAGGAAGCAGTTCCCCAGCCACAGAGAAAGTGTGCTGGGTTACAAAAAACACATGGATGTCAAGGAACCATCTGGACCTCTTTCTGCAGTTTGCAGCTGATCTCCAAATATTTAGTGGAATGCTGCTCCCCATGGGTGCAAATGTTTGCTCATCCTTACAGGAGAAACAGTAATACACAATTAGAAGTATGTTTTGTAATACTGTATTGTTTACAAACATGCTGACTGGGAAAGGATTAAAGTCAGTTCTGTTCTTAAGTGATTTTGGTTTATATTTTAGTTTTCTAAAATTAACCATGGTAAACCTGACTGCATGTAACAGCCAGATACAATAAATTCAAAACCTTAACGTCTCTCTCTAAAATCAAACAAAACAAAAGTAATCCTCTGCTGTCAGTTCTCTCCTTTAAAATCCTCTGTCTGCAATTGCCAGGAGCAAAATCTGGCTGGGTGACTTCAGGAAGAGTTTTCCTAGCAGTATGTCTGTGCTGCAACCTGCTGCGGGGAACAGCAAATCTCTCTACATCCTTTTGGTACAGCACACCCATTACACAGCCCCATACGTGTGATAATACTGTGCTAAAACTGTGCGCTACAGACAAGATGTCAGAGATTGTAAAGAGGTAGCAGAAGATAACAATTTCCATTTCCTGATCCTCTGGAAGATGCCACTGTCAGCACTGAACTTTCCTTACCCAAGGAGGGACCCACAACCAATACACTGCTGCCCTCCCAGAAAGGTGTCTGTTGGAGCAGAGTGTGGTGGGAACCAGCCCATTCCCAAATCTCCTGCCACCCTCCTGCCAGCATAGCGTCTTAAATTGTAAGGTCTTATTCTAACGTGCTTTGTCACCAGTCTCCCCTGCAAAGACTCGATGCTGTCTACAAACACCATTTCATCAAGCATATTTCCATCTATGCTGAGAAAACACATGGCACAGTCCCTCAAGGAGTTCAGTTTGGATCTGACGAGATGTATCAATGAAGCTGCACTAATATGCAGTCCTCATATTCTTTTGTAAGACCCTTGGTGTTGCCAGAATATTATGTGGCTTACACTAAACCAACAACCTCTTAATTTGTTTCTTAGGCACCACACCATTCTCCTATTTTAAAATATTCTGTGATTTTGTCTGCATTTTATGCAAACACGTGTCCTTGTCTATTGGCTTTGTGCCAGCCTGAGGTGCTAGGTTTTTCCTAGCACGGCATTAGTCACACTATAAATAGACCTCACATACCCCACCCTAAAGGCTGTAGTATTTCAATGCTGTTTGAAGTCATTGTGTATGTAACCCCATCCCTCCAAGGATCTGATGAAGGGTGCTAGCATACACATAATTTTTAAAACTGTGCATCAGTTTGTGGGGGAAAAAAAGCACTACATGGGAAGTATCATTGTTGTGAATTGGATTTATAACATTTAAAGAACCAACAAGTGGACTGGTAATGTGATGTACTTACAGATTCAGATGCTAACTTCTCATGAGATGGAGTACTTTCACTGAGTGCTGAAAACTGAAGCTGGTTATACAAGAGCTCCTAATTCTATTCCAGCCTGGCCAAATATAAGCTTTTGTCAAACAAGGAGTTGCTGTATTTGTCAAATACGTAAAGGAAACCTGTGTTACCCTAGAACCTGCAGCAGATAATCTAATGGTGAGTTTCAGCTTAAAACCTAATGTTGAATCTGGCCTATACTATAAAGACAAGAGTAGTCTGGTCAGACTATGGATGCAGATGCTATGGGCCCACAACAGAGACTGCCATTTAACAATGTAGTTCTGGGAACCACAAAGTCACATTCCCTTTGGGGTGCCCAAGTAGGTTAGCTCTTGACTCCCTCTGAGCATTCAAAAAATTTGGGAGTCTCAATTATAACCCTCTACACTGCTGACTCCCCCCCCCGCCCCAAACAGTAAATCAAGTCAATTTTGTCTGAGATGCAACTTATTTCAATAGGGAACAGAGTACGCTATGGTTTGCACATAAAACCCAACTGCTCTTAGCAGCTTTGCAGGATGCTGTTAAGGACCTATACACGGACAGCAGGATCAATATAAGCTAAACTTGCATTTCATAGATGGAATCAGAACCACTTCGTGCTTACAAAATAATAAAACAGCAAAAGAACAATGAGACACTCTGGCACATGTGTACATTTTCTAAAACCACACATAATGAAGGCTTTAGCAATGCAGAACTCAACCTCCCAGCTCAAAGTTTTATTGGCCATTATCTCACTGGATTTGGAGCAACGGCTCTGAATGCAGTAAAAGACATTCATTTTTCACAATGTTTCCCCACATAACTGACAAATTTATTATTGTTATAAAAAAGGATACAATTTTGAAATCCTCAGAGTGCCTGACTTGTAATGGTGCCAAATATGTTTCTCTTTTCATTAGCATTCAGGCTTCACTATGCCCAAGCCACCCTCATCTACTTTTTCCACTCACATAGATGCAGCTGATGTTGGATCATCAGCCATCTCTGTTCTTGTCCAAAAGCTTTGGACTAGAGCAATCAGATATACCGAGAGGCTGCTTCCAAATTAGAATGGAAACTGCTAGATGTCCCCAACACAGCCTCGCACTGGCCTATTTCAATATGGCGTGAACTCTGTGAAAATCTTTTGGCTACCCCATCTCCCTGCTTGAGAATTACAGACACCCCTCTCAGTTTGCAGAATGGTTGCAAAAGTAGAAATGTTGAGAAATTCCAAAAATGATAAAAGAACCCACAAATGCTAGCTAAACCTCGGGAATGCATGTATTCCTCAACAGGCTTTGCACATCTTCTACCTCTCTCGGGGGTTGACCCTGGCTGGACACCAGGTGCCCACCAAAGCCACTCTGCCACTCCCCTTCTCAGCTGGACAGGGGAAAGAAATCGTGAGGGAAGGCTCGTGGGTCAAGATAAGGACAGGGAGGGATCACTCACCAATTACTGTCATGGGCAAAACAGACTCGACTTGAATAAATTAGTTTAATTTTAATTACCAATCAAATCAGAGTAGGATAATGAGAAATAAAACCAAATCTTAAACCACCTTTCCCCCACCTCTCCCTTCTTCCCAGGCTTAATTTTGCTCCAAATTTCTTTACCTTCCGTCCCCGGAGTGGTGCAGGGGGATGGGGAATGGGGGTTGCAGTCAGTTCATCACACACTGTCTCTGCCACTCCTTCCTCCTCAAGGGGAGGGCTCCTCACACTCTGCCCCTGCTCCAGTGTGGGGTCCCTCCCACAGCAGACAGTCCTCCACAAACTTCTCCAATGTGGGTCCTTCCCGTGGGCTACAGTTCTTCATGAACTGCTCCAGCCTGGGACCCTCCCATGGGGTACACTCCTTCAGGAACAGACTGCTCCAGCGTGGGTCCCCGGTGGGGTCAGAAGTCCTGCCAGCAGATCTGCTCCAGTGTGGGCTCCTCTCTCCATGGGTCCACAGGTCCTGCCAGAAGCCTGCTCCAGCGTGGGCTTCCCACAGGGTCACAGACTCCTTTGGGCATCCACCTGCTCTGGCGTGGGGTCCTCCACAGGCTGCAGGTGAATATCTGCTTTACCGTTAATGTCCAAGGGCTGCAGAGGGACAGCCTGCCTCACCATGGTCTTCACCACAGGCTGCAGAGGAATCTCTGCTCCAGCACGTGGTGCACCTACTCCCTCTCCTTCTTCACTGACCTTGGTGTCTGCAAGGCTGTTTCTCTCACACACTCTCACTCCTCTCTTCAGCTGCACTTGTGAAGGTTCCCCCTACACCCTTCTTAAATATGTTATCACAGAGGCACTACCACCATGGCTGATGGGGTCAGTCTTGGCCAGCAGCGGGTCCATCTTGGAGCTGGCAGGCATTGGCTCTGTCAGACACAGGGGAAGCTTCTAGCAGCTTCTCACAGAAAACACCCCCGTAGCCCCCCTGCTACCAAAACCTTGCCACACAAATCAAATACACACTTCCAAAGAAAGAAAGTGGATGAAACAGCAGCACAACGTGTTTCAAGTTGTAACTGTCTGAAGAGGTCACAGGCAAAAGAAAAGGACAGAAATTAACAGGGCATTAAGGTACGTACTTAGCCAAATTGTGCTTCTGCCAAGAAGTGCTTTCCCATATTGCAACCTTTGTGAAGAGAGCAGGAACTTGAAGCCAGAGACCTCCTGCTTTCTTCCGGGGCTGCTCAGCTCTTTGGACCCCAGACCAATGACACGGATCTCTGCAAATATCTATGATATCTTGTCTCTCTCTTTCATGAATTCACTTCGGGGGCCTGATACAAGACATAAATGTGGTTCCCCTTAGCTGGACATGTCTAAACTTCCCTGCTCGAAGAAGGCTTCTTCAGGAAGGCTGCACCCTTTTTAACTTCCCTGACTTCACTGGACAGTTCCTCACTCTGCTGTCTCTCCTGTCCACCCTCCTGATCAGAACAGACCTCTGCCTCCTCTTTGCCCACAACTCGTCTTTCTCTTAGACACCCATCCTGGAGCTCACCACAGCCAGTGACACCAGGGATGAGATGTGGTGGCCATTCATATCATCCTCTGCTAGTCCCTTGAATAACTCTTGCACCAGTTGTATCCTTGTCCTCTGGGATAGCCAGTTTTCAGTAGGCAGTGGTATGACAGCGAGTGCTGTTAACCCAGTCACATCTGCACATCACATTTTACCTTACAGAGTCTGCAGTAAGATCTGCCATCTTTATTTCCACTTAGCTGCTTCTCACCTGCCTTCACTGTAGCCCTCACTCCTTTTTTTTCTTTCTTTGTCATACTCAGACCTAGTCCAAATGAGCAAGGGTTGGATACTTCTCCTACCACCACAGCCAGCAAGGAGTTTGGCATAGCCTAAATCAGTTACATGTGCTTTCCCTGCAGTAAATGGAGGAAGCTCCAGAGGGCTTCATCCCACTGTATTCAGGTACACCACAGAGGGGAATGCATCACCTTATACGGAGCAGGAGGTCAGGCAGCAAGCTCAAAGAGGAGAAGCTGAACATTCAGATGGCTACAGTTTGGCAATGACATCTTCACAGCACAAATATTAAGACCTGAAAGACCGAGACTAACTGATTGAGAGCTTCACTCCTCTGGAAGCCCAGATGTCCTCTCCTTTTCATTATAGTTTTCAAGTTGAGGAGGTGTGGTGATTTCTGGTGTCCCCAGGAGGTTGTGAAGACCATAAGGGCATATTTAGCACTGGTTTGTGGGGCTGACATCAGTTCTGTGCAACATCACACGCAGTGTTAGGTTATCATTTGGGTCAACAGCCACAAATGTTTCTTTCAAACTTCTTTTCAGACTGCATCAAGGTTAAGCCTAGTTCTCCAGGACCCACATCAGCCTCTGTTTAAGGCAAGGGATAAAAAAAGGAAACGTTTCCTTTGAAACTACTAATGTTTGAAGCCTTTTAGTTCTTTTCCTGATTGCCATTAATTTCTGCCCCCGTGAGTCTCAGAGCTTGCTGCTTTATCTTCTAAGCTTTAGAAGCCTTGTTTTCCTCAAGGACACCTTGGATTTATGAACATTTCTTTCTTTGTTCACCATGCCCTTCCAATTTTTTTTCAGAATCAGGAAGTCATTACAGCACCAGTTGATTATCTCTCCTTTCCAAGAGAACCTTGAGTTTGGAAAGTAACTGTTTTCTGTATGCAGGGAATCTTTTCTCGATCATTTTCCAAGTAATACAGAATGTCTGTTATAAGAAAGATATCTCTATATATTCTTACAAAAACATGACATTAATAGAAAGAGATACATTTACATCAATCCTCAATTTTCCCATCCCAATTTTCAAAACAACCAAAAAATATTATAGCTTACCTTCATTCAGTGAAAAGTTTGTCTCCTTTGTAATCAACAAATTCACCTTTTCTCAAGCCTGCTTCTCCTTAATAGTCTCACATATACTTTCCTCCTTGCCTCGATTCTTCTCACTCTGCTGATTATCCTTAGGAGTCCTATTCTTACCAGGCATGTAAATGGAAATCTTGAAGACTTTACTAATGTCCACACATATAGTCTCATTTTTCCTTTATGTCCTTCTTTCCGAGTCCAACCTATGCGTAGTCAAGTCAGAAGCTGCATTCTTTATTGACAGCAAGTCCTACTTATAAACAGAAAATAATTCAATCATCTCCTCTCCTGATCTCAAAAGTCTATCATCTAAAATGATATTTCTTCAGTTTAGAATACGTCCTGATAATAGAGTTAAAAGTTATTTCACATCTCTTAATTCCCCTTGCCAATTTGTACAGCTTTTCAGGCAGACATTGTCCAAAATACTGTCCAAAATATTTTTCCCCATTTGTTGTAACAAACTCCAAACAAATCAATAAATGCCTAGCCTGCTGAGTAAGCATGAAAAAGAGTCTGTATGAAGACCACCAAAATATGTTGTCAGACTATCCATACTAGCAGGGAAAAAGCAAGTACTGAAATAACAAACCAATGCTAGGCTTAATTCCCATACATCATTGTTAGTAAAATCATGCTATCACTCATAAAATGAGCAAAAGAAAGGCCGCCCTCATGCACCTCACTGATGCCCTGTGGAAGGCAACAGTAAAGCAAAGGGCAGAGCCTTGCCACGTGCAGGGTAACGATGGGATCCCACTTGACCTAGAAGAGTGAAGTATTTCCTACTGGAGTGCTGCATGTGATCCGCTAGGAAGGGTAGACAGGGAGGGGATTTCTAGTGAGTGATCTCTGTGTTTACTAGAAGACTTCAAGAAGGATCAGCCTTCAGCACACTCCTAATGGTGCCAGTGGTGGGAGGAAGAGTCTATCCATGAGGAGTCTGTCAGGAGGCAGGAAAAAAGAAAAAGAGAAACTAAGAAATTGATATGTTTGCAGTTTATCCCTGGCTTAAAAGCCCACCTTGCATATTGATCCATGTCACAAGCCCTAACCTGCTTCCAGGGAAGTCAGTCACAGCCAAGGATCAGGGTCCATACCAGTTAAGTGTTTTATGTCCTTACAAGGGATATTTGGAATATCAGCAAACATACAATTTTCCGGTTCCTTTCAGCACACAAATACTTGTGCTCTTTTAGAGTACAAATATTTTTGAACTGTTGATTCTTGCATCTTGCTCTTACCTTTATGGTCTTCCGAAGCTAGAACATAACAATCATTACCCGCACTCACGTAATTTATATAAAATCTCATCAGCTTGTCTACATAACACAGGTTCTCACATGGATGAAGCCACAGACACTCTTCAGACATTCTTGGGTTGCTCCTCAGAGCTCTGAGAAGAGCAAGGCACAAGATGAGCAGCAGTCTAGGTCCGAGAGCTTGTCCTTGTCTTCCTGCTACACCGAGGTGCAGCAAGGCAGTGCAATCTGTGTGAACGATCCTCATAATGACAAAACCAGCAAAGGGAGATAAAAATCAGGGAGAGAAGCAGAGTCCTTTGGCTCTTCTTCCAGCAGAGTCCATTTCAGAAACACAGGCAAAAGCTCAGCCGCAGGTTTAGCTAGGAAGGTCACTGGCAAACATTTGCCCGTTCATGACATCTGCTTGCATACGGGTCATCCTCTGAAAAATACAAAGCTGTTCTTCATGATGAAAAACCACAAAAAACTGTCAAGACCTACATTCCTGAGAGCCTTCCAATCCCTTCAGCCACACTGCTTGGAGTTGTAGAAAGCATCAGTCCTCAGTATTTTTCACAGTGGGATTCCCTTCAGTGGTACCTTCCCAGCAAAAGGGAACCCCACTCCATTCCTTCTTCTTGTAGCATAATACAGAGGGCCACAGGGTCGTCAATGCATCAGGCCAGTAGTGGTCCCTGAGACCAAGAACCTCATAAAAATTTTATTGGCAATCAGTTTATGATGTCTGATCCTGTCCCTCTCTCCAGGAGTGCAACTCATTAGGAAGGGCACCCCAAACAATTGCCAGCAAAGCTTTTAAGCTGCCCCCCGATTTACATGCATATTCCAGATATATAACTGGAAGAAATAAGCTAAGCAAGGTTTTTAGAGTATCAATCACCTCTGTTTTACTGGAATGATTTCTGCAACATGCTGCTTGTCTTACTATCTCTAGAGATCTCAGGAGCAAGAGGGAGATAATAAAAGAAGTATCGCCAAAAAAATGAGCTAAACCAGTTTTTCATTTCAGAATCTTCTAGTGCAAAACAAAAGCTGTACGGCATGTTGTAATGCTGGTAATCCCTGCTTTTCAGCAGTATTGCACTTCCATTTCTAGCTCTAGCTCTAGTCAGGGATTCTTGAGAGACCTAGCAGGTTTCAGACTGAGTAGAAATTAGGTATTTAATGGTGCAGGACAAATGCACATAATTAAACAGTTCTGCATTTTAGTGTATCAGTGTTCTTAACACCTATAGAATACAAATGTTTCTATGTCTCCATGTAGAAAGACACATTTAATCTGGCATTAAAATGCATTCAACTCGTGGGTGAACCAACACCGCTATTTGACTACACGTAATCGTAGGTCAAGAAGTGAAGAAAAATATCACATTCAATTAAAGCTTCTTACAGCCTGAAAGCTGCAGAGTGGAATTTAGTCACTCAGCTAGAGGGAACACTATTGTTCTTAGGAAAAAAGAGATAGGAAATTTCCTCACTATGAATATAGCTAATGAAAAGACAAACTTTCATCATGCAATAAATTGAAAGACACCAACATCTAGATTTTATTCAGGACAAAAAAAAACCCCAAATCCTTTAAAAACAACTTTCCAAAGTCAAAACTTCCAAATATCTCATGAAACAAAATCCTCTATAAATATTTCATTTGAATGTTCTTCAGAAAGCATGAAAGGACTGTTTAGATAAAATAATTATCTTTTTTACTTTTACATAAATAAATGGAATATAATAGATCTGAAATTAAAGTGTCACTAAAACATATTTCTGTTAAACATTTCAATTTGTCAGCTGAACACTGCAACAGAAACTTTTCCGCCACGTAGATGCACAAGCAGGCATCTGAATAAGGGATTTTCTGTAACACAATCTGAATCATTATTTAATGGGAAAAAGTATTATAAACTTATAACTAGCAATCAGACAAACACTTCTCACCAAAAAGGCAATGTAAACTAAGTCACATGTTTGTGCCCTTCAAAAATTCCTTACTCTCTTTCCCTACTTGTATCTCCAGCTGAGTACTCTTTGAGGAGGTGAGGATGTACAGGAAGGTCACAGCTTTCCTGACAAGCTGGGGTCAAGTCAGAGTCCTCATAGTTTACAAGAGCTGATACTCACAGGCCAAAATTTGCATCTGCGCAGCAAATAAAGGCTGGACACCTTGCCTTGCCCTCTCCTGGAGCTCTCATTCCAAGTCACAACATCAATGTTAAGTCAAAAGTTGTGGGAGACAAATTCACATCAGTTTCAAAGACCTATAGACAAAAAGGTTGTGGAGGAAATTGTCAACTCTGGAAAAGAAGCCACCTATATGAATCTAAATGTAAAAAAGAGAGCACAATGTATTGATCTGAGTTTTGCCAGAATAAAATATTAGCCATAGAACCCTTCCCTCACACCAACCACAAGCATTATACTGATAAAAACCCACAAAGATAGCAAAGTAATCTCACAAAACAAGAAAGAAAACAACCCAGGGAGATTTAGAACATTTGCCCCTAACATATTTTCTTAAAATATTTTGCCGCAGATAAAAGAGCTTTACTTTCTTTTCTTGGGTAAATGTTTGTGAATCAGAGAGGAAAATGTTCAGTAATAGTCCCTTGCAGATTTACAGGAACCTTTTAGTTGTATATTACATGATCCTTGCTACCATGTGAAGGTGATGCCCGTCAGGTTAGCTGGGATCACAACACAATAAATCGTAGAGATTTTTAATAAGTGAATCTCTCCTGCGGCTTCCCCGTCCTCTGTCTGGTCATCCATCTCTCTGCAATTTATAGGCTAACACATCCCAATCCTACAGGTAACTTCAAACAGCAGCAGTTTATAAATCAACCTGCCTGGTAAAGCTTCTCTCCTTCTTGCTCTAAATGAGACGCCTACCCTCCAGCTCGAGACTTGAGACTTTTTCATAGTTTCCTCTTCTCCCATCCTGCCAACACCAAAATAAGAGCTCTGTGACAAAGCATTTGGGAAAGTTTCAGTTTTTCCTGGGAGCAGAAAGGACTTAGTTGAAGCCCTGGAGGGTCCTGAGGCTTCCATTTAGTGCCATGATATTTAACTTTTTCTGGGATTTTATGGTCACTTTTTAACTCTAAAAATCAGAACTTGTAACTAAAGCATTTGTCTTTATGAACAGATAAAAACAGTTCCAACATATTTTCCAAATCTGTCTAAACCAGTTCTTGATTACTTCTACTGAGCTATGTTCCACACGGTTTATAAGCCATACAACTGGCAAAGCCACAGCCCAAATAATAACACATAATCCTACACCAACCAGAGCAACATGCAGGCCCTGATCAACTGAGCATGTTTGCATGCAAGTACATGCACATGACAAAAATACTCCAGCATCAAAACTCTTTCCATACAGACCACATATGAAGGCATGGCTGGGGTGACTAATCCACAGTGGCCGTGTCTTGGCTTCTCTTTCAGAGCCCTCCTGAGAAATGCCCAGGTAATGGTGCTCAGGGTGTCTCAGGAGTTCAGGACACCCTGAACAGAGCACCCAAAGAGAGCCAGATATCTTCCTATCCTGATGGATGCCACCTGTTCCGCAAGTACTTGCTGCACACATGAAAAATGAAACTGTTGTGTATCCTAATTAGAGCCACCAAGGAAAAAACAGAGGGACATGAGGTCATGGAGAGACAGTCTTCAGTAGCTTCTCACACTGTCATTCTGGCTATTAAATGGACGACAAATAAGACTGTAATGCCCAGAAGACACCTACAAATACAGCATTGAAGAAGAGGGTGGAAGTCTTGCCCAGCGCAGGGCATTTAGTGAGATACAAAGTCAGTCATGTCAACAGCAGTGTAGTAGTAAAGGGTCTTGAATGGGAGCAGTTTCAGCTTGATACTCAGCCTACGAAGGAATTCAAGGAAGAATGGCAGAATTTAAAGACTGGGCATGCAAAAAAAAAAGTTCATCACTAGCAATATGGGGAAAACAGTGATAGCACAGGGATGGGACTACTGAGAGATGCAGCTTTCTGTAGCTCTTTAATCAGACCAAATCTTCTGGCTTACATTTTTGCTAAGACCTCACTTACACAAGTTCACAAAGACACTTCTGTGGGAGTCTTTTCCCAAATGAAACCTGAGTAAGAATTTGGCCTAGCTGAATTTGCAATTAAAAGAGCCATGAAACCACAATAGGAGAAACCACTTTTGGAAGTATTGACAAGGAGCATTGACACTGTTGTCAAGAGAAGAAAGATCATTCAAATATACTTGATGAAAATTAAGTGTAATTTCAGCTGTTGCCATTTCAGTGTGATGTGGTCCAGTACTCCCAGAGGAGAAAAGTCCACATGAATTCAATCCAGATGTGATTAACATGTCCCAAGAGCATGACTTGCGACAAATGCATCTCATAAGCAACACACCTTGCCTGACTATGTCTGCACTGGAATTATAAATTGTGTTGTATTTAAAAGAAGTTTAATAAAATAAATGTGAGCCTGTCTCTAACTCTTAAACTAGAAGCAACTATTTGCCAGACAGATGGAGCTTGTTCTAGGGTACTGAGGAAAACCTTAAGATAAGAGGACAGTTTCCTTACTGTCCTACTGTCCTTAGTTCTCTCCACCTTCTCCCTCGGTCCTTTGAGTCATCGTGACAATCCTAGCATATCAGGGGGCAGGCAGAGCTCAGATTTTTTGTCTGGGAGGAGCTGAGTTATTTTGTTCATAGCAAATGCTAGTTTCACCAACATGGGACCGGTAACAATAGCACTGAAAGAGTAACTTCATTTGGATCATCAGTTATTAAGGGATTAATTTTGGCCTCTGAAGGAAACTTTTGGCTGGTGCTGTCTCTTATGACATGAAGAAATCCATGACGACCTGATCACGCGAAGTGCTAGGTGCCATCAAATACAATAGAAGGAACCACGGAGTAGGCTGTGTGTAAGATCTCTCCATTGCTGTACATGACTCCCTGACTCAAATGAAATTTTCTAGGTGGAAATTCCATTAGAATCCTTCTGCTTTCTGCTTGTTTCTACTGCAAGGCTTATTGCTCAAGCAATCAACAAATCCAGTCAGCAGACCTGCTCCAAACCTGGTTAGCCATAGCAGTAACTGTTACGAATCAGCCAAAATTTGCAGTGGAAATGTCTATCACATTTCCAATATCTGTGGAAGAAGCTACAGTCATGTATTTACAATGTTCAGATTTGCATTCAGATGATCCAGTTTCACCATTGTGAGTTTTCTGCTTATGTCTTTAGATCTAGACTGGAGTTCACACAGATCACCTTCACTGAAGCCAGGCAGCCAACCTGCCAGAACCAGAAATGAGAACAAGCTTCAACAATGATGCAACACAACTGAATCTTGACCTCAGGGCAACAAATTTTTCTAGTACAACTAGAGATTTGTGAAATGAACAATTACACAATAGTTCTCAGAAGTCAGAGGGAGTTAAAGGAAAAAACACATCGGTATCTTCCAGAAATACATCAACCCTGTACCCTTGCTGGGATGCCAGACAAGAACTTTGACATCAGCTAATATCCTCTTGTGCAGCTGGGCTGAGACTTCTTAATTTCATCACCCATTGAGGACTTTGCCTTTTAGGATTTGAGGGAGGAGACCGCGGGTAGGTGTGAGTGTGCATGTGTGATGAAAGGGGGGAAAAGAGACAGGGGATCATTTCCAATAAAGTGAGAGGGGATTTTTTATTACAAAAAAACCCCAGACAAACTAATGTAATACTTCCTCTTTCAATAATTACAGTTCTCTTAGCTTGTTTTTGTCATATTAGCAGAGTACTGAAATACCACTACTTCAGCACTGAAATCTCTTCAGAATGGAGAGGTGATGGTGAATGTGTTGTCCATTATTTCAGTTCAGCCCTTTGAATGCATTTTATTCCAAGCTCCATCATCCACTTAGTTTTGAATATTTCTGCTTCCTGCATACCCTGTTAACATGATTTTAGAAGTGTCTGCAAAGTAAGTATCCTCAGCTGTGTCTGACACAGGTCAAGAAAGCTGTGTGTAAAGCACAGGTTTGCTCAGGTTTTGGGGTGTCTAAATGTTGACTAAGAAAATAACAAAATCTGAAGTCACCTTCAAGTCATCAAGAAGCTCAGACTCATGATTTTATCGGTCTCTGTCATGGCACTCCATCACTGACAGGATGAAGAGTCCTACTCTTTTCAGGTGCTGCTTGTACAAAAGTTGTTTCGTACCTTTGACCAGCTTGGTCTCCCTCTCTGTACTTTTCCTACCCATCCCCAAAGACTCCTCCCTGTGAGCTCTGCAAGCTGCTACACAACTATTTCTCTCACCAGTTCCATGTTTTTTCTGGGGTAGCTTCCAGAGTCCTACATCAGTGGTGCCTAGCAAGCCCTAACAGCTACCATTCAGGCAAGGATCCGTTTGAAGACTGTTTCCCTTCAATTACACTATTTCAGAGCAGGCAGAGAGAGTGTGGTATCATAGATCCCCCACATGCAATGGGGTAGATTAACTGACCTGAGCTACTCTTTTTCTTGGCTTCTAGTCAAACAACGGCTCTCCTCATTTCAACAATCTTTTGAGCTGCAACAACCTCAAAGGACGTCTTGCTGGCAGCAAAGTCCTCTCCAGTTTACACCTGATGTCTGGTTCTCCATTTCCCGTTACAGTCTAAGAAGGGCCTTTGAATCGCTCTGTCTCCTCCGGAGGGTTGCAGGCACACCTGTGATTTTCCAACCGCAGGATGTTCTGAACAGAGAAATTTCAAAAGACACATAGAAATAAGAAAATGCTGATTTACAGGTACTCTACAGCAGGAAAAGTGTATTTCTTTAGCACTCTACTGAAATTTCTTTTACTTTAGGACAAACGTGTAACTAAAATACCATGTTAGGAGTCAATGTGTACGTCACAAATTCCTTTCTGATCTCCAGGGCTGTGCCTATCTGCTCGCCACTCTGCTACAAGCCACAGATTTTTCCCAGACGTCATCAGCCTATGGAAGACCCTTTTTCTGTTCCTAATGCCTGTGAGATCAAGTCACAAACCAGCCCATGCTGTTTTGTAGAGCCTCATCCTGAAAAAAAGTGCACTGAGGAAGTGGGTACACAGTTTTGATTTTAAAGAGCCTAATTTAGGATATTCCATTACCATACATCTAATACTATTGCTATCTTGCTATAATTTAGAAGTAAATGCATAGAGAATGAATAAAAACACTGCAAAACAATTACCCATTTGACACCATCATATCTAAATACTTTCATACCTTTTACTTGAAAACCAAGCAATTTTTGTTTTTCCAGGAAATATACAATATTAAGCTTTTCTTTTGAAGTTCAAACAAATGCATTAGAAATAATGGGATTTCCTGTGGAATTGAAATTTCAGTTCCTAAAAACCCCAGGTTTTAAGTTTTGGATCTGTGTTTTGCTTTGTTTTTTAACAAGATCAGGTACTATTTAGATAAGATACTGGATAATAACTAACACCTGCCAAAATTAATATTTCATATAACAATAGTTGAGCAATTGATAATGATTGTGAAGCCTTTTGAAGGTAACTGAATTTTATATATTAATCCCTAACCAAAGTAACAGTAAAAACCCAAAGATAACATAACTCCATTTTTATCCCTCCAACTGTTCAATTTTGAAGAAATATTGCCAAATTAGTGCTACTCAGTTCTCAGGAATTTGTAAAAACAATCGTTTGCAAAAATCTCAACTATAAAAATATTTCCTTTCATGTTCTCATGAGCAGAACTTGAATTAATAAAGTGAAATACTACCGTTTACCAGTTCCTATCTTAATAGAGATCCTTTCAAATGGGCATTGTTCCTTCAAATTGAAAAAACCCCCAAACGTTCAGGCTTATTTTTCCATTTCTCAATGTCATATACATATGTATGTAGGTATAAAGAGGAGCGAGCAGGAAAAAAGAAAGAGTAAATGGGATTTTAAATAGTTTTTCAAATTCAAAATGAATTTTTTTTTGAGGCAGGTAATTTTTTTGACTGATTCTCAATACAAATATCTGAAGATACAGAAAGGCAAACTTTCTAAAATAGCCTCTTCTCTTTAAAAAAAAAGTTGTAGTCCAACATGTTGCACAATAACTCACGAAGCATTTTCATTTCACTCTGCCAAATGCTTTCTCAAATTCTTCATAAGGTTCCCTATGCAGGCCATCACTTGAAATGGCTCCTTAATGTAAGGTGGGCTATGCCAAATAAAAGTTCTGGTCTGTAAGAGCAAGATTATTAAAGCCTAGAAGCACATACACTGCTCAGCTTCAACTGTAACAAACACAGAGAGGTAAGAGGGCTTGGACATGCGGCACATTAGAGCTGAGGGTTTGGACTGACAAGAAGGAAAGCAGTGACATGCTGTATTAAGAAGGGCATTTTAGGAAAAAAGCATGGAATCTCCCAAATATAAGAGTATGGGTTAAGAAAACTATTTGTCACCAGGAAAGCTAGCTGGTCAGAAGCCAGGTAGCACCTGGCGTGAGAGGTTAAGAGGAGGAATGTGAGAAGGTACGGAGACTTTTTGCCTACGCTAGCACCAGCAACACCTAGTCCCACATGTAACCTGGCTGAGCTCAACCTTTCAGATAAGGGTTGCACCTGCTCCTTGAAGTACCGTGGCTTCTGAAAAAAGACCAACGCCTTTTGAATCGCATGGTGTTAGTAAGAGTTGTGGGAAGCCTGCTGTGGCTGCAGCTGTGGTTAGCGTCACACAGGCACAGCTCGAAACAGACATGCAAAGCGTGCGAAGGTGCCTTTGCTCTGGAGAGGCGTAACAGCACTGGTAATGTATTTATTGAGTCAGTAATGGGGTGCTGCCCAAGGAGACTTAACAAATGGTGTTTAAAAATTAATGTTTAAGGCACAAGTGTTTCCAGAGAATTCCAGAAAACCAAAGCCACTGTGTTTCACCACGCACTTATATTATTTCAGCTTTTAGAGCCAAACAACTTTTCTGCCTATCTGAGATTTTATAAAAATGATTATTGATCAGAAGACGTAGAGGTCTGGGTTTTTTTTCTTTCAGCAAAACATGACAGTTATTTTTCTCCAGCGTGGAACACTGTCATACTAAGCACCGCAGTCTTGCGCATTGTGAAGGTTGCATTTTTTGCCTAATTTTTGAAGCCTGTTATTTTCTTCACTAAAAGGCCAAAAGATGCAGTTTCTTTAAAGAAAACTGTTTCCATTAACACCATGTCATTTGGTCAACCAGAAACCTAGCGCTACAAGGCAGGCCTTAACAAGCACCATTTGTACAAATAATCTGGAGGCTTTCACTAATTAAGAGATCGTAACAATAAATATACCCAGTGACTACTGCTCTAATGTGTATTTACAAGAGATGTGAGAAACAGAACTCCAATTTGACCTATTACATAGACGTATTTTCCTCATGTGGCCTTCCAAGTATGATTGTTATTGTCATTTCAGCCAGCCCTGTTCAAAACATGTTTGAATCAGCACTTCAGTGGTGAGCACTGGGACTTCAGGCTTTTGTGCTATTATCAGACTAAGAATTGACCTAGTCATGCTTTCTAACCTAGCCACAGCATTCTGGAAAAACAAGAAATGCTCTTGATTATACTTCATACCAGAAAAGGAAATTGAATGGGATATGCTCAGGCATTTCAGATGCATTTATTGCTGTTTATCAATTTTATGTGTCTAAATTTGTCTCCTCAGAGAAAATTTCTCTACTTTAAATCTGCTCCTCTCAAAATGATTTATAACCTTCATCTTCAATGATGCCAAGATCTTTAAAAGATCCGAGACTTGAATTAGAAACTAGTCACCATTGAATCATGGCTATTTCACGGAATGGAGATTGAAGATACACTCAGACCTTCTGTGGTTTGCATTACTTAGAGATATGCTGCCATGGTGGAACAAGAGTTTGAGAAGGACAGCAATTGTCATTTTTATTCAGGGGTGAGCAAATGCTGGGACTGCAAAGGCCTGCTTTGAAATGAGTACAGGGCACTTGCCTCTAACTTGTTCCAAAAGCACTGCAATCCATCCTCGCATCTCTCATCCCCTGGAACTATAACTTGCCTTCCAGATATGGACAGGGCTCTTTGCACAAGCTATTCATATGAGAGATTACTAAACAGTTCTCCAGAACAAGCTCTGTTATTTGAATATACCAATTGGTCATCAAAAACTATTTCAGAGGAAAATGCCAATTCTGATAAAATCATCATCCAAGTCTCTCATGTGAGATTTCTTGACTTCTAGAGCAGCAGTTAGTTGGTGATTTTCAGAGAACTCATCCAAGACATGAGACAACAGAAGAACAGGAACTTTACTATGCATCTCCCTCATGAGTACGTTAGTCCAACAAGCCACTCTTTATCTGAGGAAGATGAGAAGGGATGTTGCTTTCTCCTTTGCCACCATGAGAAGTATCACTATTGTAAGTTAACACCTCCATCCCTGGAAAGGTGATGGAACGGCTCGTTCTGGAAGTCATTTCTAAGCACATGGAGGAGGAGAAGACTATCCGGACTAGTCAACATGGATTCACCAAGGGAAAATCCTGCTTGACCAATCTGATAGCCTTCTATGATGGCATGACTGGCT